>CM052550.1:58365476-58473296 GCA_028533065.1 Trachops cirrhosus
GGAAGGTAGAACAGAGGACTAGCGGGGCAGACTGAAAACAATTTAAAACATTAAACTCAATATAACAAAGGACACTGAAATGGAGGACGGGATGTCAGTGACCAGAGGGGAGAGGGGAGGGAATTCCAGGGGAGAAGGGAAGGGTTTACAGGAACAAATATAGAGGACACATGGACAAAACTACAGGGCTTGGAAATGGAAGGGAGGTGGGGAGGGATGGGTGGGTGGGCTGGAATGGGAATAAAAGATAGAAACTGTACTGAATAATCTAAAATTAAAAAATTTAAAAAAAAACATTAAACTCAAAATAACTACATATTTCATGGAGGAAGAGGTGGTCAATAGCACCAATTATAATAAATAGTCAAAAAGGATAAGATCCAAAAAAGTGTCACAGTGAGTTTCTACCATTAACTGGCATGTGCCATACAGAGAGGTTAGGGGAGACACCCCGGTGAGTCCCACGCACCCACTGTGGATTACATGCCGCCCATCACCCTGCGGCCAGCGCTGCAGTTCTAGGCTGGGTTCCTTCAGCCTATGTTACCCGAAAGTCTGCGGGACCTGAGTCACGTAGGGGGGACATTGCAAAACAGAGCCCCGAAAGCCTCGAGAATTCCATATTTGTCGCAACTGTGGCCCGGGACGATTCAGTCCCGTCAGTAAACAAGAAAGCCAAGCAAATGCCATCATCAAAACAGCATTCTACAGTGACAGCACTGCAGCAAGAGCAAATGCCAACAAAGCTCTCGGGACCGTGTACAAGAGGCCCGGTTGTCACTGTCCGACGGGCAGAGCTCGGGAAACAGGAACAGGAAGTGGCAGGCGCCAAGTGGCCCTCACAACTCAGCGTTGCATTTCCCGGCATTTGGTGGGGCCCGGTTCTCAACCCACCAGAGCAGGAAGGAAACTTGCACACTTTGCTCTGGGAAGAAGAAGGGGCGGGGCGTGTGGATGAACGCTCGTCTTCTGCAAAGCCTCAGCGCTGGACTCGGCCCCCTCCGCAGACAGGTGCGCGACAGGCGCGTCCCGTGCCCGCGAAACAGTCACTGCCCGCGCAGCCGCGTCCTGACACCCCGCCTCGCACTGCTGCGCGCCCAGGGTGGTCTGGCCGTGGACACAACTTTGTGGTCTTCGTCTTCCTTCTTTGGTCACAGAAACTTAGAGTCTACAGGAAAGTGTGAAGAAAGAAAAACCCACCCCCTAACCCCATCCCACAGAAATGAAAACGGTGTCTCCTTCCACATTCTCCCCAAGAGCACTCACTTTATTTTCACACAAAAACAGTGATCCCATCTTAGCCGAAGCATGCATTCTAATGACCTTAGCCCACTGTGTCTTCTCCACTGGGCACATCGCGGACAGCTGCCCTTGTCCCTACAGGGTGACGTCAGCCTTTTCAGTGGCTGTGCGACACCTGACCGGCTGTGGCTCGACCAAGACCCCCAGTCACGGAGCGTGTGGTTTGCTATGAGTTTTCTGCCGTAAGCAAGGCTTAAACCCCTGCACCCACACCTTTCTGTGCTCATCAGAGAGTTGGGTGGGGGGTAAATTCCTAAAGTGGGATTCTCCGGCCAGGGGTGCGAGGCGGGGTGGTGGGGAAAGGTGTCCCTGCCTGCACGGGTGACAACCAGGTACGGCCTGTGCAGCTGCGGAGGGGGGGGCTGGGCCGACAGAGGGGCGATGGCGCTCAGGGCGACACTAAGTAACTCCTCAGCAGGGCACTGGAGGACACTCTCCCGTCATCGACGCCGCAGCCACCCCTCCAAGCTCATCATCGAGCTGCACACACTGCGTACGGAGCCTCAGTCACCCCTCAGTCACCCCTCAGTGCAGCTGGGGGGCCTACAGCCGTCACCAAACCACACGGGAGTGAGTGTCGTTATCCTGCCTCGGTAAGTGGGAATACGAAGCGGCCCTTCATACTCCCCACAGGTTGGTCATTCCGAGGCTGGGAGGTGACATGTCTAAAGTATTCTCTTATATTTCCCAAAGTCAAATGTGGATGCAACAACTTGGCGAGTGATGATTTTTTAACGAAACAGAGAATTGGAAACTTTAAAAGGGTGACTTCTGTGCTCTGTGCAGCCTACAACTGGAAGGAACAGCACATGACATCACAGGGAATTTCTGTAGGGCGAGGGAAAGCCGGGATGAGGAGTAGGAAACAAAAACTGTTTTCTAAAAGAAAGAGAAGAGAGCTTAAGTGCTTTGTTAAAGAACAACCTCCACAGATTCCGTTGAAAGCGAAGCCCACTTTCTCGGCGGGCGGGACGAGAACCGCACGCGCAGACATCGCCGCGGAGCCAGACCAGGGCCCGGCGCTCACCTTGGGCAGGCCGATGTCGTCCATGGCGTTCAGCCACTGGATCACGTTGTCCGTGTGCCGGAAGTGGAGGCCAGTCGCCTGGAACAAGCAAGAGAGGGCTAGGCACCGCTGGCACGAGCGACGCAGATGCTAAATAAAAACCCTCTCCGAAAGTCTCCTCGTGACACTTTCCAGGTCCCCCAAACTCCACCGTCGGTCTACAGTGTCCTGCTCATGTTCCACACCCGAAAAGCCAGACCCACAGCCGCGCTCCTCCCCCTGGAGAGCGATGGGGCGTCTCCCTGCCCCCAGTGCCCGCGACGGGGCGTGGTCTGCAGGACTCGGCTACCTGTTTCCTGCCCGCCCCTCTACTACTGGGCCGTCACCTCGCCCTCCGGAGTCCGCGGGGCCCGCCGGCAACACCCACTTTACAGGTTTGTTGTAAAGACTACATGAGAAAACATACACAAAGCCCTCGGTGTGGTGTCTGCCGGACGACACAAAGTGACCCATACTATTAAACATTTAAATACCAGGGTCTGCAGCTATAAATGCAAGTGGTCCCTCTCAACATCCATGTCTGATATTTTTTAGGAAGATTCACCCCCAGCGGGGTTGAGGCGGGACTACGGTTTTCATTGTTGCTGCAGTCTCCACTCTTCCCCAATGTCCAGCTATCCTGCCACACCTTTTCCAGACTCTCAACAGAACAGCTCCAGAATAACCGCTCATTTAAAACTCGGTATGTCAAGTATTTGCTTTTTGATTAAGAAAAGTTTCTATTTGAGATTTTAATTTGACATAGGGTCTATACCTTCCTTGTTTCCCTTTAAATTTAAACATAAAAATCTCCTTTGACTGTATCTTCATCCTTAGCTCATTCTGAGTTCCGGCCAAATGCTAACAATCCACCCCTTCAACAGGCGCCCCCGCCCTGCAGCCCCCCACTGTCCCCACAGGCGCCCTTTCGTCAGACGAGGGCTCACGGGAAGGCCCCACAGAGGCTCCGCGGACAGCAGACCGGCCCGTCAGCCCGCGGAGCAGCCTCCTTCCTCAGCGCCTCGGCCGCGACAGGCGAGCCCTTTCACTGATCTCTGTTCTGAAACCAGATCAGTCCCCTTTTGTCTCCAGTTCTCGTATCACAGGATGATCTTTTTTCCTAAAATTGCTTTCAACTTGCCAATGAATCTCAGTGCCTGGTTAAAATTAGATTTAAAGTAAGAGTTCCCCTAGTTACTTCCTCTACCTTCTAAGAAATGAAAAATTTCATTAAGGGCCACGTCGATACCCACCGTCATAAGAAATGTGCCCAAAATACCGACGGCTAATGTTCTCTTACTTCCATATCTTGACTCTGCACTATTTTCTCCACTCAGCCGGTGGAGAAAATAAACATATTTCTCAATAACTCTCACACACGATCAAGCGTGCTAACCTTCTCTCTCAAGTTCACGAACGGTAAAGCACAAGCCAGGAAGGACTCACCTTGTATCTGGTCTGCTCCCGGTCGTAGATCTTCTTCAGGGACACCACTCTGGGGGAGAAGAAGTTCCCCAGCTTGGCGAGGTAGACCCCATTCCGAAGCCCCTCCTCCAGCTCCGTGGTGGGAGGCAGGTCTTCCCCGAGACAGGCTTCCATCCACCTGCACAGAGGGAGGGGGCCTTGAGAAAAGGCAGGGAGGGTCTGAAGCGGTCCTTAGAAAATGCAAGCTTCGTTCCCCTTCTCCTCGGAGAAGCCTGAGAGGACCTAAGCCACAGTCTTCCAAGGTCCAGTTTTACACACACCCTTGTCCTTGCCCAGCCAGATCTGAGAGGCAGGGAACTGAGGAAAATTCCTGAGCGTAAATGCCGCCTTCTTCTCTCCCCGACTGCCCGCTCTTGGGCGGCGGAGCCAGCTGGCTCCCCAGGTCCCAACTGCCCCGTGCACCTCGGAGCCTTTCCCTCAGTCCTTCAGTTACTCCTTAAGAGTTCCTAACAAAAACTATTTGTAACTGAAGCCACCATCTCAACTGTTCAGAAATGTCAGTTTATTGCTGAAGTTCTCTTCCAGTTTTATAATTCAGAACCCACAGTGAATTTCTTGGTTCAAGGTTTTAGGGTTGTTTTGGGTTGCCAAAATAGTCAATTATCCCAGCTAAAATACTGAAGGTAACTCTAATGGAAGTGACAAAAATGAATTAAGTGTTTTTCAGAGGAGAGGAGGTGGGAAAAGGAAAAGAAAAACTGTACGTCCGTCCCCCCACGAACACCTCTCACAAGATTTCAGCGAAGCCCAAGGTAAAACGAATCACAGAGTTTAGTTTCATGTGCTTTCTACAAACAGAAAGGTACGTAACCAAAAATCATTTAGGGCAATGGTTTTAAACCATTTTTTGAATCACAGAATCCTTTAAACATCTAAGAAATGCTATAGATCCTCCCCCAGAAAAATATACACATACTTAAAATATGTATTTCAGAGATTCCACTCACCACCAGATTAAAACCTCTAATTTAAAATTATTCTACTCAGATTTCACAAGGCTGATGTTAGAAAAACAACAATTTCCCCGAGGCCGTCCGCGATGAGACCAAAGGCGGCAGTGTTGGGGAGAAGGGGGGAAAAGGGAGCCCTCTTGCGCCGCGGGGGGCATGCAGATTAGCGCCGTGACTATGAAGGAAATGTGGGGGCTCCCCGAAAACCGAAACAGAACTGCCGTAGGGTCCCGCCTTTCCGCTGCTGGGTACGCAGCCCAAGGAAAGGAAACGGAATCTGGGTCTCAGAGACGGAGCTGGACTCCCCACGGTATGGACACAGCCCAACTGCCCCCCAGCACGCAAACGGGTGAAGAAGACGCGGCGTGCGCGTGCGCGCGCCTGTGTGCGCATGACGGAATGTCATTCCGCCACGACAAGGAGGAGAACCCTGCCACTTGGACAAATACTGCACGGAATCGCTTACGTGTGGAATCTCCAACACGCCCCGCCCCCCACACTTCACAGAGACCGTAGAAAGACCTCGATATGGGAAACGCAGTGACTGTGGTGGGCAACCCTGCACCGTGTAACTGAAATTTGCTGAGAGGGTAGGACACAGATGTCCTCACCAAAAGAAGTGAACACGTGAGGTGACGGACACGGTCATTCACCGGGTGGTCCTTTCACAACGCGTGTGTGTAACAAACCGTAACAACGTGCACGCAGAATATCTTACAATTCTGCCCTGGCTGGTGTAGCTCAGTGGATTGAGCGCGGGCTGCGAACCAAAGCATTGCAGGTTCGATTCCCAGTCAGGGCACATGACTGGGTTGCAGGCCAGGTCCCCAGTGGGGGCCATGTGAGAGGCAACCACACACTGATGTTTCTCTCTCTCTCCTTCTCCCTCCCTTCCCCTCTCTAAAAGTAAATAAAATCTTTAAAAAAACCCAAAAATTAAAAAAAAAAAGAATATCTTACAATTCTGCATGTTAATTATTCCTTGAGAAAGCTGAAATCAAAAAAAATAAAACAGTCTGTGCACAAAAGAAAAAATCACCAGCCAGCATCCCTTTTTACAAGTCTCCTGTTTAACGCTGTTTTAACAACCCTCCCAGGATCTCACGGTTGGAAAGCTCATTAAGGACCTGCTGGCCCACACCCGCTGCCCCACTGCCCCTCACCTCCCACTCCGCATCACTTTAACGCGCCAATGCTCCCAAAACATCGCGGTCAGACCATGACACGGGCTCGGCACTGCCACTGCTCGCCGGTCAAGCTTGGAGGTGACAGTGCGTGCAAGGCTTGTCTGCAAAGCTGTGACACCTTTCTTTCATCCCAGTCATGGGGACACTGAGGGGTTTTCAAAAGGGGGGTGGCCTGAGCAGATCTGGGTGTGAGAACATTATTCTGACGACAAGGTGGGGTTTGCGCACTTCTCTTCAAGGGCAAGTACCAAAGTTTCTACAAGTACAAACTTTTTAACAAATAAGTCACTGAAAAAAACCGAGTTCTGAGAAATCTACCAAGTGGTGACGGGACGTGAGCACATCCGACCCGGGATCAGGACTCTCGGCCACGACCACAGCAAATCTCACATTTCTTTCTTTCTTTCTTTTTTTTTGAGACGTGTGTCCCGGCGCTTGAGGATAGAACCGGCGGGCTGGAAACCGTGGGCACCGAAGACATGACGCCGAGGCGGCCGGAGCCCTTTCCCTCTCCCTCCGCACATTACGGGGACCGGGACCGCACGCCCGACCCCCGCCAAGAAGAGGAGGGTCAAAACTCACATTTCTCACAGTAGTTCTCAGAAGAGCCGGAGCAAACGCAGAGAGGAGTTCTTAGTTCTTCCTCTCACAACAAGGGATAGAAGCTTTCAACACTTTATCCTCCTCAATGGCTCATTTTCCATATAAGTAACACTAGAAAAAAATCATCTCTAACACCGCATGACAGAGAGTAAGCTAAATACTTGGCATGAATTATCTCACCTGACACTTGCAAAACCCCAAAAGGGAAGTAGTATTATGGGCTCCTACAGCTACTCTGCCCAAAAATACCCATCTGGTTTGCAAGTGGCCGAGCTCACTCTTGAACCCAAGTTGGCATGATGCTGAAGGCCCAACGTCATTGCTACAACACATTGCCACCTTCGGAAATGACAGCTGCCACCTAGCGAACACCGGTGGACGGAGGCTCCCGTTCTGCAGCTGGAGCCCCGAAGCACCGCGCACCAGAGTCCAGGGCCCACAGTACCGAGCAGCCTGGGAAGGGGACACAATTAGTGTGACAATGAGAGCTTACACAAACGCCTACCTTTCATATAATTACATAGTTCTCATAAATAATCCTTATCCACCTTTCATATTTAGACTATTTTTAAAAAGGTTTTATTTATTCATTTTTAGAGAGGGGAAGGGAGGGAGGAAGAGAGAGAGAGAAATATCAATGTGTGGTTGCCTCTCACATGGCCCCCACTGGGGACCTGGCCTGCAACCCAGTCATGTGCCCTGACTGGGAATCGAACCAGCGACCCTTTGGTTCACAGCCCGCACTCAACCCACTGAGCTACGCCAGCCAGGGCTCATACTTAGACTATTTTTATAAAGCTTTGTTTTATACATATTTTAAATCAATTTACCCCCCCAAATCATCTACTCTGGAAGCTACATATCCCCTCGGGAAACGTTTTTAATGGGCCGCTCTGGGCAACATGCACTGAAGGCGCGGATCACCTTCTTGGAACAGATGCTTCACCCACTGGCTGCAACAGGAAATGACGTCTGAACTTTGTAGGATCTACTGTATTCAGGGGTGAAAAATGGGAAAGGGGACAGTGGAGATAAAGGGAACAGCTTAAACCGCGGGCAAAAAGCAAGCGGCCCACTGAAGGGATGACAGGGCCCGGTGCTGGGGCACTGGGGGAGCCGTGTCTGGAACACTGTTTAATCCGCAGGCAGCGGGAACCGGCAGGCGCTCAGACAGGACGGTAACCAGGACGACGGCACGGAAGGACTCAAGAGGGAGAAGGAGTCAAGAGGGAAATAGTGGGCAACTATTTCAGGAATCCAGGTGAGAGATGATAAGGCCTTTAACTAGGGCAATGCTGGAAACAGACAGAAAATGATGACTCATCGCAGAGGAAGAGCCTCGGCCTGGCCTGCGGGTCAGGTGGCTGGGGGCGGGGTTTGCAGGGCACGGGGAGGGGAGGGCTCTGCAGACCCCGGAAGGGGGACAGAAAGGCAAAGTTCGCTCCTGACCCCACATGCTGCTACTGACATTAAACCCTCAATGCGTTAGAGATTTTAAAAACAAAAAACAAAAGGAGGGAAAAATACAGACGAATGGTTGTACAATCTTGAAACGGGAAATGCTTTTCCAAACAAGTCTATGGAAGCAGAGATCATGAAGGAAGGGGGAAATTTTTGCTACACAAAAAGCAGCTAAACTTCTATACAGCAACTTTTAAAAATTAAATTAAAGCCTGGCTGGTGTAGCTCAGTGGATTGAGTGCAGGCCTGTGAACCAAAGCATGGCCGGTTCGATTCCCAGTCAGGACACATGCCTGGGTTGCAGGCCAGTTCCCCAGTATGGGGTGTGCTAGAGGCAGCCACACATTGGTGTTTCTCTCCCTCTCTTGCTCCCTCCCTTCCCCATCTCTCTAAAATAAATAAATAAAATCTTTAAAAAAAAATTAAATTAAAAAAAGAAAAAATTAAATGGAAAGATAAACTGGGGGGAATATTTGTAGCATATAACAAAGAACTAATAATTTCCTATAATCTTATAATGCATATATGCATTTTAAATGCTTGAAATAAATAAAATGACAAATATTTCCCTAAGGAAAAAAATGGGTTAGAAACACAAACAGCTCACAAAAGAATACAAATGGCCAGTAATTACAGGAAAAAAATTCTTAAACTCATTACTAATCAAAGATATGCAAATTAAAGGAACAATAACAGCATTTTCAGCTATCAGACTGGCAAAGATAAAAAAAAAAAACCATAGCAGCTTAGCATTGTCCAACAAGTGGGGAAACTCCACATGCTCTCTGTTCCAGAACAAAACCTGGCAACATGTACCCTCCACAGCAAACTGCAGAGACTTCTATAAAAGGAGAAAGGCTGCTTTATTTTTAAACGATGATTCGGTGACTTGTGGTTGGATGACTAAAGAAAAGATGACGCCATGAAGCAAGGTTGGGGGCTCCAGGAGAAGGGGGCCAGAAAGATGATGAACCCACGCCTGAAACCCACTCAGGCCGGTAGGTCAGGGGCCTGCGCGCAGCTGGGACTCCCGTCTGACACACTCAGGAGGGACCAGCGTGGAAACCCGGGCGTGAAGGATGGCCCCACGGGGGTGGCTGGGCTCCCTGGAGAAGCAGGCTGCCCGGAAACAAAAACGGTCAAGGACCGCGCCTCAGAAAGGGGCCTTTAGGAGACAAATATTACAGAGAAAGGACAGTCACTATAGTAAATGGAATGGAAACATGAGAGAACCACAGGATGGCAATCAAGAAGGAAGATGCTTCAAGAAGCTGGGCGAGGTCGCCAACTTCAAATGTTGCGGAGAGAAAAGATTGTGGCCGAGAGAAAAGACTGTGGCAGATAAGGAAGGATGCCACCCGAGACCCCAGTAAGGGGCGTCGCAGTGCGGAGAGGCAGGCGGAGGCAGATGGCTCTACCCAGAAGGCAGCTAGGAGCGGGGAACTAGCGACGGCAAACGCAGACTTCTTTTTCAGGAGGTTTAAAATGGAAAGAAAGGGTTAATCATGTCCGAGGAAGGACTGTCTGTCTTAGGGTGAGTGTGTCTGTCAGTCTGTCTCTCTCTCCTCTCATGACCGAAGAAGAGGCACTCATTTGCAGGCTGCACGGTAAGAGTAAGTGAAGGAGGGCTGACGACAGGACAGATGAAGAGCAGAAGGGGCAAGGTGCCACAGCTAGCTGCGGGAAGGACCGTGCCCACTTCTTCCTTGAGAAAAGAGGGAAGGAAATGAGAACAGGCAAGAACGACATTTATCTAACTAACCCCTCTGAACTTCAGCTTTCTGTCTGTAAAACAGGGCGAGGGGCGGCGCCTGTTCTCGTGAGACTGCAGTAGAGCGAGCTGATGTACACAAGCACCTGCAGGCTCCCAGCACCGGCAGCCGTGTGTTCGTGTACGTATCTGCGAGTGCGTGTGAGAGATGGCTAGATCCCAGAAACAGAACCTGCTTCCAGAGCCTGGCGCCCGGTAACTTGCGTAACAATACCTGTCTCCCTTGTCCTACTGACACTTGTCCAGAGGAGAGCACGTGTGTGGCCCGACCCCTTCCACCACTCAGCAAGACAGGGGCATGGCCGTCTGGAGAAGGCCACTGTCGTAGCCCTGACAAAGCCCAGACCAGCAGCACACGGAGGAGGGAATCGGAGTGGGAACTGGGGTCTGCGAGAGGAAATCCGCGGACGAGCTCGGCAGAGCACATGACTTCGGCGGTTTCCCAGCTCTGTGCAATACAGAAGGGGAACCTGCCAATGCCGGAACTGACTGCTCCAAACCACCGACATTCGGTTCCTCCAGGGCGGCCGCCCTGCCACCACACCCAGCTCGCACAGCAAGGGCCCCCGAGTGCCGGGGCTACTCCCTGCTACCACCTCCCCCAAGTGCGGCCACCTTTCCCCGCAGTTAGGGTTCCGCCTGGCCGCGAACACATCTGAGCACCGTCTAGGCACGGGAAACAGCCCGGCCATTTCATTAGTGTGGTAAGAGCAGGTCTGGACAGAAAGGAATGTAGAGCATTCAATAAAGCACCCTTGCCATGTGAAGAGGGAGGGGCATTAGGGCCAGTTTCCCAGAGGAAAGGGCACCGAGGCCTTGAAGGGCTCTGCGTGTGCGTGCGTGTGACGGGGGGAACACGTCCGAGGGGGGAGGATGTGCAGACCCTCTGAAGGATGTGAAGCAGAAATGAAATGATGGGACTCACGTGAGCAGCCGCTCCAGGCAGTACGGGCTAGGAGGAGCGGCCGGGAGGGGCTGAGAAAGGACTGCACGCCGCGAGCCTGGCCAGAAAGGACACAGGCTCGTTCCCAAGCCGTGCAAGCAAAACGAGAACCCTTATTATCTGCTTTTTAAAGAAACTTCTGAGTGTAAGTTAAACCGATCTGATCAGCTAAAGGAACAAGTGAAAAACAGAAGGGAAACTCTTCTTAAGTAACTTACTTAACCTCTGTGCTTCTTGACACCTAATGCCAGCCCGTCCCTGAGCAAACCACTGAACTCTTTGAACTGGACAAGGCATGTCCAGTCCACTGGCCGAAATCAAACACCCAACTGTTAGCACGTTCCCAAAGAGGCCACTGGAGTGATGGATGCTAGACGATGGTGACAGTTGTGCCACTCGGCAAATTTACTAAAAATCATTCACTTGTATACTAAAAATGGGAGAATTTCATAGCAAGTGAATCATGGTTCAGTGAAGTTTCTAAAAAGTCCCAGGGCTCAGAGGTCACCTCCTCGCTCCCTGACCAAGCCTTCGGAGGCAGAGCCGAGTGAGACATCCCCACAGTGGGGCAATCTTTCCATGCACAAAGACCTTTTAACCCCAAAGGACGAAAAAAAAAATCTTCAAACCGTGTTAAACCTCAATGACAGCTCAAGTCTCGGCAGCTACACCCTAATCGCTGCAGGTTCAGAGCAGCGTTGGAGAGGGAAACAAACAAAACCGGTCCTGAGCCCTCTGAAAGGGAAAGACGGGTCTGCGCCCTCTGAGTCCCCGCCCACGGCAGCTGCAGCTGCCCAAGCCCAGGGGGACAGGCAGAGCCTGCGGAGCAGGCGCCGCCTGGAAAACCTGCCTTTCGGACCTGGTGCTTGGTGAGAACATGCCGGGAGGAGGGGTTAACTGCGACACTCATCACGGAGAGCCGTGCCCTCAGAGGCTCACAGCACGTTAGGGAGGAGAAGAGTAGAGGCGCTGATACAGAGAAGCTGTGACACAGATACACTGAGGGGAGGTGTGCTGCAGAAACACCAGAGGAGCCTCTAACTCAGACCTGGGGAAAGGGCGGAGTCCGGGAAAGCTTCCTGGAAGAGGTGCTGACCGAATTTATTTTCCTAGATAGGAAACATGCTTACCCAGGTCAAAGTTCAAAAAGTGTAAAAAGGAAGAAAATTTCATGAACTGAACAGACAAGAGTGTCATATGCTGCTGAGATTAGGAAAGAAAGTGGCGACAGCTTTCCAGTGGGTGCAGGAAGTAGGTCACGGGCGAGCTGGGCAGGAGAAACTTCGGTGGGGGAAAGGGGGCCCCGGAATCACTCCCACACGAGGGGAGGCAAAGCAGTGAGGGGACAGGGCGCGAAGACGAGTTTTCCTTGAAGGGGAAAAGAAGGGACAGTAGTCACAGAGAGGTCTAGTACTGAGAGAGTGTATCTTGAAGGGGGGAGCACGTTTACGTGCTAAGGAGAGAGAATCGGAGGAAAAAAATGGAATAGGGGCCCGAGGAGAAAGGAAGGCAGAGTCCAGACCACAGACAGAGGGAAGAGCCTTCTCCCATTGCTACAGGGAAGGGGTCAAGACAGCACACTGACTTAGCCGGGGCACATGTGTCAGACCAGAAAAACGGCGACCGCTTGCAGAGAACACAGAAGCCCATCAGGCTGTAACACGGGTGCCTAGGGATGGAGATGCCTACTGAGGATCAAAACTTGGTTAAAAGTTTTGATCAGCCTCACCCATCTCTGACAACTGAAATGTAACTTTCAAAAGTCACCTCCTCCATGAACTCTTCCATGATCTGCCACTGGAAACAATCTCTCCTCCCTCCAAACTTCCTCTAACTTTCCCTAGGGCACTGTGTACCCCGCCCCCTCCCTTTAAAGATTTTATGTATTTGTTTTTAGAGAGAGGAAGAAGAGACAGGACCAAACTTTGTATCTTCGTTTCTCTTTACCTCTCAGTACAGTTATTTAAATACAGAGGAGTGGAACCCTCTTCTGATTTATCTTGGGAGCGCTGGTGCTCTGCTGAATGACACCAACTGTCCCTGGCCTCCACACGACCAAACAGAGACATTCCCCTGACCTCTCGGCACCACGACACTGAAATCCTCTTCGCCACCACAATCCCCACACTGCTCCAATCCCATTGCACAGTACTCCCGAGCATCTGCGGTGTGGAAGGAGGTGTGGTTGGAGGCCAAGAGGTAGAAACAGACCGTCTCAACCCTGAAGGAGCACGAAAGAATAAGGCAAACATCCGTGTAGCTAGGCTTCCCCTTCTCCCCTGCACCTTTCCGCTGATCTTGCCAAACTCAGTCATAAAATAACCTTTCCTGGTCTAAACTCTCACACTTCAACTGCAGCATTTCCTTAGCAACCGTTTATTGCCTGTGACATTCGCTAGACCTTTCGCCCTCTGATGCTGAGTAACTTTTCAAACGGTCCCGCACTGTCGTCCTGAGGAGTCCGTGAGGCCCCCAAGGGGGCGGCGCTTCCGCACTTTGGCACCTTGTCCAGTTCCACCAGAAAGCCCTGAACAATGGGGGACCTCCAAACTGGTTCTCCCCTGTTTTATTTCATTGACAGTGTTTTCTCCAACTGTTTTAGCCATGTCAGAGAACAGAGAGAAAGGCGGGGAGGGAGGGAGCGAGGGGGAGAGAGAGCGTGAGCCCAAGCAATGGAATACCATCAAGCCATTCACAGTACTTTTTAAGGACAAGACAGGAAATGAAAATAAAAACTGTTTGAAGTAACAATTTTGTTACTTAGTACTCAGGTTAGAACATCATCTTCCACTCACTGTTATACAGTCTCTGCTTGAAAATCTGCAACGTGGGTTTTTGCAAAGCAAATTCCCTTTTGCAAAGAGAATTTTTTTTTTAGAAATTTCTTATTGTTTTCAAGTTCTGCCTCGTATTATGCACATTTCCGTTGCCTAGCTCTGTTCCTCTGATACCGCATAGGATAAACTGAACCCCTCTCTTCCAGTTTCCAGAAGGTTTTTTTATAATGTAGGCACAATGTTAACGGTTGAATTAACTATTTTACTGGATGACAGCTTGAACTGAGAGTCTATGTTCCTAGGTTCCCTCTAAATCTTGTTTCCATATTACGTAATCTCAGCCCTTTCAATGTCCCCACTTCCGTCGGAGTGTGCAGACCCTTCCTGACCCCTGCATGCGATAAGCAACCCCACTGGTGGGCCAACACCCGCTGGTGGGAGGGGCGCCACAGCGCTGTGTTGAAAAGGGCCTGCCGCGGTTGAGAGAATCCCTCCGCGCACCTGTCCTCCCTGCTCCAGATGACCGAGGTCCCTGTTAAAGCGTGGCCTCCAGCTGAAGACAACACCGGGGGCCTCTGATCAGCCCGGAGGACAAGGGCACACCTCTTCCTTCGCTGCATTCTCCGCGTGTGCGGTGACGAGTGGATGCACCTCTCAGCTTCGCTCCTTCGTCTTCCATGCCCCCGCGGAGGGCACTTCTCCAGTAGCTACCCCTCAGGCAGCAGGCCAAGCCCGGGCGGGATCAGCACCTCACTGGGGCATCCTTACATCCCACCCGGAACGCTTCATATGGAACAGGCCCTGCAGAGCTTCCTTTCCATTAAGAACCTCGTAGCTCCTTTCTCCAGCGAGATAAAATTCACAAAACATACATTCGCCATTTTTAACCATTTTACCGGAGGAAATGCAGTTGTTTTCAGTACACGCACAGTGGCACAATGACGTGCCACCACCGCGAGCCTCTAAACCCGGGGAATTCTCTCCGCCCTAAAAGAGGCCCCACGCCCCTCGGCAGTGACTCCCCATCCGGCAGCTCTTTCTGAATACGGTTTATTCGTCTGGTGAGAAATCTTAATTACGCGACACTCTAGCCCACGTTTACCCAGCCAGTCTACAAAAGCATCCCGAGGCATACTTCCACAGGCCTTCCTGAAGCCTCAACATGAGATTTCAGTGCTTCTCTGACTCAGCAATCTGGCGACCCTGTCCACAGGAAATGATGTCAATCCGGCAGGGCCTCTGCCCGGAATCCGCTGGACTCCGGAGCGTCACTTCTCACCAGTGCCCGCAGAGATCCACTCGATCACGTGCAGTGAAGGGCTGGCAGAGACCAGTGCACTGGGCTAGAATCTGGGCCTGTCTTCTTTGCCTTTTTAATAACATCTGCACTCCCCCGCTTTTTGAAAAACATATTCCTGTTCTTCACAATGCCTTTAAGATCCTGCAACACTTCAGCAAGTATACCTACCCAGTTAGTACAACAACGGCTTTAATTTAAGCTCTATAGGCCAAGAACATGAGAACCCAATGGCGAACGGCAAGAAACTATAGCTAAAACATGGCACAGTTGAGAACTGACCGGGAACATATTCCAAATTCTTACTTGAAATAGTCCCTGAAATCCACTACTCGGACAGAGAACAGTGCTTCCCAAAACAGCGCGCCCTGGAACACCAGTCCTGAGAAAGACGACCCGGGAGAAGAGTCGGACAGGAAACGAGGTTTGAGGAATATCGCTTACCTCTCCTCGCCCTTGGAGACTCAGCACGCACAGCCTACAATGAAGAATATAAATAATCCCCCAGTGAAACAATCTTTAACTCGGTTCAATCCAGTACTTCGGATACCTATCTGACCACTGAACTCTTCCTGGAAGTCAAGCAGTCATTAATGGAATAAACCTCAACAATAGTGATGCAGAAAGTCAGCCACACAGCGGCTTCCCAATCCCAAACCGTACCCCCTTTAACAAGAAGAGTAAGTCACGTCGGTTAGCTGGCACCATTCCCCTCTTCCCGGTGCCTACATCAAAGCGGCTGATCCAACACCTATTCTCTCAGTGCCAACTTCATTGTACTTTATTAATCTTTGCACCGTCACAGCACATCCTGCTTGAAAGCACTCTGAAAAATTCTAGCCGATTTCTCTAAAAGGAAATTTAAGCCACATGCTACAAAAATCTCCAAAGTTGAAATGGCCTTGTTCTGAAAAAAGAAAAAAAAAATTAAGGTCTCAGGGGATAGACTACAGAGCATGGCAAACTCCAGAGCACATTCACAAGAGAGCCATTGCTAATGTTCAATATTTAAGATACTATCCGGGCCCTGGCTGGGTAGCACAGTTGGTTAGAGTGTCATCCCGATACACCAAGGCTGCGGGTTCGATTCTGGTCAGGGCACATACAAGAATCACCCGATGAATGCATAAACAAGTGAACAACAAATCGATGTTTCTCTCTCTGTCTCCCTTCTTCTCTCTCTCAGATCAATAAAAATGAATAAGGTATCCAAATACTATGTAGAGAAAAAAATAAAGCAGATTCTCGACCTCATTCCTCACATCAACATAAATTCCAAATGGATCAAAGGATCAAATGTTAGAACGCTTTATATACTAAAACCACTAGAAGTACAGGGGAATGCTTCTGTAAAATCTCAGTATAGATAAGAACTCTCTAAAAGTAACATAAAGTCCCAAAGCTAAAAATATAAAATGTTTTAAAATTGTAAACTATTTTGAATACTTTAAAAGTCTAAAGTTACAGAACAAACTGGGATAACTGTGGCATATGGCATCCAAAGGGTCGATCTCCTCAATACTGAAAGACCTCTTTTGAGTCAGTAAGAGAAGACCAATAGCCCATAGGAAAATGAGCAAAGGATTCTGCCAAAACTGACAGGAAGGGAAATACAGACGGCTTTTAATCACGTGTGAAGATGCTCAGCTTCACTCAAAATTAAATAACCTAAAAATAAAACTATAACAAGAGACTACTTTCACCTATGAAATTCACAATAAAAAAAAAAATACCACAAAGCCTGAGGCTCCAATTGATGAAACTATGGGGAAAGCAGCCCTCATGTATTACTGAGGACATGTCAACTAGGACCGCCCCGCCGGACTGCAAACTGGCAATACTCACCCAGACTAAATGGACAGATTCCCTCTGACTCGGAAATTCCACCTTTAGAAATTGATCCTGCAAGAACACTCTCAAGTGCAAGTACAAAGTTGCTAGTTACAACACTATACATAATAGCAAGAGCTGGGGGCGGGGACACGCCCATTGAGAGGGAAAAGAGCGCAACTGTGAGAAACAAATGAGGCACAATGGATGACTTAAGACAAGGCAGGATGGATAGAGTGTTACCAGTTCTAACAAGCAAAGCAAAGTAACCTGTATGTGTCTGCACAGAACAGCCCCCGCAGGACACACAATCATGACCATGGCTGTATCTAGGGAAACTGCATGGCTGGGAAACAGGACTAAGGAGATGGACTTCTCTTACTGTACTTCCTAGCATAGTTTCTGAATTAAGTATCAGGCCCATGTATTATCTATTTTTTAAGTGATTACAAAAAAGTTTTCCCTTAAAACTATGCCCTGGCTGGTGTGGCTCAGTGGATTGAGTGCCGGACTGAGAACCAAAGGGTCGCCGGTTCGATTCCCAGTCAGGGCACATGTCTGGGTTGTGGGTCAGACCCCTGGTAGGAGGCACGATAGAAGCAACCACACACTGACGTTTCTCTCCCTCTCTTTGTCCCTCTCTTCCCCTCACTGAAAATAAATAAATAAAACCTTAAAAAATAAAAAAATAAAATAAGAAAATTAAGACTAAACCTGTCTAAAAATAGTTTGTGGGAATTCTCAAGTTTTTAAAGAAAAAACCCCAAAGTCAAGCCATTGTCAAGCAGTACTTTTCAAACTATCAATGATTAAGAAGCACTGTCCAAACTAATGACTTAACGGTATGTCTTTGAGGCAGAAAAACATTTTGTTACAATCGTCACACAAGTAGTTACGTTACTTTTGCCTCCTTGCACATGTTTTAAAGGTCATGTGAGATGTTATTGGTAACAAAATGATCTACGCCGGGAGACTTCCCATTTAAATTTTATTTTTATATAACTTCCTACTCTTTTAAAGATTTTTATTTATTTTTAGAGAGAGGGCAAGGGCAGGAGAAAAAGAGGGAGAGAAACAGCGACGTGAGCAACACCCATCAGCCGCCTCTCACCTACGCCCCAACCGGAGGACGGGACCCGCAGCTCAGGCAGGCGCGCGGACTGGGAGTCAAACCGGGCACCTTCCTCCGTGTGGGACGACACCCAAGCAACTGAGCCACACTGGTCGGGGCTCATTTTCTATCTTTAATGATCGGTTTTGCTTTCTAATTTTTTTATGGAACGCTTCACAGATGTGCGTGTCACCCTTGCGCAGGGCCGTGCACAGGGCCCTGCCAATCTCCGCCGCACTGTTCCCATGGTAGTGTATGGGCTGCCCGCGCAAGCACGTTTTCCTCTCTCTCTCTCTCTCTCTCTTTTAACTTTTCTAATTTTGCCCTGTTCTCTCTTTTTATACTTCAATGCCTTCTGCTTCAGTTTTTAGGATCACTCATTAATCCTATTCAAGAAAAATACTTTTAGATTTTTATGTTGCTAACTAAAGATCCCTTGGCAACAGACTGATACTTTCTACCTTATGGAGAAACACCCGTCACAGTAACAGTGTTTCCTTCTACCACAAAGGTCTCACAGTTTTTTCTGAAAGCCGGAGTTCTCTCGGCCACCAAACATCTGTCCTAAGAGAAGCCGAGCCCTGGGCTGGCAGCTGCCTCTCCAATGCTCCCTTCTGCTTTTCGTTATGATTTCCAATGAGTCAACAGGAAGGTATTCTGAGTAAAGAAGAAATAAAGGCCTTCAGACAGCCTTTCCTCCACCCACAACACGAAAAAACACAGTTCTCGCCAAATGATCCAAGGCAATTTCCAATCCAATTTGCCACTCCTGTCTGCGTGAGGTCATTATTTAAAAAAAAAAAAAAATCAGCGACTGGGAGGAAGGAAAGCCTTTCTAAACGGAATCAAAAGCAGATAGCAGGGTATGAAAAAGAAAGCCAACCAGGAACTCTCTGGCCTCCCCAGAGTCACCGTATATAACTACATAACCTCCACCACATCCACTTCCACTTCCAGGGAGACCCGCCTGTGAGCAGGAGCTAGGTCAAAAAAGTTAAATATACCCACTTAGCACAGGCCAATTATCATGTTTCTAGACACCTATATAAAAACCACTTAGCTGACATAGTGTGTTTTACAGTATTTCTTATAAGCATGGATGCACAAATTTTTCACTCATCAACAAATACTGAACAGCTACTCAGGTAAGTCTGTCACTGTCTTCAGCTCTGCAGGGAGTAAAAAAAGTGTAAGACAGAGTCCAACAGTCTACATACAGACACACACAAAAACACGTGAAAACCGCGACTTGGCCTCATGCAGTCGGAGGGGCAGGTGAAAGCCCGTCTGGGCCGGCAGAGGGACAGCACCAGCCGCTGGTGTCAGCCGGGCCTGGGCTGGAATTGCACAGACAGCCGTTGGACCTGGGGACGAGGGATGCTAACTCCGTTTCCCCTCTTTAGAATACAAATGCCTGTCTCACAGTGACGTGCGCAAAGTACTACAGCACCGCTCTGCTTAATCGCTGGTAGCTACCGCCGCTGTCCCCAGCCGCTGTCACCAGCACTTTCACAGAAGCACCAGTGGTACGGAGGCAGAGGGCCTGGGAGTCCTCGCCAAGCCTGGGATCTGGACCCACCGCTGACTACATGGGTGAGTCAAGCTCCTTGAGCTTTGCTTTCTCTTCTGTTAAACGTTGGTAAGAATAAGCCCTTCCTGGGGCTTCCAGAATAGCTAATTAGATGATGCATATAAGTGTTTAGCCCTGTGCCTAGCACATAGTAAGTGCTCAATAAATGGCACCAATGATGACAGACGGGGACACTGATGCAGGGGCAAATGGCAGGGTTGGGTTTTGGGTATTGAAGAGGCTTTTTTTGGCTTCCTTGTAGCTGTTGTAAAGGTACTTGAAGTATTAAGTTTTCTAAAATAAAACGCCTGCCCTGGCTGGTGTGGCTCAGTGGATTGAGCATCAGCCTGAGAACCAAAGGGTCACTGGTTCGATTGCCAGTCAGGGCACATGCCTGGGTTGCAGGCCAGGTCCCCAGTTGGGTGTGCAAGAGGCAACAGATCCATGTATCTCTTTCACATCAATGTTTCTCTCCCTCTCCTTCTCCCTCTAAAGTAAATAAATAAAAATCTTTAAAATAAAATACCTTATTGAAAAATAACAAATTAATTTCTCCCAACATAGAATTATAAGCAAATTTTTTTTAAAACATCCAAGCTTAAGTAAACTCTTTAAAATAAAGCATTAACGGGATGTTTCACTTGTCTGTTTAACATTCTTCGATTCACATGCTGTAAAGGCACAGGTGTCCAGCGGGTCACCAGGAGCTCTTCCAGAAGGAAAGTCAAGCAGCAGCGTCCAACTTGGGCAGGTAGGCAAGGGCACCTCTGCAGAAGTAGCACTTCCGAGGCTTAAAGATAGTCTCCTGGCAACCGAGTCACAAATCAAACAAACAGCCCGGTGCTGTGAATCACTTCCGGATGGTCTCCCTTTGCCTGCCAGCACTTTCTTACAAATACTTCCTGTGAATGGGTTTATTTAGCAGCCCCAACTGGAAGCAACCAGGAGTCCATCGAAATACCACACGGCTTAAAAATGTTCAGCAGTTCCTGCTACCAACAGGTATCCCCAAACTGCTTAACTGTGAAGCAGAAGGAATTCTGCAGAAACCAGAGAGAGACAGCTCACCATGCAAAGCCAGAAAATTAAGTTCCCAGCACATGCCAACTTAGGCCCTAAAATATATTTTTCACATACATAATTGTTGCTCTGACCTCTAAGAACAAAAGAATCACATCTATGCTAAATTAGGTTAAATGAATGGTCCACTTACCCTAATCAGACCTTCCCGACCTTAACTAGCAGACAATTCATACTCTCGAGCTAGCAGTTAACACTGTTCGCTCAGGTCCCACCGACTCTTGAGACTTAGTGAAAATACAGGGAATTGGCCAAGTATTAAACCCAATTCTCTTGGCTACCAGCTCTTTTTTTCCACCTGAAAAGGATCTTTTATGTGTCACACTATTCTTCATGAACTAATCACAGACCATTTAGTCTATTATCAAGAGAGGGAAAAGGAGTTAATAGTCCAAAATGAAAACTGCAATAGGACAAGGCAACTGGCATTAACAGAATCAATGAACAAGACCAAGAGAGTAGAAAATTAAGTCAGAGAAGCAGAAGACGTCTGTGAGACACACAGAATGCCAATTTAACTAAGATTAAAAAAAAATGAGGAATAGTCATAAAACGGACTCTGCTGATCTGACCTAACAACGGGCAGAGCTAATGAATCAGAACCGATTAATTATTCAAGGTGTAACAGACAATTTCCTAGAGCTAAAATAAACAGGAAAGATACTATATATAATTCGGGGAAACCTCAAGAAACAAGAATTGTACAAGTTTCAAATCATGAAAAGTATAAAAAGAAGTGGCTTGCCATGGAACTAAAAACAGGCCAGGTTTACATGTTATTTCTCAATAATAAGTACAGGAAAATGGAGTCAGACACACGTTTTCCCTGGAAACATGAAATACAGCTCACCATAACAGAACAGAGGGTCTAGAAGTAGAACTGGATGTAACTTACCATCTGAGAAAGCAGACATCAATTGCTAACAGGTAGTAATAAGACTGCTCTTAAATGACATCAGGATAACTTAGAAATACCATGAGAATTAAAAACTTAGACACTTTACAAGGATTAAATCACTAAATCAAGGAAAAGGTAACAGCAAATAAAACTTCAAAATTTAGCATATCTTTACAGAAATTGAACTATCTACATTTTGAATTTATAGAAGAAATTACAAACAGAAGGATTAACATTTAAACACCAATACATTTAAAACTATGGAGTGAATAAGCACATAAAATGGAAAATTAAGGGAAAATATTTGTAGCAAATATGACTGAAGGTTGCCATTCATATCCCTTTATTGAAACTGAGGTATATGTCATGTGTAACATTATACTAGTTCCATGGGTACGACAACATGACTCAATATTTGTGTGTATTGCAAACCGACCAGCAGAATAAGTCAAGTTAACATGCGTCCCCGCATGTGGTTACAAAGAAAAATTTTTTTTCTTGTGATGAGGACCTTTAAGATCTACTAGCTTAGCAACTTTCAAACATGCAATCCAGGGATATTAACTGTAGGGCATCCACACCGTGAGAGCACTCACAGAAGTTACCATCGGGACACCAGGCCAGAGGCAGACAACCAGCCACAGCCCGCGTGCTAAAATAAACCTGGCGGACGAATCCGTGGGGAACACTGAGCCTTTCAGCAGTCAAAGCAATATAACATTAAACTAGAATACATAAATGGTGAGCACTGCGTACCCACTGAAAATAGTAAGATGACACTATGGCAATGTTACAAATCTGAATTTCTGATTACAGCAATCTAAAAATTATGTACTTAGACAATTTTTCCCTTTTCTTAATTCCTTTTTTCTTTATTGTAAAATTCATAGTTAGCCTGGCCGGGTAGCTCAGTTAGTTAGAGCCTGATCCCAATGCACCGAGGTTGCGGGTTCGACGCCCCGTCATGGCACATACAAGAATCAACCAATGAAGGCATAAATGAGTGGGGCAACAAATCCATGTTTCTCTCTCTCTCAAATCAATAAAAAAAAATTAAAAATTCCTCACAGTCATTGCGCAAAGCATTTTAAATAAACAGAAGGGCGTTAAATGAAACGTGTGGGTCGCACCGTCCACCACACCACGCTCCCCAGAGACAGTCTCTCTTTGTGGCGTTTCCTTTTTAAGACAACAGCTTTAAGTCTGAAATGAAAACACGAGGGCTGCCAACCTTCAGGACCTTGCAAGTGCCCAGAAAATTCCCCAGAAACGTTCATTAACACCTCGTCCTCAAGACAGTAAATCAGCTTTTGACCAGGATAAAGAGCACCTTCGCTGAGTGACTGCTGTTTTACACACCGGGCCAGGCAACTCCTCACGGCCACTCCTAAGATGCGTGGTGTGTCCATTCCGCCACGCACAAATTCAGGCTCACTCCCTGAGGTAGAGCAACTTGCAAAACCAGACCCAGAACTCACACCTGCCAAAACCGAAAGTCCTTCTTTCCACGCTGCGAATCACTGGAGCCAAGACTTTCAAAGACGTTTTCATCTGACTTTTTCAACTTCTGCTTTACTTCGTTATTAGCATGACCGGATTAGCGTCATGACTTTCGTTAGCAATAATGACAGGTACTAAGGAGCCAGCTGACTGCTAATGTTTACCAGGTTACTGCCCACATTTCATAAATGTAAATTTTGCTGTCTCAGCTACAAGGGTAAGAAAAGCTTTTGGTGGCTGCACTAGGAACTAACTTCTTCCCATCCATAACACTGTTAGCTGTGGGAACGTGCTCTTCGTTTGCATCACTTTATAACAAACACACTTTTACAGGCAACCTCCTTCTTACCTAGGGGTCTGTCTAAGGCAGTTGCACTGAGTTTCAGAAAAGAGAACAGAGGCTTTCATTTCTGTCACCGTTGTAAGAGTTAAGAATAATCCCACCCCGCACTTCCTCCCTCGCCAATCATGAATGCATGGATGCCTCCAGCGGGCGGTCCCAATGTGCCGTGTGCCCTGTAGCCCCTTAACACACCGGGTCTTCCCAGGAGATTACACTAGTTCTCTCATCTGTAAAAGAACTTGAGTCACCTCCTAAAAACGATCCCCCTCAGCATTTAAGTGATATTCCTCCACTGGAAAATTCTAGAAGCTGGTGGGCAAGCTTCCTGGTCACCTCACCTATCCGTTTTATTTTCTTGCCTCTTCAGCGTCTGTAACTCCTGTTTGCAGGACCACAGCAGGCCAGCCTGGATCTGCTCCAAAGCCACGGGGACTGCGACCCCTCTTGGAGAAGAGATCAGAGGAGCCCGTCCCGGACAGTGCTCCATGCCGACGACAAGGACAAATGCACAAAAGAGAGTTTGTTCTGAAGAGCTGACTTCTTTCCGGACACTTTTCCAGCTCCCCTAAACTGCAGAAGCTGAAGTGCATCTGCCCAGTGCTGAGCTCTCGCTAACACTGCGCGGCTTCCGACAGTCCCTAGCCAGTCCCAGCCCTTCCTTTCCCTTCTACAAGGTGGGGTGTGCCCTGCCCCCGGCGCTGGGGTTTGGAGACTGGGCGGGAGGAAGGTGGCCCAGGACAGGCTCACACGCCACACCCGCCACACCGGCCACACCGGTGAGCCTCTGCGGACAGGAACGCTCCCTGGGCGAGTGCAGGAGTTAACCTTCTTCCGGTGCCCGGTGCCCCGGTGCCCGTAACCGGGCTGAATTCAATCCCGTTCCCAGCACGACTCTCCCTCCCTTCGGGCTGCCCTACGCGGTAATGTGCCCTTCCTCGGTTTTGGTCACCTGCTCCATTTTCTTCTGATTTAGTACTTCTGCCTGGGCAAGACCTGAATAAACTGCTGTACCTCACAGAGTTAAGTCTCACCTTCTTCCCTGGAGTGAAAATGCCATTCATCTCTGTTACTTCTTAACCAAAGCAAATGTAAGGCCCATTTAGAATAGGCAAAAAGATAAAAGCAAACCCGTGTTTAAGCGCAAACAAGTAATTTAAGATGTCTCCCTTTCTAAAGTGCTTGATCTGCTCTGTAGCCCTTAGCAAACACCCTTAGAGGGTGTTTCATCAGAGCAGTAACTTATCTTCCACGTTGAAGCTACTCTCCAAACGGTGAAGGAAAGCAGAAACTCTGCATTTTCTGTTTCCCAACCACTCCCAGTGCACGCATTTAAGGAAGCACTCCTAAATTTTCCCAGTTAACTTTTTGGGGAAACACCCACACCCTCAACGCTCTGTCCTGTCTCCACAGTTCGCACTCACTCTCTGCACCCTCTCTGCTCTTCCCACGGAAGGGCTCGGTTACAGGTACAGGAGAAAACAGAGAGTCCTAGGCCACACAATGGGGCCACTGTACTACGAGGTGGAGCTTTCAGTGGGAGGAGTAGCAGTCTTATAAATAGAACTCAAGAGGGGAACCTTTTCTCCCTTGGATCGCTCAGATCTTTCCTCCTGGCCTCGGAGCCGGTGTAAATTCCGGACCTTGAGCGTCCTCCAACAGGGGAGGGGTGGCGGTCGGAAGGAAACAGGACGGGCCAATCCGAAAGGGCAGAGTAGGCCGGCGCAGCCCCGACGGCGCGGCCCAGCTCTCCACGGCAGGAGGCTCCGCGGCGGGCGCTGAAGCCCCGGGCTCCTGAGGAAGAGCATGTGGCCTGTCTGCGGTGCACCTCAAATCCTTTCTTGGGGGTGGCAGCAGCCAGAGAAGGTGGCCAGGAGGGACCCAGTCCTCTTTTCTCAGCATGACACTCCCGGGCTTCTTTTCCTAACCCTGACCAGTTGTAAAATCTAAACAGGTGCTTCCGAAATCGATTTTCTAATCAAAGCTTTAAACAAAAAATAATCACCACATCCAGGTTTTGTATGATTGACTCAATTAAATAAAGCAAGCACAATTCCACAACGTCAGGCCAGCGGGCAGAGGGTACCAGGGCGAATATGCCACTATTACATGCTCCCTTATAATCAAAGCATAAAAAATAAATACTATCACAAATGTCTCACTATCTTAGTCACGCCCTGAGTATGCAAAACACCCAACTAAAACACACCCCAGCGGCTCACGGCCCCCTGCTGCACGGGTTTTAAAGGCAACAGGCTCCCTCCCAGACTGGAAAACACACCTGACAAATGGAATGCCTTGCTAGGGCAGCAACTGAAGAAGAAATGTGATTATAAAAGCATCATTCTATTCAGGCTACAATATCCCGGCACTGAAGCGAGATGGTTGAACTAGATTAGTGGTGGCAGGAGGGTGTCAGCCAAGATACCCTCTGCAGCAAGGAGAGTTCACGGCAGAAACCCAGTATTAAAACCGAAGCAGAACTGCTTTGGATGCGGGCAGGAAGGCGAGTTGAGGGCGGCTCCCCCTGCTCGTCTCCCAGGCTTCACGAACACACACTGGTCTCTGAGGCCCGCTGCAGCTTGCAAATTCCTGAACCTTCCGAAACGAGACCTAGTCCAGAACTGAAGGAGCAGGGGGCTTCACATTCTTGTTCAAGGGGCCCTTACAAACTTTGTATAAGAACCAACTGCTTTTCTAATAACATATCTGTCTGGTGTCTAACCTTCCATTTAGAACAACAATTCTGCCCACCTAAATCATCACTAATCCCACCCCACCCCTCCCCCAGTCTCCTGGAAGGGCCTCAAACTCAGAAAAGCCTGGATGCAGGACAGCCAAATGCAAGCCCGTGGTAGCCCCAGGGACAGGAAGAAGGGGAGTGCAACCAGGGAGGGGCACAAAGGGAACTCCACGGTGTCTTTCTCAGAGGAAAGGGAAAATCTGAAGGGCTCAAGTTCCTCCTGAAACGCGCGGGTGTGTGCTGCATTGTTCTCGGGCTTTCCTGTAGCATTTTAATATTTTCAGATTTTTTTTTTTAAAAAACCTGTTTATCAGTAACGTTTCAAGCATCCACGATTTTTATTAGACTGTGGATCACGGGTACCTTTCATTATCCCTTGCTGGCCTTTTCCACCAAAGCTCACGTATAGGATGCCTGACCTGTAATTAAATACACCTACCCACCTGGGACACTCGGGAACACGGAGAGCATGTCGACACTCTAGGACCACAAGGCCTTAAAGCGTCTGAAAAAGGAAAGAGTGCCTATACACTCGCTTCACAAGCAAAGCGGAGGACGCGACCTTTGCTAAGCGGTCTCTGAGTACATGCTGCCAAATGCGTGGAAGGACCTATCCCCGCAGCTCTAACGAGGAGAGAAGGAACCCAGCTCGTAGAGAAACCCAAACCAGTGAAGAACCAGTGGGACATTAAAGGCAAGACCTTAGAATTCTAAAAATGCTATCTCTTGCCCACAGCTGGCAGTGCCCCAAACATGCATCACAGGCAGAAAGCACAGCGCAAATCTGGGCGTTCGCCAGTGCACAAAAATGACCGTCAGCGCTTCAGGGACAAAGGGCCGCCAAGGTGGCCTGGCACCGTGCATAAGCACTCCGCCCGCACTCATCCCTTCAATCGCTGGCTCCCCACAGGCACCTCCACAACCTGCGCCAAGGGATCTCCGTCAGCGTTCTCGCCACATTGCTCCCTTCGCCCCTCTGCTTTCCAGACCGCCGATCCTTACCTCTTTGCTTCTTCCAGGTGACAAAGGTATTCGTAAGCCACGTTCTGCCGTCTCCTTTCGTCCATCTCCTCGGCAGTGAGCCTCTCATTATCCAGGACAGCTAAAAGGCGAAAGAACGAGAACAAGAGAAGCTGTAGCCTTTCCGAGCAGTTCAAGACCGCCACACCATCGAATTCCTGCTTCTCGCCTACGAGTCAGGGTGACCGGTAGATGTGTGGCCAGCCAGGAATACAAGGACTTTCCTAAAACAGGAACTATGGGGTTTCGGCCATACCCATCTTGCCTTTCTCTTTTCTTTTTTCTTTTTTTAAGTATGACAACATGAATACGTACTATGTTTTAGTTAACTTGAAAAATAATGACTTGAGATTTGGGGCCAAAACTCCACCTGCCAGACTCTTTCTAAATACAGAGCCGATCGTACTGTTTCCCTCTTTGATTAATAACCAAAGTCAGCAGTCCAGTCATTGGGAACAAAGTGGCAGTAATTGTGCTGCGCATTTCACGTGCACTCTCTCACTGAAGCCCCCTAACAGTCGTGAATATCTGTCACATTTCACAGGTGAGGAAATGCAGGCAGGGTGACGTCAGCCCCACAGCGAGTAAGCGGCGGGGCCTGGATTCACGCCTGGGCAGCCCATCTCAAAAGCCTGCGAGCCTAAGAGCACAGCCATCCACCTCCTGCACGGGCACCCAGGGCATGGAATAAATTCCTAACTCCTCGGGATGGCATTCAAGGCCTTTCCCAATTTAGCTCCAGCTACTCTGGGAAACTCTCCTCCCTCCCACCGGTGTGCACGCCACACCACAATTCCCAGCACCCCGAGATGGTTCAACACCACAGTCATGCCCCCCCCTTGAGTCACCTCTCCCGCCCCACCCTGCTCCACCAAACTTGCCGGCATACTTCAAGGCTCTGTTCAAATTTCACTACTGCGGGTCCCCTCTTTCCCCAAGCCTGTCCTCAACCACGGTGCTGTCTGTTTACGCCGAGTTTGTTCCCGCACCTATTATCTTTACTGTACCTTATTATCACTGGGTGTACACCTGCCTCTCTCTCTCTGATTAAAACGTTCTTTGAAGGCAGGGCCTGGTCTTACTCACCTTTAATTTCCCATAAGTGACACAACACCACACAAGTAACTGCGGGTGAGTGAAATTACCCTGAAAACAGAACATTACTCCCAGAATATAAAAGCAAACCGAAAACCTCGAGACTCCAAAGGACTCGCCTTTGGCCAGTACTAACTATCCTGCCTGCAGTTCAATGACGTCCCGGGGACAGCTACGGAAAATGAGGAAGTCAGAGGGGTTTTCTGTTTGTTTTTTGGGATTTTTTGGTTGTTGTCGTTTTAGTTTTTACTTTTGAAATCCTGTCGAGGGAACTGAGCCGGAGAAAGCTGAAGTGACTCGCCCAGGGCCGGGCAGGTGGGGACCCAGGGTCTCCCCCGCCCGCAGCGCAAGGGCAGCAGCTCCCCTCCGAGAAGGAGCAGAGCCCTCGCCTCCGGCCCCGGGACACGCCCTGCACGGTCCTCCTGCCACCTCACCCTAGGCCGTCCCCCTCAATCACGGCCGAGCTGGGCGGAGGGCGGCGCTGGGTGAGGCCCTCCGGCCGCAACGCCCCGGCTAAAGCGTGGAGACCGCCTGGGTCCCCCTCGCCGCCTCGGAGACCCAGGGGCGCGGGCTGGGAGCCTCGTCGCCCGCCACCCCTCCCGCCCACCGCCCCGCTCTTCCGGGTGCGCGCGGCCCACAGCCGCCCTGCCCCACCCGCCCAGCCGACCCCCTCCCGGGAAAACGGCGCCCGGGAAGCAGAGAACCCAGCCCCGAAACCCCCCGCGCCGCAGATCCCCGCACTCACAGCCATAGTGCGGCCGGGACACGCCCAGTCCGTCAACCTCGTCCGTGGCGGACATGGCGGCTGAGCCCAGGTCTCTGCAGAGGAAGCGGTGAGACCTTAGAGGCGCGGGCGACGGCGGTGCGGCTCCTACAGAGTGCGCGGGCTGTCCTGGTCCCAGAGGCCCCGCCCCAGTGGCCCCGCCCCGGCGGCCCCACCCTGCTGCGCGAAGGGAGCGGGCGGAAGGAGGCGGGGCCCGAGCAGGCCTGCCCCGCCCCTAGCCCCGCCCCGCGAGCACTCTAGGCTCCGACTGGAGGCGGAAGAAAGGAGGCGGAGCCACGACCAGCCCGGCTAGCGAACACCTCCGCTGGCAAGGAAGGCCGTGAAGCCTTAACCTCTCTGGCTCCCACCTCATCCTCTCCTCGGACAAAAACGTCGCCATTGTCAGTCGCTTGAAATAAAACACGCGGACTCCTTCCCCTGCCTGCCGAGCCAAACTCTGCACCAAAAGGCTCAAGGAGGGCGTCCTTCGAAGTGGCCCAGGTTCTTACTGGACGCCAGCAGGACCCACACTGTCAAAAGGGACCGCAGAGTCTGGCGTCGGCCCTCTGCTAGATTCACCAGCAGTCGCCGGATTGGAACTGCTCGACCCTCCTAATATTTCAGAAGTGGCTGCTAAAGCAGGAGATGTTTGTCCAAAAGTCCTTCCATTAGATTCCCTGCCACTGATCTTTGCCAGTTCTTTTTAGGGGAGACTCTGCCCTTTTGGGGCCTCTTCCCCTTGCACCTTGTCCGCTACCCTTAAAATAAATTGGTATTCGACAGAATTCTGTCCTCAGCCCTCTTCCGTTTCTTTCTTTCTGCACTCCTTCTTAGTAACTTTACCCACGCTCACCTTAAAGTGATGAAGAGCCCTCAATACATCTCCAGACCACACCATCTATAAGAGGTCCCCACTCAGCATTTTCAGCTGTGTAATGGGGCATTTTCACCTCTGAATCCCGCACATACTCCAAATTTAACGTGCCCAGCGCTGACCCTGCTCCTGCTATGGCCTCTGTATTTTACCCATCACTTTCCAGAAACTTCTAAGAATTTTTGGTCCCATTCACAAACTGAGTTAATTCCATATCTTCAAACATTTAAAATCATGTCTATAAACTTACTAGATTTTTAAAATTTCTTCATTTGTCTGACCTAGAAACTTTCCAAAGTTTAGTAACCCTTATAAATCAGATAAACTTACCAATATAATGAATCTAATTTCTCATAGGTGGCCCAGTTCCATGTGTCAGCTTAGTAAGATTTCAACTCGAATCTTAAGTCTAAAACTAACTCAAATATACATTTAAAATAAGAGTTTTAAGGTTGTTGCTCTTAATAAGCCAATTTTTTAATCATTGCAAGTGCATAAAATGTAAAATATGAACATATTTCTTCTTAACCTCAATATATTAATCTCATCATTTTTACCCCATTTACCCTTCCTGTACTTAATCTTAGAGTCTCTAAGTTGAAAGACACAAAACTGCTGAGGAAGCTTCCAACCTAATTAACTAAGGTTATTTTTTGTTAGAGGTTTCCGCAGTTTAGCAACAGCGGACTTCCAGAACCATCCTTCTCACTGTGCCAAATGCCACTGTGAGCCCCTCTTTATATTATGTCAGCTACTTCAAAACTCTCTCATCTTCTGACCACTCTCAGAAATCTGCAAGTCCTACCTACCCAGCTTATCTTTGGTTTTATTTTATATTTCTTGGCTATTAAGATACATACATGTGTCTTAATTTTAATTCTAAAGACCTTTGTAACAACGCATGCTATCCACATAAGTACATGTGTTTTCTCTCAGATGATAAAGGTTATGAATCTAGTGGGCTCTTGCATTCTTTCTTATTCCTAGGCGTACACAATGCTAACTGGTATTTGAATCAACATCCCACTGAATTTCAGATATCTCCCATAGCTTTACCCGGTGGCCACAAATTAAATCATTCTTCATAACTATAACAAGTAAATGTACAGCGTTTTTACTAGACTAATACTTTTGGAGACTAATAGTTTAGTTTTTACTAGACTAATCATTTTGTATCTATTTTCTTAGCTAAGCCTCATAATAAACCTACAAAGTCAGAAGCATTATAATCTCCAGTGTGAGACAGATGAGACCATGGAAAACGACGCAATTCAGCTGAAGCCACACAGGCGGAGCCGGAACTCAGCCCCAGGTGTGTCTGATAGCACAGCCCACCCACACATCTGGTCAATGACCACATTCAGAGACGTGCACACGGAGACTCTAACTGACCACTTACCACTTCTTGCCCGTCAGAGTTGCAACTTTTTTCTTAATTAATACTATTGGCAAAGGGATGAAAAATCAACCGCTGTCACGTCCTGCTGCTTGGGTTGCAAACTGACGCAGCCTGACTGAAGTCCACCTTGGCATTATGCAGTTCTCCTTCAAACAAGGAATTCCACCTGTTGGCACAGATCATAACAAAATTATTTTTCATTGTGAAAAAAAATGAGTGATGAAGATACTCATTGGAAATGTCTTCAATGCCTGTCACTGGGTTTTTCAGTCAGGGACGGCCCCTCCACGCAACGCGATGGGGTGCCTCCATCACGGGGATGAGGGGCGGTGCTGGTCGGGCATGCTGGCTGCGAGGAACAGGGACCCACTCGTCTCAGCTCTAAAGGAAAAAGGGCCAGATGGGAGGCATTTAGGATAAATATATATGGGCCCAGAGCAGGAAAAGCAGGACTCATGGAAGATCGAAGGCCTGGGATTTGACTGTCCTGCTGGGTATCTCTGCTTCTCCGTGCGTCTGCTCTACCCTCCTCTCTTCGGCAACCAGCTAGTCCTCCATCCCAGTTTCTCCTGCTGCCTCACAGCTCCAGCTCCTAGTTGACTCGCTGTGGCCTTACGTCAAGGCCATGGCGCCCTCACACCATCAGCTCCGTTGTGGATGACCCCAGTTGCCCAGTTCCGTAACACCGTGTCAGATGACTGACACAGCTCGTCTTGGCACCCCACGGGTGTGTCTCTGACTCAGACACCAGCCCTGGATCCGATACCAGTCCGTTAGCCCCGTCAGGAGACACAGCCGGTGAAGGACAACAAACTACGAGACGGGCCTTACATCCTTCAGTGGGAGGCCGGGTAGGCGAACAACGGCCAGGATTTCTAAGGTACTACCTAAGTAAAAATAATAAATTATGAACTAATAAAGATATTGGGATACCATCGGGTGCTCTAAAAGTGTATAGATGTAGATGTGCATAGGAAAAAGCCTTGAAGCGTATACACCAATATATTCACAGTGGTTTCTCAGGGCGGCGAACTTAGAGTGGATTTCTGTGGGACGTGTTCGTTTATTTGCTTCTTTGTATCTACCAAGTTTTCTACCATGAGCTACTTGAAATACTATTTGTCTGCAAGTGTAAAGTTAGCAAACATGAGATGAATAAATACAATTAAATGGCAATAATGAGCTAACTGGTCATGTGGGGAGATAGAATTCATCCAAGACCTCGAGAATTTATAAGACTCGCGGGAGTGGAGCGATGTGAACAGGACAGCTTCAGGTAAGCACCGCAGTACGCAGTACGGGTTGCTCTGGGCCCCGAATAGCTTTTAGCCTCTTAACTGCCCGGGGAATTCCTACTCAACTTGCCAGGCGCAACTCAAATGTCACCTTCTTCCCCGGGCTGAATGAGTCACTTCCTCATTTGTTTCCCAGGAGCGCTTTAAAAACCCTATGTCTTCAAAAATAAGTCCCAAGTTTTTTCACATGGTAATACTTCTGGAATCGGGATAGGTCTTACAATCAGCATGAAAGGAAACTCGCCAGATGCCACCAGGTAGACAGAAAAGCCGATGGAAAAATAACACAACGGTCATTGCGTGCAGAGGTGTGATTTTAACCAAATTCTCAGTAATGGTCAAAAAAACTTCCGAGAGAGAAGTGATCAGATTCACATTGTATAAATGGCTGTGTGGATCCAAACAGAGTTAGACTCTTCACAAAAAGCTTGTGTCCAACACTGATTTAGAGAACAGACTAGTGATGCCAGTGATACGTGTCTGCCGTTGTCTATCAAGGTTTTAAAAACATACGCACTTGATGAGATGTTCTTTATTTCCCAAAGGTATGTTGGAATCTGAGGGTGCACCCCACAATCGAAGGTGTCTTCGATCATAGGAAGCGTGCGACCTTTTGTGACTCCATCAGAGCACTGGTCTCAGTGAATTACAATCAGTTATCTGCCTGTCCACCTTTCCAGACAGATCATTAATGCCTCAAAGACGGAAAAGCGGATAAATAAACCCAGCGTGAAACGTTAGCAAATGGAACGTCCATCCTTCCTGTTGGATGTTTAAGATTTGCTCTTTATATGTTTCATGTAGAAATTTTCCAGAGGGAAGGATTCCCCAGGACAAACACTAGCACTGTTCTCTGACCTGGTCTCTTGTCTTGAATGAGAAAAAAATAGATACCAGCATCTCGGGAAAGAAGCTGGGAAATCTGAGGCTTCCAATCAGGACTGAGAGAAATGAGTCACATGCCAGGTAGCTTCCCAACACTCAAGATCAAGTGCCAAGGACCCTGAGGGATAACTTTTGGGGGGATTGTAGCTATGCTGTGGTGGGCATAACACTAAGATGGCTACCCAAGATTCCCAATCCTTGGTTAATCAATCAAATACTAATTCTAGGTACTGTTTTGAAGGGTTCTTGACAATGTAATTAAGGTTACTAATTAATTAGTTGACCTTAAGATAGAGAGCTTATCTGGATAGTCACATAAGCCCTTTAGAAGCAGAGAGGTTTTGCCCTGGCTGGTGTGGCTCAGTGGGTTGGGCTTTGTCCCACAAACCGAAAGTTCCACAGTTTAATTCCCAGTCAGGGCGCATGTCTGGGTTGTTGGCCAGGTCCGCGGTCGAGGGTGTGCGAGACGCAACCAACTGACGTTTCTCTCCCTCCTTCTTTCCCTTCCTTACTCTTATCTCTAAAAATAAGTAAAATCTTTAAAAGCAGAGAGTTTTCTCCAGCTGGTATCAGAGGTATAAAAGAGACTCAAAACACTAGAAAGATTCGATGGGTCATTGCCCATTTTAAAGACGGAGGGGGCCCCACGGCAAGGACCTTGAGGAGCTGAGAGTGACCCCTGGATTGCAGCCGGCAAAGAAACAGGGACCTCAATCTGTAACAGCAAAGATCTTGATTCTGTCAATGACCTAAATGAGCTCAGAAGCAGCATCTTCCCCAGACCCTCAAGATAAGAGCCTAGCCCGGTAGCCATGTTGACTTTCCCTTTATAAGACTAGAGCAAAGAGTGCAGTTAAGCTCGCCCGTCTGCAGTAGAAAACTACTACGTGTGTCCAAGGACATTTGGGTATATGGCAGGGCAGCGTGAGAGGGTTCACACAATACACTGATGATAAAATTTTTGCATAAAAAGAACCATAACTATCCCTGGCTGCTGTGGCTCAGTGGATTGAGTGCGGGCCTACAAAGCAGGGGGTCTCGGGTTTGATTCCCCGTGGGGGCACATGCCTGGGTTGCAGGCAGGTCCCCAGTAGGGGGCGCATGAGAGGCAACCACACATTGATGTTTCTCTCCCTCTTAAAAAAAAAAAAAAAAAGAACCGTGACTAGCTGGGCACCCTGCTCCTCTCACATAGGACCGACTCCACACGTTCAGTGAGTCCTCCGACCAGGTGCAGCCAATAAGAAGTGAGTCCTCCGTTTGCTCTATGAAATCTCTGATCTCATTCCTGTCCGTGCCTTGGTTAAACTCAGGCTAGACACAGAACAAAGGGGACGACGTAGAGCGCTTTACTAAATGCCACCCAGTGGGTCTCTGTTAAGACCCAGTTTTCAGCTTTAATGAACTTTAAGTGTTACCTGATACTGTGTAACGCTCCTTTACTTCTTCACGTGAAGAAAACCTACTGTTGTCGGTTCCTTGTGCTTCAGGCGTTCGGCGATGCCGGATCTTGTGTGCGGGCACAGTCCTGCCAGGCCGTTTGACTTCAGACGCCGCTTCCACCTCATCACTTTTCCGGAAGGAGCAAAAGTTTTAACTACCTGTTTACCATTGCAGTCATGTGCCAACTGCTCACCACGTTCCAGAATGTGCTAAATGCCCTCTCTCTACTGTCTCATTTAATCCTCACAGTAACCGTATGAAGGAGATAGCACTGTCCTCATTTTGTAAATGGGGAAACAGGTGCAGAGGGGTCTGGTGTTTGGCTCAAGTCGTAAGGTGAAATCTCTGGCATCTCGCCATGCGACACCACCTCCCAGTTTATAGTTAGCCTGTCGCCGAGAAGGCGTGCGTTCACTTCCTCCGCGGGCCAAAGTGCCTCTGAAAACCCTTCAACAGACATGCGTGAACACCCGAGTCCTGGTCTAAAGACCGCTGACAACGGAGACCTGAAAGCTGGGGAAGGAAGACAGGAAGCCAGCCCAGAACGGGGATGGGGAATTGGTTTCGGGTCTGGGGTTAGAAGAGGCCACGAGACACTAATGCAGACTCAAGGCTAAAGACAAAGGACAAATGTAAGGACCCATCCAGAGACACAGTAAGAAACCATGAGCCAAATCAAGGTAGACAGAGAAGAGAGGCAGGTGGGCAAAAGAACACCAGAGTCCTTCACAAGACTGGGTCCCGGGCCAAGCCTGCTGGGCAGGGCTCCCTCGTGGCAGGCACTTAAACATCTATAGAGCGACAGTGGGTTCCTAGCAACAACAGCTAACCTGTGCTTCGTCCACAAATGACAGATTATTCAGAGCAGAAGCCATGCTTAGTAATAAAAACGAGCCTGTGGCTTCAGGATTCCTAGAATGTCTCTTAAAGAATCTGATGGGCAGGCGAAACAAGGGGGATCGACCTGCCATCCTGGCTGCAGGGAGAAAAGCCAGCCACTGGCAGACTGGGCCCTCATTGTGGACAAAGGGCCTAGTATCTGGGGCAGAAGGCAGGGTCAGGCTGGGAGAAGCAGCAGGAAAGGAAAGGGGATGCCCACGTGGGGGTCTTAAATTCTACATGAAAGAGGTTCAATTCTCTTCTGTGGACGATAGGAAACTATTTAAGTCTTTAAAAGCAGGGGAGAGTTATAATTTGACTCCACAAAGATTTATGAAATGTTTGCTTTGCACTGGGTACTAACAAGGTCATAAAGTTGAATTAAATATAGTCCCCGCCCTCTAGAATAGTACACAAGCGACTTTATGAGATGAAATGAAAAGTGTAATCCAAGAGGTGCTGCAGAAAAGGTTACAGAGATCCAAAGGAGATCCCATCTGCCGGACGGCGGAGATCTGGAAACACTCCACGGACAGGGAGGGTTTTCAAGGGGCCTTAAAGAATGAGCGCTTTATGAACACGGCATTCCCTGAAGAGGTCAAATGAACAACCAACAACCTTGTAAAAAGCTGTTCAACTTCCCTGACAATCAGAGAGATGCATATTAAAAATGCCATGCCCCTCAGACTGGAAAAATGTTGAAGTCTGACAGTACAAAAAGTTGACAAGGAAGAACAGTTAAGGGAACACCTACTGTGAGAATGGAAATCAGTACCACTACTGGGAGAACAATTCGGCACTAGGTAGTTAAAGATGCACTTGCCCTGGCTGCTGTAGCTCAGTGGACTGAGCGCTGGCCTCTGAACCAAAGGGTCGCCGGTTCGATTCCCAGTCGGGCCACATACCTGGGTTGCAGGCCAGGTCCCCAGTTGGGGGTGTGTGAGAGAGGCAACCACATATTCATGTTTCTCTCCCTCCTTTCCCCCTCTCTAAAAAATAAATAAAATATACATTTTTAAAAAGGTGCAGTTAACCTAAGACCTCAGAGTTCCATTCCCAGGTGCATCTACCCAGAGAAACTCCTACATATGTAGGCAAACAGACATATCAAAATGTTCGTTGCAGAAATACCTGTGACAGCAAAATCCAGAAGTGATCTAAATGGCCGTCATCAGGAAAACAGATACATTTCATTGTGATTATATAGTGAATACTAAAGCAAAGAAATGAATGAAGTACATCTAGCAACATGGGTGGCTCTCACAAATACAATACTGAGGAGGGGAAAGTGTAGAATACTTGCCTTGATACCCACTCACAGGCAGTGTAAACAAGCTTTCTGCAAACCAATATTATACGTTGCTTAGGGATCTGCCTCAATATCTCTCGACAAATACATAGAGAGATAAGTGTGAAGGCCTGGGGGCGAAAACCACCAGATTCAGGAGGGTGGATAAGGGCTGAGAAGGGGCTGTAATTCAGGGAGAATTCACAGGGACCTTTAGGGAACTGGTAAAATTTACTTTTTTTTTTTTTTAATTAAAATGGAGTTGACAAAATTTCACTTCTTAAGTTGAGTGGCGGATCCATGGCTGTTCTCTGAGCTCCCCTTTATGCCTCCTGTGTATCCTACACATTGACCTTTTTAAAAGTAGAGTGGATACCGGGTCGGCAGGAAAAACTGAGGCCGGAAGTCATCTCCGAGAGAAGAGACTGTCCCGCAGAGGGCGGGCTGCGTTGGGGGGGCAGCTGTCATCACTCTGCTGGGCGCGGCAAAGGGCATTTCAGGGCGTAAGAGCAGCAACTTGCCTCCATATAACGTCCTGCACTTCATACGTCACTTTCACGTACACCAGCCCTTTTAATTATCGACTTGAGAGACGTGTATTCTTGTTTTTGTTTTTTTAATATTTTATTTATTTATTTTTAGAGAGAGGGGAAGGGAGGGAGAAAGAGAGGAAGAGAAACATCAATGTGTGGTTTCCTCTCACGCGCCCCCTACTGGGGACCTGGCCCACAACCCATGTGCCCTGACTGGGAATCGAACTGGTGACCCTTTGGTTCTCATGCTGGCACTCAATCCACTGAGCCACACCAGCCAGGGCATATTTGTTTTGTTTTATTTTGTTTTGTTTTTCATAGATAAGAAAACGGGTTCAGAAAGGTTAGGTGATATATTTATATTTTTGTTAGAAAATGTGTCAAAAGATAGACAACAGACGGTAGCATTTAACTCTGGAAGGTGGGGTAATAGGTGATTTTTTTGTTGCCGCACTTTCTGATATTTCCAAAATGAACATGTATCACTTATGAACGAAAAAGTAACAAAGCAGTGAGGGAAGGGGAAGGGGGTGGGAGGAAGGAAAGCAAGCAACTTCTGGAAGCCAATGACTGAAGCTTCTGGATTCTGATTCTGTGCTCTAAATGCACAAATGACAAGCAGTAGAAAGTCAAGAAAGAAGCTAACATACAAAAAAAATGTTCAACTTGGCAAATCACAGAAACGCAGCGAAAACAATCCGTACAAACCCTGGCCCTTGCCCTGGCTGGTGTGGCTCAGCTGGTTGGAGCACCGTCCTGCACTCTGAAAGGTTAGGGGTTCAACACCCAGCCAGGGCTTCAAGGGTAGAAAAGTACTATCGTTTATCCTTCTCCATCCAGTGGATATCAGCTGGAAAATAAATAAGTATAGCATAAAGCCTTTTAAAAAATCCTGTCTCTTAAATTAGCAAAACTTGGCTTCGAGACTGAGGGCGTGGTGAAACCTGTGGTCCTTTGCCGCTGGCAGCGTCGCAAATTAGTACAATTGGCTCAGAAAATGACTTAGGAGCAAGTCACAGGGGCTGTGAAAGTGTTCACACCCTGTAGAAATACTCGAAATTGTGGGAACATACGTTTTCTGGGAGGAAAAGAAAAGGTGTTCACAAGAGCCTTAGGTTTTTTTCTCTGCAAAGCCACTTATTTTTTATTTTTAATAACACAAGAGCTTTATTAACATGGAAAGGCATCCGGCGTTCGGACAGGTGGTCCAAGGTTGGCGGATTACAGAAGCCTGGGGCTGTAATTTTCTGGACATTTATTTGTACTTATATAAGAGGAGGGTCTGTTTCTTAGGACTCACGTTTTGAGAACCCCTGCACTGGATTAACCAAATTTGTTTTTTCTTGGTCAACTATCATTCCTGTCAAAGAGCGAGCTTGGGTTATCAGCGAGCCCTGTGCCCCGTGAGTTAAAGCCCTCAGGTGCCATTCCCTATGGAAGGGAACAAATTAGATCCCAAGGCTGGTGTAATAATTTCGTCTGTGTTAACACCTCCGGGCAACCACTTTTCTGTCCAGAGTGTTGCACGCCCAGCGTCCTCCGGAACCCCTTTTGTCTGCCCTTACCTGTCCGCTCCTGCTGCTGGAGGATCCGGGACCCCCAGCCCAGGACCCTGCGAGGCTGCCAGGAACGTCGGCTGCTTGCCTCCACCGTGTCCGAACTCACAGTACTTTGAAGGCTGTACGACGGGTCCTCCAGCCTTGCAGTGTTCCAGAGCCCACGACAAATTCCAGGGCGGGTCTGTGCCACGTTGAGGGTGGACCTGCAGCCAAAATCCGGCTCTGCGGTGAAACATGTGACCCGCAACGAGTCGTGTGGCCTTCTCAGGCCTTACGTTTTCAACGGGTGAAAGAATAAGTCCCTCATCATGAGAGCCAACGAGACATCTGGAGAAATATTATCCAGAGTTCCTTGGGAAAAAACAAAAAGACTTTAGCGACCACACTGCAACCTCAAACTCCACAGTTTAACAAGAAAGTGCCCGGGGCCTGCGTTGCACGCTTGCGCCCAGTAGGTGTCAGACCCCGAGAGAAGGCGGAGGTCTGGCTGAGTTAAGTGTTGGGGCCAGGACTCAAACGGCTCATCTTCTCAGTGACGTTCGTGCGCTTTTCAACACGCTGCCCTCGCTCAACGCATTTCAGTTACACACACGAATGGACCCGTGGTCAAATGAATGCCCCTCAGGGGATTGGAGAGTTGCACTAACTTAAAACGAAAGGGCCATGGCCCAGCAAACTGGGAAACAGGAGTCGTGTCCTACAGCGGAATGGAGGCCAGGAAACGTCCCTGTAATACCGTTTAACAGCCTCAGGAGTTTTGCTTCCACTGCAGTCCTCTCCCCGGTCCCTCTTGCTGGCACGTCACTGGGTATTTCCTGTGCCTCAGACGCTGCAGTATGAAAGCTTCTGAAACTGTTTCAGCTCCTTAGTCACAAGACTGCCAATGTCCTCCGCGGTCATCCCGCCTTGTCGTGGCCATGAGACATCTGGTGACTAACGCCTGCATGGCCCTTGGTTGGAAGAGCGTTCTCTGTTTCATTAAACCCGTGGGCTCACACGCCAAATCTTCTAACGCCACCCTAATTTGTAGCAAGTCCTGGGCTGCAGTAATCAGTTCAGGACTGAGCTAATAAATTCCTTCGTGAGTAACAACTCTGATATAAGCAACCAACTTGGTATGGAGTATCCTTTAAGGAATAGATGCTACATTGTGGGTTTTCTAGAAGATCTCAGATATTAATCATCACGGTGATGATGTGACCCGCTGGTTACTGCGCGCCTACTTTGAGCCAGGCACGGTGCGAGGTGGCTTATAGGAGATCTCTAGGTCACATCTGTCTCACTTCTCTTTCAGCAGCCAGGCACCGATCACTAAACCCCCATTTCCCTAAGAGTGCACAGAAACACTGAAGGAATGCCTTCTGTGTCCAAACCATTCTTCGGCTCTTATTGCTTTATCCTCGCCATAAAACGTGGGGAAAAACAGAGACAAACGGGTCGCGGCCCTCGGGGAGCCGCGAGGCCCAGGTTCGGGTTTCCTCTATGGGGGCGGGGGTTTGAAGTCAGCAGCCACGGAGACTTGGAAGGGAGCAGGAGAACCGCTGGCGATGACTTCCTAAAGCAGATGAGTATTTTGATGGCATGAAAGGTGCGCTCTCTGACGGAAGCTCTTGCCGCATCTGCCACAGTGAAAAGGCCTTTCTCCCGCGTGTGTCCTGTGGTGCGTCAGGAAATGCGGACGCTGGCTGAAGGCTTGGCCGCACTCGGGACGCCAGTGGGGCCTGTGTCCCACGTGGATGCGCTGATGGGTCGCAAAGTGGGAGCTCTGGCCGAAGCTCCTCCCACACTCGCCGCAGCGGTAGGCCCTTCTCCCGTGGGGGTCCGTTGGTGCCCGAGGAGGGCAGAGCTGTCAGCGAAGCCTTTTCCGCAGTCGTCACACTTAAACGGCCTCTCGCCTGTGTGTGTCCTCTCGTGCGCGACCAGCTGGGAGCTCTGGCGGAAGCTTCTGGGGCAGGAGGGACAGCGGAAAGGCCTGTCTCCGGAGTGAGCGCTCCTGTGAGCCACGAAGTGGGAACTGTCTGTAAAGCCCTCCCCGCACTCCGGGCCGCTCCCCTGTGTGCATCCGCCAGTGCTTCACCAGGTCCGAGCTTCCGCCAAAACTCTCCCCACAGTCCTTGCACCTGTAAGGCCTCACTCCCGTGTGAGTCCTCTGCTGGGCGATGAAATTTGAGCTTCGACTGAAGCTTTTCTGGCATCTGAGGCACGGGTAGGGCTTCTCTCCTGTGTGGGTTCTGCGGTGGGTGACAAGGTCCGAGGTCTGTCTGAAGCCTTTGCCACACTTATAAGGCCTCTCACCGGTGTGGGTTCTCAGGTGTCTTATGAGATAGGAACTCTGGGTAAAGCTTTTCCCACAGTCTGCACACACAGGCTTCTTTCCTGCATATCCATCCAGGAGCTGGGGTAGGTCCCCGTCCTGTGCGAAGGGCTCCCGACGGCCCTGTCCTGGATGGCTGCCGTGCTGTCCTAATTCAAGGCCCCTCTCCCAGGTTCCTCCCCAGCTGGGAGTATGAGCAGCACTTTTATTGGTCCTTTCTGAGGATGCTCCACATTGTTCTGCTGTTTCAGAAGCGTCCTGATGGAGTTTTTCTACCTGATTCTCAAAGTCTGAAAAAGGAACAGAAGTTCACAGAGAATAAAGTTATTAGGGACAAACATCAGAAAGCAGCAAGAAAGGTTAAAATTAGTGTTTTTGCAACAAGCTATACTTAATTTGGCTACTTTGGTTTTCGCTTTGTGAAGTTTATTGAAGTTGCCCTGGCTGGTGTAGCTCAGAGGGTTGAGTGCCACCCTGCAAACCAAAGGGTCACCGGTTCAATTCCCAGTCACGGCACATGCCTGGGTTGTGGGCCAGGTCCCCAGTAGGGGGCGCAGGAGAGGCAACCACACATTGATGTTTCTCTCCCTCTCTTTCTCCCTCCCTTCCTCTTTCTCTAAAAATAAACAAGTAAAATCTTTAAAAAAATAGTTTATTGAAGTTCATTAAGCTTACAGAAACATGACATGAACTTTACATCTTTCAAGAATAAGCCATGTGTTGTCAAAAGTGGGCAACTCCTTTCAGAGATGTTATAATCAAAACAAAAGTAAAATGCTTAGTTAAAAAGAGACTTCAGCGGGTCAAGGACTGACTGCCCAAGAACCCAAAGGTAGGCTTCTGATAGAAGAGCAAAAGTCTAGGGCAGCATGCCCACTTCTTCTCCCACCAGGCGACACTCACGTCTCGCCTGGGTGGCTTTCCCTCAGGATCTTCCTTGTCTCAGCAGTTTGGAGTGGTAGCACCCAGGCCTCTTCTTTCTGTTCCAGCTGGGAGGTGACACGGACTAGAAATCCTACAGAGGAAGATGAACACGGGATGTTAATCTGAGCCGCTCACACAAGGTCTGGCCAAAATGTAAGCCCTCCTCCTTCCCTAGACAGAAGAGAACACCCAGAGAAACTCTTATGTGTGTTTGGTCTCATCAGAAGGGCAGCCATAGCCCTGGCTGGTGTGGCTCAGTGGATTGAGCACGGGCCTGCGAACCACAAGGGTCTAGGTTCGATTCCCAGTCAGGGCATATGCCTGGGTTGCACGCCAGGTCCCCAGCAGGGGGCACGCGAGAGGCAACCACACATTGATGTTTCTCGCCCTCTCTTTCTTTCCTTCCCTTCTCCTTTCTCTAAAAAAAAAACAACTAAATAAATAAAGTCTTTTTTTACAAAATAATAAATAAATAAATAAATAAATAAATAAATAAATAAATAAAAGAAGGGCAGCCATGATAAAGTGATAACACAGGGTGATCTCCCCAAGAGGCTGAGAAAAAGCCCATTCCCTCTTATTAAAAAAAAACAACCCAAACACCTGACTTGTCATTGAAACTCTAGAGTAAGCGCAATAACTCATCTCTGAAGGCACAGGGCCAAACCCATGGGGAGAGATAATTTCATCAGAAACAGTCTTCATGACCCTAAGGAAGTTAATTATAATATTGGACTTTAAACTTTTCCCAGAAGGGCAGCAACAGAGGCAGCTATGACAGAGATTTTCAGCCGGTGCGCCGCAAGAATTTTTGTAACGTGCATTGCCTGACTGTTTAGTCAGGGGCACTGACCTACTGACCTCTTTTCCCTTAGAGTGTCAAGTGAAAAAATGACAACGGCCAACACAACAATAGCTGTTTGCTGTGAATGAATTAAAATTATACCTATAGTTTGTCAGATCAAAAAATATACTTTTTGGTGGGCTGCAGCATTTTAGTAGTTAGTTTATGTGGGCCATGAGATGGAAAAGGTTGAAGAGCGCTGAGCTATGAGAAAAAAGATAGACAATTGTCAGGGGAAGAAATGGGCATAGGACATGAATAGGCAATGCACACACACACAAAAGTAGCCTATAAATATATGGAAAACCTTTCATCTTCCTATTAACCAAAGAAATTAAAATGAGAACAATGATACTTGCAGGCAATGTAGCGTAGAGGTACAGAGTGCAAACTCAAGACTCAGACTGCCTGCGTTTGAATCCTAACCCTGCCTCTTACGAGCTGTGTGACCTCAGGAAAGTTATTTAAACTCTCTGTGTCTGTGTCTTTATCTGTAAAATAGGGATAATGATGAGACCAGTCTCACAGAGTTATGAGAATTAAGTGGTAAGTCCTCAATAAATGTTAGCTATCATTATTAATTAACCCAGACTTATATTATAATATCCACTATGATGGTATAAATGGACACTTTCATATAATACTTGTGGGAATAAAGAAATTGATTTAATCTTTTTGGCAAAAATATCAAATGCCTTAGAAATATACCTATTTTTTTACCTAGCATTTCTAATTCTGGGAATTCTAAGACAATGAAAAAAAAAGGGTATGTAATTGATAACACATACATCAAAGGGTACAGTGAGATATTAACAAGACAATGAAGATCAAAGGCACCTGCAAACCATAAGGTGCCCTAAGAAAGAAAGTCCTCCTTTTACTGCCAGGGAGGTAATGGTTATTCATTCTCACAGGGATCTGGAGCTCTAAGAGACCAGCATCCCCAGAGACCACTTAGACCTGGGCCTTCTTAGAACACGTGTTTAAAGCTAAAGGAGAGCAGCATCCCTACCCTTTGAGAGCCCGTTCTTCTAACCGTGCCAGGCGGTACCCCTGAAGAGGAATCTCTGAGCAGTGCCCCCTCTTCCCTGAGGTGGCCAGCCACATCATTAAGGGTCATCAGGTGCTAAAACGAGAGACCTCGGGATGTATCGGTAGCTCTCTGGATGTCCCCCCACCCCACAGTCTAAAACCAAGAGACACCTGCCAAGGATACCCGTGTGCTCAAATAAAACCCACCCCCTGCGCCCCCAACTCCAGTAGCTCTCAGGGAAACTGTCAACCACAGAAGGTTTGCTTTTCTTATTCTCTTTTTACATAATCTTTCCCTTGGGCAACTTTTCTATTACGAGAGGCTCGAGCCTCTGAAACACACGAACAGAACCCTGTCTTTGGACACACTGACTTTCTGAGGAACAAATTGCCCATGGTAAACCAAGGAGAGGGAGTCCAGGTATAACTCGATTTCCGGACAGCTTTACATCCTCTCCAACCACATTTTCCTCAGCAACGAGCAAGTGCAGACCTAATTATACTCATAAGACTTACGAGAAGAGTTGACTTTTCCAGGCTCCTGGATTTGGTGTCAAACTCAAGGGACAGATCAAGCAAAACCCCGAAGGGAAATGCCCTGCATATCATTCTATTTCAAGGTGTTTTTTTAATTATTATTTTTAAAATGTATTGATAGAGGGGGGGCAAGGGAGAGAGAGAGAGAGAGAGAAACATCAATTTGTTGTTCCACTTATTTATGCATTCATTGGTTGCTTCTTGTATGTGCCCTGATGGGGGATGAAACCTTATCGGGAGATGCTCTAACCAACTGAGTTACCTGGCCAGGGCCCTATTTCACGGTTTAATCGTGTGAAAACATGACATGTAAAAAGACATGGATTTTAAAAATAACAATAAAAAGGTGGATAAGCTGTAAAATTAAGTAACAATAAAAAGATGAATAAGCTATAAAATTAAGTAAACGTCAATGGGCATAATATAGGATTATCTAATCACTATGCTGTACATCTGAAACGAATAAAAATACCAAAAAAAAAAAAATTTCAATAGGGATAAGTACAAAACAAACCCTAGGGGCTGAAGACAATCATTACTACCAAAATCAATTTAATAAAATTGACAGCAGTATCAAGAACACTTTCTTCTGGGGGAGACGACCAGATTGCTGGATGGATCGGTAATTTATTCTTTAACCCATATATTGTAAGGCAGCAGGAGTCACCGAGGAATAGAAGATAGACCCCTCCCCCTTTAAAGAGTTTCCGGCAGAAACAAGCACAAGTCAGCCACTGAGTCCGCTACAAACTTTTTTTTCCCGTTCCAGCGCAGCATGGACCACACGGGGGCGAGGAAGTGTGACTCTTTCACACCTTTTGTCTTCCCCAGTCGAAGCACCTAGAACTTCTAGAACACACACACACACGAACGCTTTTCAGGGAAACACTGTATCCACGCCCAGCCACTAAACCCCGTAGCAATGCATGTCCTCTCCCTGGCTTAAAACCTCCACGAACAAACACACTATCGCTAAGACGTAAACACTGGGCTGAGCTTCGAGCACGAACTTTATTTCTCCATCCGCCGGACAACGACGCGGCGGCGGCACGGCCCACCCGCAGGAGACAGCGGGAGTGAGGGGACCGAGTTCCCAGAGACGGTCACAGAAACCCTGTCTCCCACGCTGTCTCCAGCGCCCCCTGGACCGGAGACCGCAAAGGCCCTAGAGCGCTTGGATCGCTGCCTAAGTGCCATTGTGAGAAGCACAGGTTTGTCATTGGATTTATTAATAGGAACAGGACCGCCCGGGTCGGCCGCCACCCGTTCTCCCCCCTCGCCGCGCTGCAGGCCCTAGCCGGGGTGCGGCGGCCAGAGGGTCACGGAGCTCAACTGCGACCCCGGGGACCACCACCAAGGAGCAAGGAAAGGAGACGAGGATCGCTAGGCCGAGGACCGCACAGAAAACTGCAGCTACCTCCGCCCACTCCTCAGCAGACCCGTGGGCTCCGCAAGGCGAGCGCGAGGACCCGGCGGAGACCGCGTCGGGCTGCAGGCGAGCCCCCTCCAGCTGCTCAGCAGCGCCCCGGCTGTCTCCCTCCCCGCACCCACTCACCGCCCCAGGGCCCAGGAGGGGACGGAGCAGGAGGGACAGTCCTCCACCGCCGAGCCACTCCCGCCCCTCAACACGAGCCGGTCCCTCCCTACCCAAATCCTAGCGGGATTCGTGACAGGACAGCATACGCACAGGTGGGACCCTGAGCCCCAGGGCCAGCCACTGGAAGACACCGCCCACGTCCCCTTGCCATTGGCTCTCAGCTTCCGAGACGAGAAATCTTCCCCATCCATAGGCTGATTGAGCTCTCAATCGCCGCACGGCCTTCTGGGAAACGTAGTCTTGAGCAAACCCTCAAAGGATTCAGAGTCCAGGGACGCCCAGTTGCTGTAGGTGACAGATGCTAAACCCAATTCCCCAGGTACCCGATTGCGGGAACCTCTTCTCCGGAGCTGAGCGGGCAATCAAAGACTGTACTCCCGGAGATGAATCTACAGATGCGAACTTCCTAGCCTCACCCGACAACCGCAGAGCAGCCGGGTACCAAAGGCGGCGTCTCCCGCTCCGGCACCCAGCCCCTTCCAGCGCGCGCAGGAGCTCGCAGCTCGGACCGCGCTGCGCATCCTCCTCCGGCCGCTTCCCCGCCCCACCCGCCAGCGGCCGGAACGTGAACGGTGTCTGTCGCCGCCGAGTTCAAAGCCAAATCAGATTGCGTATACGAAACCCCAAGCAGAAACCGTTAGTGGAAGAGAGATGTTTTACTTCTTGTCATTAGTATTGCAATTCCCAGGCTATCCCTTTTCCATTTGTTAGTACACCTGTTCGTAGCCAGAGGAGGCAGGTGAAGGAGTCAAGAGTTCTAGGAACCACGTCCTTGCGGGTGCCTCACAGTTCCTGTTCAACTCTCTGATCTATCCAGTGTGTCGTTCCCCAAGCAGGGGCTTCCCTGTCACCCACTTCTGCAACGCTCGGGCTGGCCGAAGTGGTCCCCACGCTGCCCAGCCAGAGGGGCCTGTCCGGCCAGCACAGTTCCCAGCTCAGCTCCATCCGCCTTCTCTTTGCTCCTCGTTGTCCTGGTTCTGACACCTGACTGGCCTGGGGGGTGTCGAGGAGACTGGAAAGACTCAGGAGGGACACAAACGTTTGGGCCTCTGTGCCCTGGGCTGCCCCACCTAGAGGAGATTCTTCCCCTTCTCCTGTTCTTCCTTGAGGCCTGCCCAATATCCTTACAGATGCACAGGAACTTTCACATCGGTAGAGAAATGGCTTAATTTCACAAATGTTCTAGGTCGACTGAGAACTTATTACTAGAAATGAATGAAAACAGTGTTTGACCTCCAGGAACTCCCCAACAGCTCACTGGTTCCTTAAGTTTTAAAGCCTTGAGAAGACTCTAAGGTGGCAAAACAAGTAAACAAACAAACAAACAAACAGCAACAAAACCCAGAAAGACTGCAGTATGTGGACTATACCTTGTTTTATTGGAAATTTGGAAATGTAAATAAATATATTTATGTTTTCTAGGCTCAAGAAGTAATTCTAGCTTGTCTTTCTTTTTTAAAAAAAGATTTTATTTATTCATTTTTAGACAGAGGGGAAGAGAAGAAGAAAGAGAGGGAGAGAAACATCAATGTGTGGTTGCCTCTCAAGTGCCCCCTACTGGGGACCTGGCCCACAACCCAGGCATGTGCCCTGACTGGGAATCGAACTGGTGATTCTTTGGTTCACAGTCTACACTCAGTCCACTGAGCTACACCAGTCAGGGTGCTTCTCTTTCTTTTTAAAAGAAAGGGTTTATTAGGTCATTGCTAGGAGAAGAAAGGGGAGGAGGGGTAGGAGGGAAGGTGAGAAAGAGGAAGGAAGGAAGGAAGGAAGGAAGGAAGGAAGGAAGGAAGGAAGGAAGGAAGGAGGGGAGGGAGGGAGGAAGGGGAGACCTATTGGGGTACAGAGAGTCAAAAACCACCAGTATCATGATTCAGTAGGAAAGACAACATGTACCAATTCTAGCTTTTCCTGATGATTCATAATTATGAAATGTCAGTCCTGTCCTAACCCTTTTAAATAAATTCAGTTTAACCTCGAAAAGAAACTGTTTACTGAAAGAATCCAGACCATAAGTTATTAACCCATGCCTTGAATATGGGCAACGCTTAAAGGTAATATTTTAGGCCCTGGCCAGGTGGCTCAGCTGGTTAGAGCATCATCCCCAATATGTCAACATAGTAGCTGGATCCCCAGTCAGGACACAAACAAGAATCAACCAGTGAAGGCATAAACGAGTGGGAGAACAGATCGATGTTTCTCTCTCTCTCCTCCTCCTCCTCCATCCCTCTCCCCGTGTCTCTTCCTCTCTCTTTAAGATACTAAGAAGGAGACCTTGGGAACCGTCAAAGGATTCTGCATTAGCTGATGCTGTGGAAGTGGAATTTTTCCTGCAAGGCACTTAACAGGCCAATGTCTAAAGGTCTAAAGGACTGGCCAATGGCGTCAGATTGATTTGAACGTGCAGAGAGTGACATCTTGTGGTGGCTAGGAGTAATTGCAGAAAGAGCCGCAGTCCAGAGCTGAAGAGGAAAGCTTTGGACTTTTCCCCCCGCTGGAGGTGTGAGCGTCCACAGGGCAGCTTTGTGCGGCCCAGAAACCCCAGGGTCCTGGGCAGTCCAGGAGAACCGAGAGCTCCAAAAAGGTTATTAGCTAATTCAGTAGTTAGGGACTAGAGCTGGTTTTAGTTTCCTTTATTTTGGAAAAAACTTTAAAGGCATCCTGATGTTGTGGTACGATTCATATTGGCTATACTCATGTGCGTAGAAAAAAGAATGGAAGGAAACCCACCCCATCAGCAACAGAGATTATATTTGGGTGCTGAAGTTGTACATATATTTTTGTTATGTCTTTTAAAGGTTTCTGTATTTTCCATAATTTTGACAATATTAAGCATATGTGTATATGATTACTTTGCTTTTTCGTTTTGTGTACAGATTTTTACGTGGACACAGATTTTCAGTTTCTCTGGGTACGTGCCAAGGAGCATGACTGCTGGGTCCTATGGCAGGAGCGTGTCTACATTTTCAGGAAACCACCAAACTGTCTTGTAAAAGAGCCTGTAGTATTTTGCATTCCCACCAGCAACGGCTGGGAGTTCCTGTGGCCACACACCCTCATCAGTGCTTGTTTTCTAACACCAAAGGTTTTCAGATGGCCCTGGTTGGTGCAGCTCAGTGGATTGAGTGCCGGCCTGCAAACCAAACGGTTGCAGGTTCGATTCCCAGCCAGGGCATATGCCTGGGTTGTGGGCCAGGTCCCCAGTAGGGGGCGTGCGAGAGGAAACCACACATTGATGTTTCTCTCTCTATCTTTCTCTCTACCTTCCCCTCTCTCTAAATATAAATAAATAAAATCTTTAAAAAGTGTTTTCAGATGAAATATCACAAAATTCTTCAACTCCATTATTACTATATATTTTCCCCAAGTTTATTAACTTAATCATATTTTTAAAATAAATGCACATACATGGGACAATATCCAAAACTTTAGGAAACTATAAAATTAAAAGTAAAAAAGTCCCCATCCTGTTTTTCAGTCCCTCCTTACATAGCTAATCACCACTCACACTTTCTTGTGTGTGCAAGAAAAATTTATTAGGTGTCTCTTAGCATATATATTAAGTGTTTCTTCCCTTTGCATTTTTTCACAAAATGTATGATACATTGTTGTACATTCCCGTGCACTGTATTGTATGATGCATATGTACATTGTTTTGAACCTTGCTTTGTTTACCCATCTGGAGATTTTTTCTCTATCAGCATATGAAGATCAACCTCATTTTTAAAAAGCTAATAGGATTCCAAGGATAGATGTTCCAAACTCTCTCTATATTTGCTTTGACTTGCACTTTAAAAAAGTATTACTGTGGCTGAGCTTCTCTCCCTCTCTCTCTCTGTCTCTCTCTGTCTCTCTGTGACCTACTTATTCTTATCCTTCAGCCATTTTTCTGTTGAGTTCTTGGTCTTTTTATATGCTCACTGGGATAAACCCATAGTACATTAGAAATTGGCCCCTGGTTTGTAACATGTATTACAAATGTTTTCTTTCTTCCTTCCTCCCTTCCTTCCTCCCTTCCTTCCTTCCTTCCTTCCTTCCTTCCTTCCTCCCTCCCTTCCTTCCTTCCTCTTATCTCACTTATGGCCTATTCTGGCATGCAGACATTTTAAATTTTGTGTGTTCACATTTGTCTTTATTTTTCTTTCTGATTTCTGAGTGCATTGGTTTTATAATTTTAAAAAATTCCAGTTGCTCCTGAGAGAGAGAGAGACAGAGGGAGAGAAGGACAGCTCTCAGGCACTCAGTAGTAAAAGCCCATTAGGGGAGAGCCCGTGGCACCAAACCTCCCCCAGGGGGCTGTCTCTACCTCCCCGGCCTTGGGTCTCAGGAAATCTCATCCCGAGTGGCTTCCGTGTGTGAAGGAGTAGCTTAGGAGGAGCACCCTGGTTCGACAAGTTAGTTAGGGAACTCATCTTAAAGCCTCTTTTGCATGCGAACTGTATTGCAAACTTTTACTGAAGGTTACAAGACTTTTATGTCCTCTTTCCAATGGTCAACTAACGAATCCGGTGATAATTTTCTTCCTCTGAACTAAGCAGCCTAGAGATTGTGTGTGACCGTGTGTGTGCATGTATTTAAATTTCTTCCTTCTCTTTTTTTCCCTTCCTGGCTTTATACTTTCTTTTTTTTTTTTTTTGTGATAGCTTGGCGGACATTGGAATTTCTGGCGCTAGACCCCTCTAAAACACACACTGTCCCCAGCCACCCCTCTGCCACTGGAGCCACTGGGTCTTGGCAGGCACTGCCTCACACTGGGGCCGCCTCCCGAGGCATTCTGTCCCGCCCAGAGCACCCTCGGTCTTCCCAGAAACGTCCTCGTACAGAGCAGTTCAGAACAGAGCGTGGGAACTGGCCGGAGGCTTGTAAATCCACTCTCCTCCTCCTTCTTGGCACGAAGGGGCTAGAGAAGCCCAGGCTAGCACAGGACCTCTGGGAAAGAGAAAAGCTAGCGTCTCCTGGGGAGCAACGCAAGGTCCGAAGAGCCTCCCTCTGTCACACTAAATAAGTACAAACCATTCATTTAAAAAAATAAAAATAAAAATAAAAAGATAATGGCCTTGAAGAGTTAAAAAAATTTCAAAAAAAGGAAAGTTCTGCTTTAGCTTCTTTTTGCATGGGGTGGGCATATGATTTTGGCTCGGGCCACCGGAGGCTCCGTCCCTGCTTTGGAACCCCGAGGGGAAGGCAGGCAAGCAGGCATGGCTGAGCGGTCCCAGGTTCACGGGCGGGCAAGCTGGGCTGTTTCTGCTCAGAGAGTTTTGCTGTGGTTCTTGGGGCCTTACTCTGTTTCTTGGTTCCCAGCTTCTCCAGCCTGATCCTTCAGCTCCCACTTACTCTGTGAGTTCCCTGATATTCTTTAAGGAAGTCCCTTTTGCTTAGGTTACCCAGAGTAGTTCTCTGGAGCTTTTAACCGTGCCTGCTCACTGGTAGCACAGAGCCTCTGTCACCCCTCAGGTTTGGAGAAAAGAATCAATTGCAAGAGCCAATGGCGTTGTGCTTCTAGGCTTGGTCGCTGCCCTAGGCTGGTCTTAGGGCACAGGCTTAGGGACCAGGTTATGGCAGGAATTGGTTTTAAGTGTGGCTTCCTGTTTGTCTAAACCTGGGACAGTTGACACCGGCCAGGACCAACTTCCCAGAGAATCAGGCACAGGGCAGAGATGGCTGACACCCCAGGATTCTCCTGTAACAAGACAGTGCCAGTTTCTTGGGGTCCAGGGTTGGCCTGGGGTAGATAAAAGCAGAGGTGAATGCATTCCTAGGCTGCTGGAAAAGTTTCAGCTGTATCCCCACCGCAACCCCAACAAAATACCTTTTCGCTTTTGTGTAAATTTACATCCCTATTGAGGATGAGAATGTGGAGGAACAAGTCTTTGTTAATATATGATCATCCCCCAGAATGATCGTACTCAAACATTTTGGATAACTTGCTCTCCTGGAATGCTGACTTCTGGAGAGAAGGGGAATGCTGGGGATTCTGCGTTCAGGCGGCCAGTGTAGACTTCTCAGGCTAGCCTGGAGGTGGCGCTGTTCCCATGTGGTCACTTGGGGCTAATCCATTAAGACACCACCAGGGACTAAGGAACAACCGCAGAACCTCACTTTGCGTCTTTAAACTTGGTGGTTAAAGGGGTTATAATTAGTGAAAAATAAATGAAATTCAAATAATGTCTGGGGTGGTGCAGAGAACTTTCTAAGAATAACACAAATCTCGGAAGCTATAAAAAGATAAGATTGACAAAACTGACATCATAAAAATGTCAAAGTTCTATGTTTAAAAAAAAGCAAACAAAACACAGAAAAATCGTAGCAACTTCTGTGACAAACAAAGGAATCATTTTCTCAGTATACAAAAAGCTCTTACGGGTAAATTCAATATAAAAGATGGGAAGAAGAACTCAGTGCATAGGCAAAAAATTTAAATCACCAATAAACATAAAATATTTCTCAAACATCCATGAAATGAAAATTAAGTTTGCGTGAAGTGAAACTTAAACGAAAATTAAAAACGACAAATATAGTCATTTGTGTGTGCCTCCAATTATTGCTCTGCACAAACATACAGGATTGTTCTACATCAATCTTTTAAGAGTGTCTTTCTCTCGGTTCTTGTATTTTTCCCCTTGGATTTCCACGCAGTTACTTACTTGTCATGCAGCATCCGGGAAGCCTTTTCTTCAAGAAAGCCAAGCATGGGAACACCACGACAGAGGCCCACTTTCCACGCTCGCCTTTCAGTGCTGAGCTTGGTGTCTCTGCCTGGGAAGCTGCTGATGGCGACAGACGAAAGAATGGGAGTTCCTGGCAGGAGAGGCAAGCCAGGTCTTTCCTTCAGACACACGAATACCACGTGCAAAAACAAAGGTGTGTGCAAAGGCCAGGTGCACCTGCACGTTGGGGGAGGGGTGCTGGGCTCGGGCGACCGAGGGCTTTTACTATGCAGATGCCTTTCCTCCTCTGGGACCGCTTTTGGTCGTCGAGGGGTCAAACAATAGCTGAAAAGGAACTTCAAGTCCCTCTGCCTAACTTTCACTTTTTATAGACAAATATATAGCAGCCTTAAAGAAGTGCAATGACTGGCCTGTTCCAGGTCACAGCTCTGGCCGACACTGGGGTCCTGATGGCCAGCCCGCAGTTTTTCTGCTCTGGCCCTCCGACGCTGCCCAAGCTATCAACCTTAAACTCCGCTCTCAAGCCCGCAACCCGGGTGGTCTGAGTGGATGGACTACAACTCCCACAATGCCGTCGGTCCAGCCTCTTCCCGCCGCGGGCTGTGAGCCGTATTCGCCAATAGAAAAGCAGAGCTCCTGGGGCCGTTCTCGGTAGCCAATGAGAGCGGTTGGGGGCGGGCCTCAACCGTCCATTGTTCTCGTTGCCCCTCGGGCCGGAGCAGTCTTGACTCCGGAGGGGCCGGTCCCTTGCCGGGGTGCCTTTGCGTGCGAAGTCGCCGCCGGAACAGTATCTGGTCTCCGGAGAGGTGAGCCTGGAGGCACAGTCCTGGAGCCTCACGGCCCATGGGAGTAGCGCGAGGCGTGGGAATAACGGGCCTGGAACAGCTGCTGGCAGCCCGCTGGGGGAGGGGCGTCGGCGGCGCTGTCCGTGGCCCGAGGACTCGAGCAGTCGGTTTTCCGCGCTGGTTCACTAAACGAACGCACCCAAGGCGCTTCTCCCAGCGACGAGTTAGTTCCTTGCACATCCCACCGGAGGCGCAGGGTTTGGATGGAAGCACACTGGACGACACCCCGCGCAGCCCCTCCTTTTACACCGGGGGGAACTGAGCTTAGAGGGGGAGTGTCTTGCCCCCGCTCACACAGAGAATTAGTTGCTTACGAGGAACGGTTTACCCGGGCTCCTAAGTAAGAGCTGTTATCCCTATTTCTTCTAGTCACCGTGAACACACACTGGGAACTTCGGTTTTCCCACCAGTATTTCTAACTTGTTCTTTACATAAAGTTTTCCCTTCTCTCCCTTTCTTCCTTTTTCGTGGAGGGGGAACTGCTGAGTCTTTATGCTACAATAATGACTTTTTAAAATGAATGTTCGTTGCTTTTATCGCCTTTATAGTCTTTAAGTAATTTGTAATTTCAGTGCCCTCAACATGTAGAATTTCCATCCCGACCCCCTTTTTTGTTTTTCTTGTGTCTGTTCATTTTTAAAGGGAATTGGGGGTCATACTGTTATCTATGGTTTTAAGGCCTTGCTGGTTTTGTTTTTATCCCTAGTTTTCATAGTATGAGGATTATCTTAAATATTTAAGGATTAATGATCTCTGTTATCATGATTTTAAGATATTTCAAAATATTTTAAACTTACAGCGGAATGCACAAATCTTAAGTTTCATACATATGCTCTGGTGCAATGACTGTCAAATTAGAATACGGAGCTGAGCCCCTTCTTGGTCATAGGCGGACATTTTTATGTCAACATAGGTTTTAATACATTTTACTTAGCGGATGTGCCATAATTTATTACCCATTCCCCTGCTGCTGGATTTGTAATGTATCTTTTTGTTTGTTCGTTTTTGCATTAGAAAGAATGCTATGGTTGGACAGCCCTGCATGTAAATTTCTCTTTGCAGAGATGGTTATTTTAAAAGATACATTTCTGAGTGGCTGAGGCTGGATGGAAGAGTATGAACACTTTAGAACTTCATACTTTGAAATACGATGATAACTCAGTGGAGATGTTGCCTTCCTTCTGATGAGGCTCAAAGTCTCTTGACAGCTGATCCATGGCTAATCCCTAAGGTGTCCTCATACAGTAGGAAGGATGGATGCTGGTACCTCCACTGAGTGGCGGTCGGAGAGGTGGCGTGTGTTAGGTCTGGGTCACTGACTTAGGGCAGGAAAACTCAGTCCTGGATTCCTGCAAGGGCTTTGAACGTCTTGGACTCGTGCTTCGGTCGTTTGGAAAGAAAAATACTGTGTATGTTGTGTTTATGATTTTTCTTAACTTCTCCTGCTGTAGAGCTAGGTTTTCAGGAATAAGCCATCTTTCCTTTAAGAGGGACAGGAAACTTGTGTTGATGTGTGGATGTGAGAATCCCTTGGTGGTCCGACCCAGGCTGCTTGAGTTAGATCATTTTAGGACCGTATACTTAATGATTCTCATTCTCTTTTTCATTTCTCTGCCAGGCTACTTGTTGAAATTTGAGGAGGGAGGTGTCTTCTCAGAGAGCTTGGCTGGAGAAGACTGAAGTTAAAGGCTAGAAGCCCGAGTGATTGCCCCAAGGACGTGGGTGATGGCTGCGGAGGTGCCGAGAGCAGCCACCCCCCTGAGCCCCGTGGTCCAGGTACCCCCAGAGGAAGACGAACAGGAGGAGGAGGTCACCACCATGATCCTGGAGGATGACTCCTGGGTGCAGGAGGCTGTGCTGCAGGAGGACGGCCCTGAGTCCGAGCCCTTTCTCCAGAGTGCCGACAAGGGCAGCCCCCGCGAGGAGGCGGTTGGAGGGCCGCAGGGTGCGCTCGGCCGCCTCCGGGAGCTCTGCCGGCGCTGGCTGAGGCCCGAGGTGCACACCAAGGAGCAGATGCTGACCGTGATGCCGAGGGAGATTCAGGCCTGGCTGCAGGAGCACAGGCCCGAAAGCGGCGAGGAGGCAGTGGCTCTGATGGAAGACTTGACCCAGACCCTTCAGGACAGTGGTGAGACGCCGAAACTCGCAGGGAGGGGGTGGGGCCGCCCTCCGGGTGGAGGAGGAGAAGGCGGCGCCCCGTGCCTCTACGCTGTCCGTGGAGGGTCAGCACACTGTCGCCCATTTAAAGTCCCCGGGGTCCAGTGACAGTTCCAGGGTTCCGGTGTAGCAGGGGCGCAGAGGAGTATTCCTGGAAGTATATTTACATAGTGAGCGTGGATTTTCCTTCTCCATTCATCTGAGGTCTTAGGAAGCTGATGGAGGTTTGGGGGAGGCGCCGGAGCCCCTGTAAATCACTCCCTGCCACCTTCCCTTGGTTGTGCAATAGACATCCAAATATTTGAAGTTCTGGCAGTTAGAAAAAAAAAAGGAATCCTAGTTTTACAGAAGGGATTATTTTTATGAAACTGAGACGAATGACGAGTAAACGCGCTGATAACTAGGGACTTTCTGTGGCACAAAGTCGTGCTGGCTCTTAAAAGAGGAGTTACGGACTCGAGTCCTTTGCAGCAGTTAATGCGTGGGTCCCCTGTGCTGTCAGCAAGCGGGGACACGCAGGCACGCCGCTGAACTGTCCGTCTCCGCCCCGCTCTTCACTTGTAAACTGGACCCCCCCCCCCACAGTCCCAGATCCTTGCTTCCGGCCACCACCCCTGGGACGGCCTCGGGACCCATGGGCAGTGGCTGCCTGTGCGCTGATGAGAACAGAGAAGGAGAAGTCAGAGAGGCTTCGTGGAGGGCGCGGGCCTTGAGCAGAGCTGCAGGCACGGGTAGAGTTTGGAAAGGTGCGGGGCAGACCGGGGTGGCCTCTGAGAGCAGCTGTGCTACCGAGCAGAGGCTCGGAAGCGGGGCCTGGCAGGGCCTGGCTCAGGTGACCGCGAGGAAGGCTGGCCCACGGGAGTGGGACGTGTGCGTGTGCGTGGAGGAAGTGGTAGGAAGTCGAGTTTGGGGGAAGGGCGGGTGGAGGCTGGGACTGTCTGTCATTGGCCTCAGCAGGCTCTTGAACTGGGGCCCGAGGGGCAGGGGAGGAAGCCGAGTTTGGCAACAGGATGTGGGTTTGATTAGAGCAGGGAGAGGCTGGAGGCAGGAGATCAGCCAGGAAGCCACTTAGACATCAGCTGAACAGGGGTTGGGCCAAGGTGGAGCCAGCCGGGGAAGGGCAGGAGGCTGGGCACCTGTGAGAAGGAGCTCGGTAACGACAGCTGGCATTTATCGGTCCCCCTTGTGGGCTGGACAGTGGGCCTAGCACACGATATGCGAAACTCACGGAGACTGCCACCTTGGGAGAAAGCAAAATCACCGTCACTTCATCACTTCGTGAGTTAAGTGAGAGATGTTCAGTGACTCCCATAAGATCATGCTGCTAGGATGGGGCCGAGATTCGAACTCATGGCTCTGAGCATGGAACTGATGTTCACGTCCTCTGTGATGCAAAGAGCGGGGTGCAGATGAGGCCCGACGCAAAGGTGGCTAACTGAGAGGCATCTAGTTCGGAGAAGGCAGAGAACTGGGAAGAGAAGAAAGGAAAGGACAGAGGTTGTGACAACCTTCAGGGACTTGAGAGATCGGAGTAAGCCATCTTTTGAGGAAGGGACTGCCATTGAGGGCCTCCCGTGAGCCCAGCCCTGCAGTGGGCACCGTCCCTGTCCCTCTCATTAACAGCCCTGCGAGGTGGGTGGGCTGTCGTTTACAGGCGAGGATGGGGAAGTGCAGCCAGGTCAGCCCTTACTTGAGGCCACACAGTGGCTAAGGGGCGGAGCCAGGACTGAAACTCCAGTGTGTTTGCGTCCACGTGTGTGGGTAGATCCTAGGTTTCATCTGAAGCAAAGTTCCTGATTTTCTTTGGCCTTGAAAAGTAACTTTTAGCCCTGACCGGTGTGGCTCAGTGGGTTAGACCTCGTTCCCGCCAACTGAACGGTCACCGGTTCGATTCCCAGTCAGGGCACATGCCTGGGTTGCAGGCGGGGTTCCTGACTGGGGGTTCGGGAGAGGCAACCGATGGATGTTTCTCTGGCCCATGGATGTGCCTCTCCCTTTCTCCCTCCCTGCCCCTCTCTCTAAAAATAAATAAAATAAAATCTTTTTTTAAAAAAAGAACTTTTAATTTGACTCTTCCTACTTAAAACAACACAGAACCTCTCATCCTATGTGAACACTTGGTTTACCCGCCCCCTGGCGGATGGGACGAGTCCGGGCGGAGGTGAGGCCTCTGGGGTCGTTTGGTCCGGGAGTCACGAAGCAGAAGGTCAGGTCTCAGCCGGCGCCCCGGGCGGCGCAGGGACTTCTGCCCTCGTCTCTCCGGGACGCTGGCGGTGATGTGTCTGTCAGTCCTCTGGCTTCTGCCTTGGAGGTCATCTCCGTTGGTCTTTGTGTGACAAATGCTCCTGACCTTCCTCGTGACCACTCAGAGGAAGGTCACTCTCCCCAGCGAGGTGGTTCAGGATTGCCTGGCAGGCCCGCTGGGTGCTCCCCGTAGCTCGTCGTCCCAGTTGAAGTCGGACCTCCGTTAACACGTTCAGGGACGAAGCTCCTGTCTCTGGGGGTTGCCCACGTTTCAGTCTCCGGCCCTGACTCAGCGTCTTGGTACCCGACCTGAACTCTTGCGGCAGCCTCCGAAGGGGACCTGCCTCCGGCCACGTTCATTACGGCGGCTCCACTCCTACCTGAGGGGTCTGTCACTCTCCTGCTTAGAAGTCTGCCTGAGATCCCCGCGTGTCTCCAGGTCTTCGAGGGTCCCCGGTGCCTTTAAATCGGCTGCGATGTCCTTGCTCTGCTCGGAGCCTGTGGCCCTGTGAGGCCCGGTTCAGGTGGCCCTGCAGCCAGCCAGCCCTCCAGCCGCAGCTCCAGCTCCTGCTCCGTTCAGGCCTGGTCTCGTGGTTTCTTGAACACGCCTGTGCTTGCCAGCATTCCCCTGTGCTCCTGAATCGTGGCTTGGGATGGCTTTGTCCCACCCCGTGTGAGAACCTCCGGGCTGTCCCTGGGCTGCACACCCTTGGAGACCTGCTCCGCAAAGCCATCCCCACTTCGGTCAGCTTTCCCTGTTCCCGGCTGCGCCCACGCGCAAGGGCCTTGGACCACCTCTGCCGGAAGTCTTCTGCCCGAGCACTTTGACTGGTCTGCTCTCCTGGCTTTTTATCATATTCCATCTTGTTTTCCATTTCTTTGAATACGTGCCTTATTTTTTTCTAAGAACCTATAAAATTCCAGAAGGCAAAGAACCTGTCTCTTTTTCTTCCTTTATCTGTAGAGAAATGGAGATTGTCGTCTTCAAACTGCTCTTTTCCTGTAAGTGAACCGAAGGGGCGCAGCTGAGCTCCCCTGCCATCCCCAGCATCGCCTGCCTTTCTGGCGCAAGCAAGCCTGGGTTACTGACTTTGAACTTGCTGCCCCAGCAAAATGCTCCTGCTGGGAGGAACCTCCATACTGTTCCATAGTGACTGCACCAGCTTATTAAAATACACTTCCACCTACAATGCATGAGAGTTGCCTTTTCTCCATATCCTTGCCAACACTTAATCTCTTGTAGTAATTTTTTTAAATTTTTATTTATTTATCTTTAGAGGCAAAGGGATGGAGAGAGGGAGAGAAACATCACTGTGTGGTTGCTTCTCATGCATCCCCTGCTGGGAACTGGCCTGCGACCCAGGCATGTGCCCTGACTGGGAATCGAACCTCAATCCTTTGGTTCATAGGCCTGCGCTCAATCCACTGAGCCACACCAGCCAGGGCTCTTGTAGTAATTTTATCCTAATGTTTATCTCGTACTATCAGTTCAGTTAGTAATTGAACTTAACCTTCAGTCACGTGATTTGTCAATTTTAAATATCCTATATTCCATCTTCTTTCCCCCAACCCCCATTTTGATTAGAGTATCATTTCTACATCGCTGTGTAACAGTTATAGTCTTTTTTTTTAAAGATTTTATTTATTTATCTTCAGAGGGGAAGGGAAGGAGAGAGGGAGAGAAATATCAATGTATGGTTGCTTCCTGTGCATTCCCTGCTGGGAACTGGCCTGCAACCCAGGCATGTGCCCTGACTGGGATTCGAACCGTGATCTCTTGGTTCACAGGCCCACGCTTAATCCACTAAGCTACACCAGCCAGGGCAGTTATAGTCTCTTTTAACGCCCTCGTTGCCACGGTTGTTTTAGACCTCTGCTCGGAATTGGCATTGTCAGGTGTTCACCCCCAACCTTTCTGCTGTCGAGTTCCCCTTCTCTCTCAGTCGACTGAAATTCCCCTCCTGATGGCTTCTTCGGGAAGGGCTCCCAGGGCCAGTATTCCACGAAACTGTGTATATTCAAAGCTGTTTGCTGTAAACTTTATAGCTGAAGGACAGACAGTTCTGCTGAGCACGAAGTCCTCGGGCGCACGTTTTCTTCTCTTGCGCGCCGTGCAGCCTCCCCGCAGTACCTGCCGCGCTGACTGTGACCGTGGAGAAGTCCGAGACCAGCTGGTTCTCTTCCCCCGCGAGTGATCTGTCTTTCCGCCTTGCCACCCTCTGTCTCATTATTAACCGCCCTGGGTGGTTTTCCTCGGCACGTGGTGTTCCTTCCGAGGGTTCTCGCACCTCTGTGGAGAGCAGTACTTGCTCTGGTCCTTCGGTTTAGCGTCCTTTTCGGAGAAGTCCAGTGATGCCTGCTGTCCTCCTTTTGTCCGACCTGTTTCTGACCTTCTCTCGAACCCTGTTCGCCCCTTCGTTCCGCTTCATTTCGCTGCTTTCCTCACTCCGTCCTCCCCCGTGTCATGTCCGAGGTGCCCGGTGTCCTTCGTGTTTCTCCCCGTCTGTGCTCATTTCTCTGGATTTCCCCCCCTTTCTCCAGTTTTGCCCACTCCCGTTGCCTTGTTTCACCGTCTCGTCCTCACGTCTACTCTAGGGTCTTTCTTCATAGAGGTGGTTGCTGCGTGTAGCTGTGGTTGTGGGTGAGAAATGCTCACTTTTCTCCATAATAATAACAATAATTCTCATGATTAATGCCTGAGAGTCAGAGGCGCTCGCTCATCCGTGCGGTTCTGGCCGGAGCCTCACCTCCTTTGCTTCTCTGCGAACCCCAGTCCCCAAAGGCCCTGCGGCCCTTACCTTCGGGAACTGATTTTCAGCCTGAGCTTTTTGAGATCGACTTCCCCTGAGTCCCCGTCCCTCCCCACACACCCTGCACGCTGGTTCTCCTTGCTCCGCCCTCACTGGCTGCTGCCCCGCCTCTGCCGTCTTTGGAAGCCCTTACACGTATTAGCGTCTGCAAGTTAACTTCCTCCTAGTCTCACTGAGACAAAGTTTGAGTTTTTGCTCGTTTCCCCCATTGCTTCTGAGCTCATGCCAGCACATACCAGGGCTTTTGATTTTCAGCCAGTGAAACCTTTAATGGCTGATGTCCCTACACAGAAAAGCACAGTCCCTACGGTCATAAAGAAATGTTTCTGGTTGTGTGAGCTTGTCGGAAACAAATCGGGGCCTCAGCCTGGGGGCCCCGATTTGTAGAAGGGATGTGACAGCACGGCTCTGTGCTGGCAGCTTGGAAAACGCTGTTGCAGGAAACTGGGGAACCTGCCACCTGCTGGCCCTGGCCAGGTGGGAGCCGGCACCGTGGCCCTCCTGCCCAGATCCAGCCCCTGGAGACCTGGGGGAGGGGCCAGAGGGCAGTCATTGGAGCTCACAGATCACCAGCAGCGTGTATGTTAGTGTGGGCGCAAAATGCAGTTACATGCCTATTTGCAAGTTCAAATACAATCTTATGTTGACTAAAGGCACAAGTGGAACCCAGGTTCTCCCTGAAAGATGCATATCAAGGCCTCGGCTGGGAATTCAGGTGGTCAGAGTGTTGTCCCAATAGTCCAAGGTGTGGGTTCAGTCCCGGGTCAGGGCACGTACAAGAATCAGTCAATAAAAGCATAAATGGGTAGAACAACAAATCAGTGTTTCTCTTTCTCTCGAATCAATAAATAAAAATTTTAAAAAGTTTTTAAAAGAATTTTATCATGCACATAAGTGGAAATTTACATGAAGTCATAGAAACTGATCACTGAATCGAGCACTGCTGTAAATAAACAGTGTATCAGCTTTAATAATGGAAATGTCACTAGGGCTGTGTGTGATTATTTTGCTGACTGTCTTCTCTGCTGTGGACAGATTTGCTTTCTAAGGGGGTCTGATGCTCGGTCTGAGGAATAAACAGGCTATCATCTTCATCAATAAATCGTTATTTTTGTATATGCTACAGACTAAAGAAAGGGATTTAAGGCACCTTATAGAGTGCACAAGGAAACTATAGTAGAAAAGGAAATAATGGGAGGAAAAAACGCAAGGACGTAAGTTGCATGCTGTGAAACATCCAGTGTTCTCACTCGGGGTTTTTGGCTCCAAACCTCTGGGCGGGCAAGGCAGAGACGAAGCCACCCCGCAAATGGGCCGCCTCCTGGTGTTTCCGACTTCCTCCTTGGGCTCATCAAAAGGACATTGTGGGGCAGAAACAAGAAACAATGTTGTCAACAACTTCCTGGCAGCGTTAATGTTCCTGACAGCCATTAAGTCCTAATGACACTCCTTAGAGTGTAATTGTCGGCCAGGGCCATTAGACCGACCCACACAGTTCAGTGAATGCTCGCGAGGGTCAGAACAGCGTAGCCCGGGCTCCGTCCGGGCTCACAGCTTCCTGCAGCTCGGCCTTAATCCTGGGGTGGGTGTATCAGTCTCTGGTCTAAGGAAGGGGGTGTGATTTCTTTCTGTAGTGTTGAGAGCAGAGGTTTTGACCAGGCTCTGGGAGGTAGATACTTTGTGTTGCTGGTGGGAGGTCTGTCTATGGGCGCTTTCTGCAGATAAAGCTGAGGGCTGTTGCAGCTGCTCCCCTCTCGTTTCCAGTCGTCTGGGAGATCACAGCCGTCCTTGTCGCAGGGGTCCTGGTCTGTCTCACACGCCAATGAAAGTTATAAACACGAGACCTATTTTTAATGCATGAGATTATTTTATAAGCTCCTTTTGAAAGGAGACTCAGCTTTAGGGAAATTTCTGTGACCAATAAAAACGGCATTCATTCATCAGATTTAACTGAGCACCTACCAAGCAGGAGGCACTGTGGTGTGCACTGGGGGTCGTGTACCCCGTTCCTTCCTCTTGATTAGGATCGCCCAGGTCCCACCGGCCCTCAGTGCCCAGTGGAGGAGCAAGTAGACACAAACCCACAGCTTCGAGCCTTAGACATCCTGAGTGACTGCCAGAAAGTTCGAGGCGGGGTAACTAGATAACCAGTTAGAAGGAAATACACCTGGTTTTTAAAAGTTTCAAGGATTCTTTCGCCTCTTTATTTTCACAAGAAGTTGAAATTTTCCAAATTTCTCCTTTGGTTGCCTTTTCTCGTCGTTATAGGGAATTGAGTATAAACTGTATGTTTTTCTTCATTATTCCAGATTTTGAGATCCAGAGTGAAAATGGGGAGAACTCCAATCAAGACGTATTTGAGGACGGGGAGTCGAGTGAGATCTTCCCAGAAGTGCCGGAGGGGGGCGGCATTTGGCGGTCCGATCGGCAAAGGGACTGTAAGAGGGGCTGTGGCCCCCGGGGGCCCCGGAGGAAGGCCCCAGGTGAGGCCCCCGGGGGGCCGCCGGCGCAGCGCCGGGGGGCCGGGCAGCTCATCGGCCTCCAGGGCACCTACCTGGGCGAGAAGCCCTACGAGTGTCCGCAGTGCGGGAAGACCTTCAGCCGGAAATCCCACCTCATCACGCACGAGCGGACCCACACGGGAGAGAAATACTACAAATGCGACGAATGCGGGAAAAGCTTCAGTGACGGCTCAAACTTCAGCCGACACCAGACGACTCACACTGGGGAGAAGCCTTACAAATGCAGGGACTGTGGGAAGAGCTTTAGCCGGAGCGCCAACCTCATCACCCACCAGAGGATCCACACGGGCGAAAAGCCCTTCCAGTGCGCTGAGTGCGGCAAGAGCTTCAGCAGGAGCCCCAACCTCATCGCACACCAGCGGACCCACACGGGAGAGAAACCCTACTCGTGCCCGGAGTGTGGCAAGAGCTTCGGCAATCGGTCCAGCCTTAACACACATCAGGGGATCCACACTGGAGAGAAGCCCTATGAATGTAAGGAATGCGGCGAGAGCTTCAGTTACAACTCCAACCTGATCAGACACCAGAGGATCCACACAGGGGAGAAGCCGTACAAATGTCCCGACTGCGGGCAGAGGTTCAGCCAGAGCTCAGCCCTCATCACCCACCGGAGGACGCACACGGGAGAGAAGCCCTACCAGTGCAGCGAGTGCGGGAAGAGCTTCAGCCGCAGCTCCAACCTGGCCACACACCGCAGAACCCACCTGGTGGAGAAGCCCTACAAGTGCGGGGAGTGCGGGAAGAGCTTCAGCCAGAGCTCCAGCCTGATCGCCCACCAGGGCGTGCACACGGGCGAGAAGCCCTACGAGTGCCTGACCTGCGGGGAGAGCTTCAGCTGGAGCTCCAACCTCATCAAGCACCAGCGGGTCCACACGGGGGAGAAGCCCTACAAGTGCGGCGAGTGCGGCAAGTGCTTCAGCCAGCGCTCCCAGCTGGTGGTGCACCAGCGGACCCACACGGGCGAGAAGCCCTACGAGTGCCTCATGTGCGGCAAGAGCTTCAGCCGAGGCTCCATCCTGGTCATGCACCAGAGAGCCCACCTGGGGGACAAACCCTACAGATGCCCCGAATGTGGGAAGGGCTTTAGCTGGAATTCCGTCCTCATCATACACCAGCGAATCCACACGGGCGAGAAGCCCTACAAGTGCCCCGAGTGTGGCAAAGGCTTCAGCAACAGCTCCAATTTCATTACACACCAGAGAACGCACATGAAAGAGAAACTTTATTGATGTGGCGAAGAGGAGCAGTGAGGGGCCGGCCCAGGAGGGGAACTGTCACATGCCCCCACGTAGGGCTGTCCCCTTAGACAGAAGAGCCATTCTTCCGGAGTGGTCTTTGGGGATTTGTGCCAGAATCACCTGCTCCTCCTCATTCCTAGGATCCCGCCGTCTCCGTGGTCGGAGCCGAACCCGACAACAGCTGGACCGGAAGGTCGGACAGCCGGGTCGCCTTCCGTTTCACGGCTAGACTGGCTCCCTCTCCCGGTCCCTCTGTGCCCAGTTCCTCTTCGGTGGAACGGGGCAGTGGAGGAACGCACGACAGCCTGGCCCACACCCCGCCGAGTCCTCAGAGGAGAGCTGGCCATCTGCGGGCGCCGCTGGGTGGGCGGGCTGCTGCTGGGCTGGGCTGTGCCTGCAGCCCCCTGCCCGTGTCAGCACCCCGGCTCTGTCCTGGGCGTTGATTTCAGCTCCAGGTGGGGAGGCTTCTCCGATTCTGAGTCACCACATGAAGGTCCAGTCCTTTTCTCTTTTCTGGGAAGTGTCAGAAACACCGACCACGGGGCAGGTGCTGGGACCGGTGTCCCGGCAGCCTTCCACCGACAGTGGGCAGCGCCTGCCAGGGGAGGCACAGACGAGGGGGGTGACATTTGCTCGTCTGCTGTTGTCCTGTGCTAAGTCGGCTGCCGGGGGCACGCACGAGTGTTTGTGGGGCTCGGGTTTTTGAGGGTGACGGCAGCGACCCCCAGCTGTGTACCCCTGGGGGACGGCAGGTTCTCCCTCAGCAGGGGCAGAACCCCCCACCCCCCACGGCCTCATCTGCAGGGTGGGCCGGGGCTTCACCCACGGACACAGCGCTTCCTAACCGTTACTCTACACACCTGGCAGTTCCCCATTCATTTTTTTTTTTTTTAATCTCATACATGCAGAGCTAGAATTCTGTCTGGTAGCTTTTGTACGGCAAAGGTTATTTTTAAGGAAGTCTTGGTTTTGAGGACACATCCCCTGTCCCCAGGGGAGCTCTGGGCTTGCATCGGGGGTGTCCTGCAGAGGGCGCCCTTGGTTCTAGGGCGCCAGCAGGGCTTTGCTCGTGGGGCGTGAGCCTTGACACAGCGGAGACAGCGATGAGAGCGGGCGAAGGGGCCTGTTACGGGAAGAGAAGGGATACGGTGTTTCCGGAAAACGTCGAACCTCCTCTTCCTGCGCACGGGCCTGCGCTCAGAGCGGGCCTCGGTTCTTACAGGGTGGGCGCTCAGTGCTCCCCAATAAAGTAGAGTCTGTTCTTTTCCCGACTCTGTTATTTGTTTATTTACTATTTGTTATCCTCGTCTGAGGACATACTTGCTGACTTTAGAGAGGACACGGCGGGGAGAGGGGCAGAAACACAGGTGGGCAGCCCCTTGTCCACACCTGGACGTGCGCGCCACCCAGGCGTGCGCCCTGACCTTTCGGTGTACGGGACGGCGCGCCAACCGAGCCACGCCAGCCAGGGCTTGACTCTGTCTTTCACCGTGTGTCGAGAAACCAAACCCACACCTCACTTCACCACCACCCCACCTCCTGCCCCGGGGCTGAAAATGGCCTATGACCTTCCGGGGGAAAACCAGGTGCTTCAAAGAGCACGCTCCGGGGGAGCCCCGACCCGGGCGCCTGCCCGGTGCGCACCCCTTCCTGGAGCCCTGCGCCAGCCCCGCCCCGTCTGCCGACCTGGACCTGGCGCGGCGGCTCTGGCTGAGGAGCCGGGGGCCTCCTGACCTAGGTCCTGGCCGCTGCTCAGCCACACCACGCCGGCTGAGAGACCCCCCCCTCCACCCACCGTCACTAACTCCATCGCTGTGCTAGGTGCTGCGGGAAGGCCGTGAACAGGAAGTCCCGTGACCCCTCTTTATCAAGTTCCACTAGAAGAAACTTTACCATCAGTGCCTCCATGAGGACTCCCCCCTTTCTGTGGCCCCGCCCACCACACCCCGCCCTCTCCAGCTGCAGTGCCTGAGCCCTGTCACACATCTGGCCCCCACCAGTCCTCTGTTCTTCATGTTCACCCCACACTCCGGTCGGTCCCCGACTGTGTCCAGCACCCAGCTCAGGGCGCGGGATGAGACAGGAACTCTACATTCCTGCCAGCTGAGTTCTCTTCACGGGCGCAGATACAAAGTGCAAGAGGCAGGTGGAGTCCAAAATTCCGACCCGGAAACGGACTCGGTTTCCTGCGTTGTCCCTTGGTAAGCAGATTCGCCTGAGTCAGTCTTACCTTCAGTGCCCTCGCGCCCGAGCTGCAATCTGCTACTGGTGAATGGAGACAAAGCTGAAAACACGAAACAACCGATGTCCTAGTGAAACAACTTGTATTTCTGAAATGTCACAGGTCACCAGAAGCCAGTCCGCCAGGCGGTGCTACGACAGGCCCAGAGGAGAGAACTGAACAGGCCAGGACTCGGGTCCTGGTCCGTCTGGCTCCAGCACGAGTGTCTTCGTCACGGAACCGCGCCAGTCACGCGGTGTGGGGTGGGCTGGGCTGCAGAGCCGGCACACAGGGAAGGCCGACGGTGCAGGGCACGGCGCGCCACTCGGGGACGTCTCCCACGGCCGGGAAGGCGTCTCCTGTGCCGAGAGCCTGCGGGGCTTACGCCTGCTGGAAGCAGCAGGACCCTGTCGCCCCCAAGTGCCCGGACCTAGGAGCAGCCACCAAATCTCTGTACCAAGCACCCTCCCCGGTGCTTTTCCATAAACTTCTGACTTCCCCAGCAGCCCCACGAGGGAGTTACCACTATTCTCATTCGGCAATAAAGACACCCGAGCCCCAGATCAGCGCCCTCGTGGTCCGTACGGCAGCTCCCTTCCCGGAGGCCCGGCAGGAGGGCGCTGGTGTCAGCGGGGGGCACGGAGGTCCACCCAGTCCCACACGTGCAGAGAGGCGTCGCTCGCCGCCGATAACAAGGTCCTGGGTTTGCGGGGGTGCCAGGTGTGGGTGGTGACCCGCGGAGCAGTGTCTGTCCCTTTGCCATCCAGGACGATGTGACCTCTGTGAGTGAAGACAGGTTCTGCTCGGCCCTCCATCCCATCCCAAGACGTGATGTCATGGACCTGGACTGTCCCGTCAAAACCTGAGGAAGAGAGAGGGACGAGGCAAAGCGGAGGAACCAGCGCCAGGTCTGGCCTCGGTCCACACCGCCCGTCGCGCCACCAGCCCGTCCCGCGTCTGCTGCCGCCGCCACCGCAATGGGAGTGCAGGTGGAGACCATCTCCCCGGGAGACGGGCGCACCTTCCCGAAGCGCGGCCAGACCTGCGTGGTGCGTTATACGGGGACGCTTGAAGACGGAAAGAAATTTGATTCCTCCCGGGACAGAAACAAGCCCTTTAAGTTTATGCTAGGCAAGCAGGAGGTGATCCGAGGCTGGGAAGGGGTTGCCCAGATGAGTGTGGGCCAGAGCGCCAAACTGACGATCTCCCCGGACTACGCCTACGGTGCCACTGGGCACCCGGGCATCATCCCACCAAATGCCACTCTGGTCTTTGACGTGGAGCTTCTAAAACTGGAGTGACAGGAATGGCCTCCTCCCTGAGCTCCCCGTTCTTGGATGTGCCGTGGAGGGACCTGCCGCCCCCGACGCGCACACGCGAACCCGTGCGGAGCTTTCCTGGTGTCCCACTACACTCCGTACAGACATCTCTGCCCGACTGAATGTGTCCGTCACCCAGCTTCGCTCTCCCTCTCCCCGAGTGTGTCGGCCTGAACTACATGCCGCCAACCTCGGTCACTCTTTCTTCGTTTTCCTTTTGGGGTGAAGATTCCGTTTCAGTCTTTCGGACCTAGGTTTCCAGTTGCGTGTTAGTCAAGTGTTAACAGCACAAGTAATGGGTTAACTTTAGACTAGGAATTGGTGTGGGGGGGTGCAGAATCTTTATTTTATTTTATTTTTTGGATGAAATTTTTATCTATTATATATTAAACATTCTTGCTGCTGCGCTGCGAAGCCATAGCAGATCTGGGCGCTGTGGAGGGCCGAGTGGTCTCCGAGTTGAGAGATGTCTTTGGGTTGGATCGAGAGCTCCACCCAAAACTGGAGTGGGGTGGGGGGCCTTGCCCCCACTGCTCCATCCCACTCTCCCCTTAAACCCTCTGCCTTTTAAAGCAAATCGTTTTCACTGCAACACTGGACACTACAGGTACCTGTCCCGGGCCAGCAGGGGCCTCTGAAGCCTTCTTCGCGGCCTGGCTTTTCCCCCGACCCTGTGGTTTTTTTCTAATAGATATTCAGGACTTTTATAATGTCATAGCTATCCAGGCTCCACTTCCTAAATTTTGAGAACTGTAGTCGAAAGTTTAAATCGAAGGTGCTGTTTGTAGACACTGAAAACCCAGTGAGAGCCCAGCCACCAGGACAAACCCCTGAGTGCTGTCTTACGAAAACGATGCTGGTCATCACAGCTTCAGCATCTCCTGTTTTTTGATGCTCACCTCCCCCTGCTGATCTTGAAGTCTCCTGGCTTTTCCTCCCCCCTCTCACTCCTTTGCTGTCCTGTGTAGTGATTTGGTGAGAGAAATTACTGCTGCCTACCCCCACCCTCCTCTCCTGCACTACATATGAGTTTCAAGTTTTATTATTGCAATAAAAGTGCTTTACGCTGGCTTTTCTCAAAAAAAAAAAACCTGAGGAAGCACGAGAAATGAGAAGACCGACAATGACTCTGAAGTGGTGTCTGCAGTTTGCGCTGCGGAGCCACAACAGGCCCTGGGGGACGGGATCTGGCAGGAAACAAGATCCCTGACGGCCAACCCGGGTGCGGAACCCCTGCCCTCTGAACCCCTGCCCTCTGCCACAGCCGCTGACTCCAGGGGCGGGCGAGGACGGCAGCCCGCTGCACCCTCTCCCAGGCCCGAGGCGAACCCCGGGCAACGTTCTATTTCAATTTTCACAACTGTATGAAGCAGGTACGACGAATATTCACCCCAGGAACCTGAGGCTAAAGAGACTTTTTCAAACCTTTCCCACTTGCCCCGAATTCTAGCCCATCGGAGTCTCTCCCCGCAGACGGCCTTGTCTCCCACCCGATGGGGGAAGAGAAGCCTTTCGAGGAACATCCTCAGCCTGCCCCCCGCCCCGTACCTGGCTTTCCTCACACTCAGGCCACCCACTGTCTCAGTAGAAGCCGGTCCCTCCGCCCAGGCTCGGCTCTCCCACTCTCTCTGCATCCTGCCACTACCAGTGATCCTTTCTCACTTTCAGCTAGTCCTTCAACCTCCCTGCCCCTCAGCGGGTGCTTCCCACTGGCCTCTAGACACCCTCACTAAAGACCCCCACACAACCAGACGCTGCCAGGCCGGGCCCAGCAGCCTGCTGCCCGAGGGGCTGGCTGTAATTCCAAGAGCAAGGAGACTGGGAGACGCCCTCGTGACCCCATCACCTCGTTCTGGGACAGCCCGCGGCCGTCCCAGTGTCTCCCTAGGCCTCTGGACCAACCTCAGAACGGAGCTCCTGCTGGGACAGGAAAGCCTGCCACCCGCGTGTGAAGGTTTAGCAGCCAGAATGGGGGGGGCTGCCCCTGAAGAGCCCGGAGAGTTAACCTGGAGAGGCTCCGGCACCGGAAGTGCCCGGGAAGAGAAAGCGCGAACGACTGACGCAGAGTCCCGTGCAGCACACCTGAAACGGCCAGGCAGCTGTCCAGGCCCGGGGCCCAGGTCACGCGCAGCAGCTCTGGGTCGGGGCTGGGTGCGGACACGGGGCACTGCACCGAGCTCACAGGACGGTGGAGATCCCGGGGGTCCAGAAGGCAGAGCCGCCCATCCGAGCAAAGGCCGGCAATGCTGGGTCCGGGGCCCGGGGCGCTGCCCCTGACTTCTGCACACCACCGCCCTCCGCCGGGGCCGACCGTCTCTGCCGGGGCCCACTTCTGCCGGGTGTCGACGAGCCCCAGCCGGCCCGAGGTGCAGCAGAAGGCAAAGGTGTCTGCACCCAGGACCTGCAGGCCGCTGAGCTCCTCACTGTCACCGACACCTGGGAGACGGGGAGAAAGAGCAAAGCTGCTGGAGTCGCACGGGGCTGGCCGGCCACAGGTCCCCTCCCCTGGGAAGCGTCCCCCGTCCCAGGCAGAATGAGCCACGTCTCTCCTCCCGTTCATCCCGCCACTCTCCTCAGCTAGGTGGGTGCTGGCCCCGGCCGGCTTCCCCCAATCCCAGAACGGGAGCCCCCTGAAGCCAGGGCTCGACTCCCATCCATCTTGTGTCCCCAACCCCGTGGCTGGAGGGGCCGGCAAGGGGCACACGGCGGCCCACCTGAGGCGTACGTGGTCCTCTGGGACTCCAGGTCCACGGCCTTCAGATCGCTGAGCCGCGCCCCGTGCAGGACTGCGGGTGCCGCCGACGGGAAGATGGAGAGCCTAGGCCACAGCCTCCCCTCCTTCTCAGGCCCAGCGATGGTGCTGACAGCTTTAATGACATCTAGGGGGAAGGGGAGGCGGTGAGAACCCGCAGTGCTAACGCAGGCCCGAACCATCACAGGAGAAAGCCAGCCAGCCTTCCCGGTTCGTCTGAAGGCCAGGGGAGGCAGGGAGCTGACAGCTGGCTGGAGACCATGTGGAAACACAAACTCTGAGTCACGTTCCCACTCTGACGCTGTCAGAAGCACTGCAATTTCTTCATAATTTGTCTTATGAACTGTTTTGCAAATGGGTGATGACGAGTCACGGCCACCATCTCAGCCCCAAGAGCAGTTCTGGCTTTTGATAGTTTTGTGGAGCACAAACGGAGGACGAGAAAGGAGAGAACACGCCGACGGTGCCGCTTACACCTAAGTGAAAACAGCAGGTACGGGGGTCGTGAACCACGTACAGGGGTGCCTGTTTCGCTGCTCCAAGAGAGCGCTCATTATTTGCTTCCCACATTCTCTGAAGAGGGGAGATCTATGCACTGTCCTAAGTTCTAAAGGACGGGTAAGTGAGGACGTGAACAGAAGGGATGCGAGAGCAAACACTAACAGGACTCGGGCAGCAAGCCCGAGAGCATGCGCCACAGGGCCGTCCACCATGCAAGGAGCGCCCCGAGGGGCCGCCTGGGCTGAGCGAGAGCACCGGGCCCCTCCGCCCGGCAGCTCCCCGGGCCCGCAGCCCTCAGCGCAGTCGGACCAGCTACTTAGACCTGCTCCCGCCACAGCAGCTGCGGAGGGAGGTTCGGGGCAGACACGACAGCTGAGCCCAGCTGAGCCCCGGGGCCGGAGTCTGTCTCCGGGGGCTGCCAGGGAGGCTGTGTCTCAAACCAGCCAGCAGAGCTCCTGACTCCCCCAGGCCACACCGAAGCCACGCGGCTCCCTCCTCCCTCCCCGCCGCCGCTGGGGACCCCCAACAGGTCCCCACAGGGGAGGGAGGAGGCCAAGGGAAGGCTTCAAAGACGGGTTTCAAAGCTGCGGCGGGAAACATGGGGTTTGGAGCCCGGAGACCAGAGAGCTGCTGTGCGATCACCAGAGAAGAGAAACGCGGGCTCCCCGCCCTCGCGCTGCAGTCACAGGCAAAACGCCCTCCTCTGGGAAAACCCACAGCAGTTCCCAAAGCGGCCGCGCACCGCAGAGAACCACCGGCCGGAGCCGAAGACACAGGGAGGCAGCCCCGAGAACTCGCGATAGAGAAAGAAGCCTGCGTCTGAAGACTCGGCCAAGGCAGAACGGCTCGGCGCAGAGTGAGTCGGGCGGCCCGGACCCGCGTCCCCGAGCGCTTGTCCCCACGTCCCAGAGGCAGTGTCCCTGAGAAGGGCTGGTCAGCCTCAGCCGAGGGGTTGAAGCAAACGCTGAGGCCTGCCCAGGGCAGAGGGAGTGTGCCAGACTAAACAGTGCGGGCAGCGCGGCCTCCACAAGGTCGCACCTTCCGCCCAAGGCAGCTGGGAGAGCACGGCCGGCACCTCTGCGCCGATTCCTGCCGTCCTGGCGCACGTGCCTCACGCAGCCCTCGGCCAGCTTCGGTCTTCCAGGGACAAAGAACAGGGACCCGAAACACCCCCGTTAGGGGCACTATGCCTTCGCCATGAGGTCATGAACTTTCGCTGCGGTCTGCGCGGCAGCCTTGGGGGTCTGACGGGTGCATCTGGCCCTGCGAGCAGGTCGGATTGTTTCAGACGTGCTGACGAAATCGGGTTTCAGACACCGGAGCTGTGGGTCAAGGCTGGACCTTGGAAAATTCTCCAAAATAACACCATGCTTTTAGGTTTCTAGGAAAACAGCTGGCCAGCTTTCCCCAGGCTCCAGAACATTCTGCACCGATATCTGCGGAAGACGCCTGTTTATCCGACTTCCTACTCTGCCAGGAGCATCAGAGCAAGCCGCCCGGGAGGGGCCTGTGCAACCCCAGGCAGCAGCAAGACCCCCCCATCTTCAAACCGCCGCGGCGCCGCACAGCCCACTTGGGGGCAAACTGCGAGTTACTGGCCTAAGGACAGACGTGAAGATCGATCGAGCAGAACGGAGGGTCCAGAAGCGAATCCTTCTGTTCGCGGTCAACGGACTTGCAACTCGGCGCGAGGCGAGTCGGGGGAGGAAGGGGAGGCTTTCCGACCAGGGCGCTGCGACAACGGGAGAGTCACACGCAGAAAGGTGAGCGCAGACCGCCCTTACCTCATTCCACACACAGACGTCAGCTCTAGAGAGAGCAGGGATTTAAACGTGGGAGGAAAGAAATCAAAGTTTTGTGAAAGACAACACGGGGAGAATTTATGAGCCAGGTAAAGACTTCTCAGCTATGTCAGGAAAGGCGCAGTCCCTAACAGTAGACAGTGACAAAGCAGACCCGGCCCAGCGCTCCGCGAGGGAGGCGCACGGCGAAGGCGCGCTGCCTGGGGCAGACGCTGCAGCTGCGAGTAACGGCGATTACCATCATTATCAACGTGCCCCTTCCTCCACGGGTCTGCCGCCAGCGGCCAGTGCCAGGCGAAGTGCGGGCACGGAGCACGCCGCTGGTCAGTGTGGTCAGTGAGAGCGCGGGCACCTTCCTCGGGGCCCATGTCTGTGCTGAGCTCGGCCGTTGCTGCCAAACTGTGCTCGCCGCCCGGCGTGGTTATGGGTGGGCTCTGCAGTCCGGCCTGTGTCTTGGTCTGGCTACTGTCCTTGGGAATACGAACAGGTCAGCCTCTCCGGGACGGACTTGCTCTCGACTCAGGGGGATGTAATGAGACCTCACATGCGGAAAGCGCCCCGTACAGTGCCTGGTATGTGACACGCACCCACAAACATGCTGGGTCACGTCTTACAGACCGCTGACTAACCTGAACAAGTACCTGTGAAACGCACAGAGCAGAGTATTGGAGGGCCCTTGACAGCACACGGTCTCCGCGGGGAGAAGGCGACTTCGCCACAAAGATCTGAGCAGGCATTTCACCAAAGAAAACGTAGGAACTGCTGATAAGCACAGGAAAAGATGCTCCACCCTATTTATCAGCCATGAAGAAAATGCAGAGGAAGCCAAACGACACACAGTTTCACACCCATTAGGATGGAGAAGTGGGAACCCCCACACCCCGCTGGTGGGGCCGTAAATGACGACACCGTCCTGGGAAACAGTTCGAAGTTTCTAAACGTGTCAATCATACACTCATCATATGACACAGCAATGTCACTGTCTACCCAGGGGAAGTGAAAACACCCGTGCGTCCACAGAGACTCATCCACGAACGTTCTGAGCAGCACTAGGTGGTAACAGCCAAACATCGAGCCCATCAACTGGCGGACGAACGCACGACGAAGGTGGCACACCCAGACAGCGGAGCACCCCTCGGCCTAACAGGGAACGGCTACTGACGCGCGCCGCGACGGCGTACGACGGGCGACCTCATGCGTCATGCTCCGTGAGAGAAGTCACGTACAGAGACCACATACTGCGTGATTCCATCGACACGAAGGGAGTTTACAGAGACAGAACGTAGCTTAGTGGTTGCCTGGGGCGGGCTGTGGGCAGGAGACTAGCAGTAGATGGCATAATGGATCTTCCTGGAAGTTCTGAAAATGTTCTAAAAATTGATTTATAGTGACGGTTGCACGGCTTGTTAAATTTACTAAAAATCACCAAACTGTATACCAAAAATGGGGGAATTTCAGTGAAAGCATGTGAGCACCAATTACAACGAGGAGAAAGTGATGCAAGCACCTGGGGGCGATGAGGAAGTGACAGAAAGGAAAAGAACAAAGCGCAGGCCGGTGACCTCCAAGCGGAGGAGCCTGTGAACTGCCTTTCGGTGACAGTGACTCTTGGAGAGGAGCCAACCCCCGAGGCCAGTTTCTGGGAAGCAGCCAAGGGAGGTGGCGTGGGGACCCGCTGGCAGGCGGAGCACCGATCGCGCCAGCTGGCCGAGAGGGCTCTAGCTGCAGGAAGGGTGCAGGGGCTGGATGGGCACTGCGGGCTCCGCCCCTGCGACAGGGGACGCGGAGGGGACGCCCTCCTCTCCCAGGAGCTACAAGAGTAGAGTGACTTCTCTGAGGGAGGCGGCTCAGCCAAGCCTCTCTCCGTTTTCCTTCCCTGAGGCTACCGTGCCAGCAACGAGGGGACCTCCTGCTGCCTCCTCCCCCTCCAGAAGGTGAGCTCACCTGCGTGGTCACAGCTCTGTCCTAGCCGCTGCCACTGCACCTGCCTGGGGGAGAGGCAGTCGCTACGTGCCCCGCCTGTGACCGGGCTGCTAAGTTCAATTCCTGAAGCGAGTTACAGGAAGCTCCATTTGGGGCCTGTGTGCTAGGCTGTGGTTGCTAATTCCTCTCTGCCTGCATTAAAGTAGACACTGAATTTTAATTCCCATGCGGTTCTGGGTCTACTTAACTGGCTCAGATTAGGGGAGGAGGTGTGCCTGTCAACCCCCACCAAGTCGAATCCACTCACCACTGTCCTCTGCGACCTGCCACACCTGCAGGTAACGACCTGGAAGGCCACTGGTCACCAGCAACCTATGCAGGACAGACAGGCAATCTCAGGTCAGACAGCGGGGAGCTCACCCACACGCCCTTTCCCCTCCTCGGCCCACTCAGCTTGGGACTCCTACACGCCCACCTCAGGAAAGCTCGCTGCAGGAAGGGACTGTCCAGAGCAGTTACCCTCACTGAGCAGGAGGGGCAGGCTCGTGCACTCTAGGGACAGGGCCACAGCCACGGAGAGGCCCGGGACTGAGCTGGGCTTCCATGTGGCGTGGAATGTACTAGAGGGGACGCCAGCACGGAGCCCGAGCACACAGTCCTGACCCAACTGTCAGCCCCCGCCACACGCCGTCAGCTCTCTGAGCGCCTAAGAGCGCCCTTCTGCTTTCTATCTGGAGCGGCTCCAGAGATCTGTGGGGTACAGTAGTGAAAAGGTCTTCTGAGGGGCCACGAAGCCACCGAGCAATAGATTCTCTGCAGTCCAGTTTCTGTGTGCCTGTGCTGAGGTGGGAGGGGAGGGGAGGTGACAGAGGCAGAACACCCGGGACATTTCCAGCCACTCCATCCCGAACGGAGGGTCTGGGTCACGGGCTGACCATACCTGGTGTCCGGCACGTGCTTCAGATCAAAGACGGGCCTGTCGGAAAATCCCCCGTGGCGCACCTTGAAATCTCTTTCCGGGAATAAGCCCTGAGACACAGAGGGGCGGCCAATCAGACGGAGCTTGCTCCCCAGAGGGAGGCCGCAGCTGAGCACCAGGTAAGGAGCCGGCCCCGGCCTGGCAGGAAGCCAGGGGAGCCGCTCTGCGGCCGACAGATGCTCCTCCCTGCGGGGCCTCGCGGGCGCGGTTCGTTGGCCTTGGTCTCGGCTGCCTACTCGGACAGCTTCCTTGCTTCCTTGCACGTCCAAAATCCCCCTCCCTGCCTTTCCCCAGCCCCCTTCACTCTAGCACAAGTGTTACACTCCAGGCCTTCTAAGAGCAGTCACAGAGGCTTAACAGCTTCATAGGGAAAAAAAAAGCTGGAAGTCATCAGTCAACTAGCATATTCCCATTTCTCCTGCCACCTCCCACTGAAAGGCAGGTGGGTTCTTCTGGCGATAAAAATATAGCTACCAATTATCCAGCATTTACTGTACCAGGCCCTGTGCTTGGTGCCTTGTCTACTTTATCTCACTGAATTCCTACAAACACCCTGTGAGATGCTAGAATTATCCCGATTCTAGAATGACAAAACTAAAGCACAGAGAATTTCAGCAAGTTTTCTAAGATCGCACAGGATTACACTGTGAATCTCAACCCAAGTCTGTCTACCAAGCCCGGGCTTAGTCCCTAGACCACTGTCTCCGTGCAGAGAACTGGAGGCGGGGAAAAGGGAAAGCCGGTGGTGAGGTGGGAGGTAAAGCGGGTCTCTCCTAAAAGCCCCGTCTGGGCTCCCCCTTGAGCTGTGGGGTGGGCAGATTGCCGCACTCGGCACTCGTAGGACATTTCCCCCGGGGTAACAGGGACTCGGCTGCCCTATCAGACGAGTGACAGTGATTTTACAGCAACTCCATGCCAACACTAACTCTTTTCTTTTGACGTACTCTCTTCTCTTGGCTTCTGGAACACTGACCTTTTCTGAGAGTCCTCCTACTTTAAATATTTTATTTTTTATTTTTGATCTAGAAGGAAGGGGAGAAAAACATCGACTGGCTGCCTTTCAAATGTGCCCTAAGGGATCAACAGCATCCCAGGCATGTGCCCTGATGGGGAATCGAACTGGCGACCTTTCCGTGCGAGGGAAGACGCCCAACCAAATGGGCCACACTGGCCCGGGCACTTTCCAACTCTAAGATTATTCCTTCTTAGTATTCCTTGTGGGTCCCTCTTCCTCCGACCGATCCTTCTGTCTTTAGCCATCTTCTCCTCCTGTTCCTTATATGTTACACATTCATTCTTGATCATTCTAAGGGTTTTAACCACCCTCTGGACCTTAATGGCGCCTTAAATCTATTTTCAATAAACTAAAAGCGACCTCTTCCTCTAGCAGCCCTCTGAAGACTCACGGGACACTCCTTAATACTTATCTCTGTGCGTTTGTGCCTCCCTCTATCAGACTGGAAGGGCAGGCTCAGGGTTTGTCTCTCCGTCTCCCTCTCTCTAGTGTCCAGGACAACAGCTAGTCGACAAGGGAAGCTCCATAAAGGTTTAACAGATGACTAAAAGTAGACACACATACGCAGCATTTACATTTCAAGTTACCTGGTTTTCTTTTACAGACAGTCTGAGAGGTAATGCGAGATGGAGAATTTCGTTTCTTTTCAGGCTTTCGTAGCCAGCAACAAAAACTCCTGGAGAAAGAAGCACACGTAGCTGTGACAAACCCCTAGAAAGGTTCTGGACCACCGCTGGGTCTAGAAACTCCGCCAAACCCGCTGAATTCCTTTGTCACTGACAAGCAGCCAAGTCCTGGGGGATGGGACAGATCCCGATCTCAGTGAGGGCCGGCAGGGCACAAAATTGCCCCGAGTGACCACGAGGCTCTCAGAAGAGTGGGTTGGGTCCCTCTGGGCTGAGCTCCTGTGTCCCAGGCTGAGTGGGATCCCATCTCCTCACCTTTGTCGCCAATCCATTCAAGGACTCGAGTGGCACCTGAGAGGTCGAATGCATGGAAATCCTGGTACCTGCATGATAGGGACACAAGGTCACACGGTGCACAGCACTTCAGTTGTTAAAGAACTCTGACATGGTTCGGTGTTTGGGGACCCAGGCTCTGCGGTCAGCCAAACCCAGGATCCAGGCGTGCTGCACATTTTTCTCCCTGTGTGACTGTAACCAGGCCAGTCACGCTTTCCCTGAGGCTAGAAGCTCTCAGAGCACCCAGACTCCCCCAAGTTCATGTGAGGAATCTATGAGAGAATCTGGGGTTCAACTCAGAGGCTGGCGCAAAATAATCGGACACTTATTATTACCCTTCACAAGCACTGCTCCTACTAGCACCTCGCACCACTTGGCGCACGACGGAATGTGCGACTTCCCAGAGGCGGAGCCGAGGCCCAGGCGGAGTCCTCCGTGCGGCCCCGCCCGCCGCCTGCGCCCGCGGGACCCAAAGCAGGATTCCCTACGTGCTGCTTCTCGCGCCCGCCTGCCCGCCAGCCCAGCTGTGCAACCGAGTCCCCGATTCTAGGCCCACACGACTTACAAGCGCAAGGATTCCACCAGCCAGTCCTCCTCCAGCTCCATGGCAACTGTCGCTTCCGGTACCCGACTTCCTCTCGAAGCCTTCCCGCTCCGGAGTAGTTTTCTCGCGAGATGTGGGCGAGGCCTGCTCGGAAGCAGGGGGCGTGACCGCACGCCAGGGGGCGGGACTTATACTTGCGGGAGTGCAGATACCGAGCCGCTGTGCCCTTCGCCCGCCTGGGTTCTGGGTTCTCTCCGCAAAGGCTCCGGGAAAATGACGTAGAATCGGGGATTCCTAGGATGTCAGCTCCGGGCAGGGCCCGAGGGACCTAACACCGATCTTTACGACCGAGTTACTCTGTGCTCAGTGGGCCAGGGCCAGGTAAAATACAGGACGCCTGGTAAAATTCCAATTTTAGGTAAACGAGTAACTTTATCCTAAAAGCATATCCATGCAATATTAGGCCATCTTATACGAAAAAAACTATTATTTATTTGAAATTCTGATTTAACTGGGCGTCCTGTACTCTTTGCTCACTCTGGCAGTCCTACGGAGAGCCAGAGGAGAGTTGATTGGGCAGCAGAGTCCCGCTGGGCTCCCCTCAAAGCTTGGCGAGAGGATGAAATGAATGGGATCAGCAAAGCCCGGCGTGGTGTAGGCAACTCCCTTTGATGGGCAAGGAAACATAGGACTTGCCTGCAGGTGGCAGAGGCGAGAGCAGAACCACTTGCCTGGCGCCAGACCTGGCATTCAGCAGGTGTTGAGTAACCTGCTTGCTGAACGAGCTGACGAGTAGCAGTCCTGGGTCAGTGCCCGGCTGGTGCCAGGGCGCGTTCTGGGTTCTGGGGAGCCAGCCCCATCTCACTTGAACACCCCATCGTCCAGACCCCTTTCCCTCCCATTCCCTCAAACATGCTGGAAGAAGAGGACCAGTCGTTCTATGTAGACAGCAGGGCTTTTTATTCACCACTTCGACAGGGAAGCGAGAAATAGAGCAGGGATATACTCTGTGTCTGCATCGGCGATATTCCTGGTGACACGACCAGAAATCACAGTACTGGAGCAATGGAGATCTGAGCCCAGGATTTACACCCGGGGGGGGGCCACTGCCAGGGTCCCATGCAGCACCTTCCCCGGGTGGGCACAGTCTAAGCCACGTGGTCGCGTCCTCCGCATTAATGGCATCACTTCTGCAGCATTCGCACCAGCAGCCTCCTGTACTGAAAGGGAACACACAGGAATTGACCCGGGCGTGGGGGCAACTGGTGGGGCATCCTGCTATTCCTGAGCGCTAGGCATCCACAGTCGCATAGGGACGGGCAACCCCCCTCACCTCGCTTCCTGAGGAAGGGGTCGGGGCAGTGGTTTTCTCACAGTAACAGCCCCACCCTCACGGTCGTGACAGTGAAGGGAGATCATGGAAGTAGAGTCCATGTATGGTGACTGGCCCTCTGCCAGGGTCAGTGTTCTCACCGCCCCCCGACTCACCTCTGAAGCCCGTCCCCCAGGGCCAGGGCCAGCGTCATCTGAGATTTTCTAGTTGGTCTGCGTGTTTCAGGCCTTCAAGACCAACGGCCCCAGAGATGACATTGTCTCTCTTCAGACTCAGCCAGCTCAAGCTCTCACCTAACCCTTTCCTCTGAGGTCCCCAGGGGTGGGGTGGTTCTGGGCATCGAGAGGGTCAGGAGGGCTGACCGCAGCTGGACCTTCTCTAGGGCACGCCCCTCCCTTCTTTCAAAATGTACGCACTCCATGCTCCGCACAGCGGGGGATGCAAAGGTGAGTCGGCTACAGGCGCTGCCAGGGAGCTCAGACTATACCAGCTCCCATTTCCTAACCACTTTCTACGCACCTGGCACCACGCTAAGCACATGACACGGTCTCGTTTAATGGGGGATGGGTGCTATTTCCCCCATTTTATGGATGAGGAAGATGAGGCTTAGAGAGGTTAAGTGACATTTCTAAGCAGCGAGGTTTTCAGCCTAGCACACTGCACACTGTCACCCCTCATCTACCGCCTTACTCCGCCTTCCCCACACAGCAGCAGAGTACCAGGGAAGGTGGGGGGGTGGGACAGCGCCAGCAGTGGGGAATGGCTGGAGACTAAGGCTGGCTTGGCTTTAGCTTTGGGGCCTTGAACCCCATAGGTCAGTAGTTTACAACCAAGAGTGACTTTAACTCCTGCTCCTTCTCTTCACCGGAGCACCTCTGGCAGTGTCTGAAGACCTTTTTGGCTGTCAGTTGGGGAGGTGGGGGGACGATCTAGTGGACAGACACCAGGGATGCTGCTAAACTTCCTACAATGCACGGGCCTGCCCCCACCAGAGAGAATTACCCAGCCCAGAACGTGCTGAGGTTGAGAAGGCCTGCCACTGGCCACTGAGCCGGATGACAGACTGGGAAGGGCGCTGGTCAAGGTGAACAAGGCCGGACTCTGTCTCGGCAGCTGACTGGCCCTTCTGCCCCCTCTGTGGGCCTCGGTGCCCCAACGTCCACCACAAGCATACAGCGGGCACTGCGAGGGTGGAGCGCTGGGCGGGGGTGAATCTGGACTGTCTGGGGAAGGTCCAGCTGCAAGACGCTGACTTCAGACCAGGCAACTGGTGAGGGGAAAACTTCCGCTTCTTACTCTGTGGGGTTTGCTGCGAAGGTCAGTTTCCTTTTATTATTATCATGTTCTTTCTTTGGAGTCCTCTCTCTTTGAGCTCTGGATCACAGGGAGAGCCCGGAATCCCTGGATTTCTGGGGCCCATCATGCCCGGCCGGGCAGGCACGCCCCACCCCCGGCGCTGGAGCGAGGGGCAGCCCTGGCTCACCTGGGTGTGAGGTGGCGGGCCGCCGGGGCTCGTGCCCAGAGCTTTCCTCAGCAGGAGGCTCCCGAGCAGATCGTGACTCAGCTGCAGTCTCCGATCCCTCGGGGAGATGTGGGGCGCTGTCCCCAGTAGGGGTGGGCTGGGGGGCTTCACACTCTTCTTGCCCATGAAGTGACCTAGACAGGAGGTGCCGAGGCACAGGGGAGTCAGGGAGCGAGGACCCTGTCACAGGGGGAAAGCTCCCGGTCTCGCCCGCCTTTTAGTTTCCCGGCAGGAATACACTCAACCTCCTTCCTCTTCACCGAGGAGCCATAAGGACCCCTGGCTGGTGGCCAAGCCTGCGCCTCACCTTTTCCTGAACAGCTGGAGGGGGCGGAGAGGATGGCGCAGCGAGGAGCAGGTGGGGTGGGCCAGGGCCCGCTTAGAGAGGGTAGCAAAGGGCAGAGAAGGAAGTGGAGAAGGCAGAGGGGTCTGGGAGGTGGAGGTGCAGGGAGAAGACACACGGAGGTCAGAGGAGAAGTCCCAGGGGTCTTGCTTAAGGGGAAGGGCCACCAGCTGGCAGGCAGACGTAGGATCCGGCCTCTCAGCTCTGCTTGAAACTGGCCGAGGGACCTTAGCCAACTCACTGACCTGTCTGGGTCTCAAGTCGTCCATCTACTAAATCAATTGAGTTACAGGGTCCCCGCCCATCCATACACTCTGTCTGTGGCTGAGGGGCAGCCAGAGAAGGAAAAGGGGTTGAGAGCACGGTGGTGAGGGGCACCTGCCCAGGTCCCAAAGACTTACCGGTGGCCCAGAGGTTGCCTCGCGGGTGCACTCGGATTTTGCTGGCCGGGCTGCGGGGCTCGGGGAGATCCCAGCTGAATGAGGCAGCGCTGGTAGCGAGCAAAGCGAAGAGCAGGATGCTGCCCAGCCGCAGGGCGCCCCGCACCTGCAGGGCCATGGCTGTGCCCAGGCCGCACCGCCGCTCCGCTCCTGCTGAGCTGCGAGTCTTTCCTGCTGCGCCCGTCTTCCCGCTTTTAAACCCGCGCCCTGGGGCGGAGCCTGCCTCGGGAGCCGCCCCTGCCTTCCGCCCCGCCCCGCCCCTCCCCACCAGCCCTTCCACAGGGTCCTCCACAACCTGCACACCCAGACTCCCGCACCAGTGGGAACCGCTCCCGCGGGATGTCCGGCCTTTTCCATGCACGCCCCCCTCTAAGCTTCCCTTTGTAAGGGTAAGAGCGGGGAGAGGATGCTCTCCCAGCATCACACCGACGTCGGGGCTCTGCAAAGACCCAGGTACTAGGGGAGCCCCTCGCTCCCTCCCGGTGGACTCTGGCCGGCTCTCTGTCCGCTCCAGGCTACCACTTGGCACTCAGCAGATATCACAGCAGGTGCCTGGGACCGGAAAGTGGAGTGACGACGGAATAAGGAGCCCCACCCCACGGACGCCCTGCTGGGGAGAGCCGCCCCCACCCCCACCCCGCAGCAGCTGCTGGGCCAGAGGAGGAGGACCTCTGGGCTGGGGGAACGGGCACTGGACCAGGAGTCCTGGGCAAGCTGTGTGACACCCTGGAACCTCACTCTTCTTCAACCTAAGACGGGAATAACCACACGGCCCTGTTTTTGATACTTTTACATTTTTAGCAGTTTTCCGTGGTAGAAAGCAGCCGTCCTGTAGCACTGCTCACTGGCACTGAGCACGGCCTCCCCCCAGGGAGCTGTCCAGTCTTCCTCCAGGAGAACCTTTGGGTCAGTAGCACTGCTTTACGCGCAGGCAAAGAAGCGGCGCTCCAAAACAACACATTTCCTTTAGCTTAAATGTTCCCTAAGCACCAAAGGCCAGGGCACTCTGCTGGGCGGGCACGGAAGGAGGGGAGACACAGGGGAGTCTCGCGGAGAGACAGAGGGCGCGCGGGGCTCGGAGTGAGGGCGGAGGGACAGGGGGCGGGCCCAGCCCTGCGCTCCGCACCCTGCCCTGGCCCCGAGCAGCACGGCTGTGTCAGAGGCTGTGTCACAGCCTGCTCCGCGAGGGCGCTGCTGCGAGGCCTGCTCGCTCGCCGGGTCGCCACCCCAAAGGGGAGCGTGTGAGAGGAGCCGCCTCCCAGGGCACGACACACAGGGCAAGGTCGCCACGCGCCCGGCCCTGGCTCTCCCCCAACCGCCTTGCTTCTCACCTCCCGCCCCAGCATCTGCACCTCCCCTCCGCATTCTCATCGCTGCTTCGCCACGGTGCACAGATACAGCTCCTGTCACCCTCCCGTAACCGCCACCCCCTTGGCGACCCCTCCCTCTCCTCTGCATCTGTCCCACGCCCATGCTGTCTCCTCCGGTCCTCGGATGCACTGACTGGTGGGAAAACACAGGAGTGGGCCTGAGTGCCGCCCCACAGTAGCCTGCAGGGAGGTTTCTCCGCAGGTTCGCCTCTCCCTTCGCAGCTGGAAACGGGCTCCAGATGGAGTCGCTGGTCCAGACCCCACACTGCGATCAGACTCCGGGCCTGTTGGGTCCACTCTACCAGGGCAGGGGCTGCTTTCCCTAAACCACGCCCACTCCGTCTTACCATCCCCACTTTAAACACCCAGGTGGTTTAGATTGACAGGGGGAGAGGGAGCAGGCACTGAATCTGGAGTTTCACCTCCCTCCTGCAGAGACCTCGGGACACTGCTCTGAGTAGCCCATGCCTCCTCTGACACAGCCTGGGTTCACCGCTCCAACGGCAGCTCGAGGCTGCCCCCGGGTGCCCCTGGGGTCATTTTATCTGTCGGCCTAGCACAGGAAGGAGGAGCTCCGAGGACCCTGGAGAAAGCAGCAGGGCAGCTGCTTCACAGCCAGCTGTAAAACGCTCCTCAGGAATGAGAAGCATTAGGCACAGCAGGGAGGGCGGCTTGCCGGAGACAGCACTTCTTAAGGGATCTCCAGGGAGTCCAAGGCTCTGGGTTTAGGACGAGGACCTCAGCTGCCGACTGCCTGCTCCCCAAGTTCTCTGCGATGGCCAGGGAAGTCCCAAGCCCCCCGCCACCCCCACGGGGAAGACTGGCAGCGAAGCACACCGCAGCGGTGCGTGTGGGAGCTCATCAGAGCGCACCGCTGACCCTCCTCAGGTCGCTGCCACATTCGAGGACATCGAGGGAAATGTGGGAAAGACTCCTAAGATAATCCAGAAGATGTCTTAAGGAGGGAGAAATACACGACAAATACTGGTATAAGTAACACCAACAAAACATTAAAACTGCACCCTGGCTGGCTAGCTTTGTTGGTTAGAGCATCGTCCCAATGTGCCGAGATTGCAGGTTCGATCCTGGGTCAGGGCTCGAGCAAGAATCGACCAATGAAAGCACAGATAAGTGGAACAACAAATCCATGTTTCTCTCTCTCAAAGATTTCTGTAAAAACGCCACGGTTTTAAATCAAAAGTTGCTTAAAATAAAGGACACGTATTACCGTTTGCTGTATTTTCACTAAATTAGAATCCATTACAAGTAACACCTTTCACGACGGAGTCTTTGTTGTTTCCCAAACGCACATGCCGGCTCCTGTGACCCCCAACACTGTTCGGAGGCACTGAAGACCAGTATTATGTCCCTTTTGTAGAGAAGCTAACTCACACACAAAGCAAGTTAGTTTCAGAGAAATGAAACAAATGGAGAAAACGAGAGTGGACTTCAAACAAATGGAGGCACGGAGGACAAAGAGAAAGTCAAAGCAGAAATGCGCACCAGACATCAATGAGCCCAGTAAAAAGCAGCGGCGACAAGCCAGAGCCGCTCTGAATAGGACGGCGTAAACCAGTCTCCCGGCTAACCTCTGGGCGCCGACGCCCTTCCGTGGGGCTGGGGAGCCGGCCGGGAACATCCTGAGACGTCTCAGGTCCTTCTCTTCGGAATAAGGAAGGGGTTGCAGCATCAGAAAAACAGCAGAAGCTCTGAGAGAGGCAAAGGGAGGATCAGGGATATTTCATACAATCTCCCAGAATCGGAAGGAACACAGAGGTATTAGCTAGAAAATCGGAACCTTAGTCATTCATAAGGAAATATTTCAGAAACTGAAACTGTCAAAATGCAATTAAAAAAAAAAAAAGCCTATCTTCACAAAAAGAGAAAATCCGACGTCCGATGAGAAAGGGACGACCATCCCCACAGCGGCTAAGAAGGCTCAGCGGCTCCGAGCGAGGCCTCGGGCAGGCGGCGAAGGCGTGAGGGAGCAGGGCCCGCGCCCAGCCTGAATGATTAGTTGGGTGTTAACAGCCACAGATTTCAGGGGGCATTTCAGTAACTGAAATAAATACTCCTGAAACGTCAAAGAGGCTGAAGTGCTTGGAAATCTGCCCGAGAACCCCACTGCGTCTAGGAGACTTAGGGACCTGAGCAGACCCGGGGAAGAACCACCCAGAGACTCTGAAGAACACCGCCCAGGGGCTCTGCTACTGTGCAGTGTACCCCAGCAGGAGCGTCACCAGACTCTGCGAAGGCGGGGGACGGGTTGCGACACTCAGCGCTGTGACACGATCCAACAGCCGACGTCAGGTTCTGGCTCGTCATCCAGGGACTGCAAGGTGCTGGGCAAAGCTCCCAACTTCTGGATTTTCTCTTTTGTAAAATGGGGTTTACTTTGAGGACTGAGGGAAAGTAAAAACCCATTATAAATTCAAAAGCACTTAGCAGGGCACATGGCAATTCTAAGTGCTCGACGTGTTAGCCGGGCCCGGGAAAAGCGGCAGCGAAGCCCGAGTCGAACCCGAAGCCCGGCCGGAGGCAGAAAGAAAGCTTCCCGGACAGCGGCAGAGGCCTGGAGGCGGCCGCAGAGTCCGCCAAACGCCGTGGCAAAGTGCCCGTGACCCTGGGTGCTGCCTGATCCCCTACAATGCTAGCACAGCTCCTTCGACTTTTGACCAAGTCCAAGAAACAAGTGCTATGCCAGGCTCTCTCCTTTCCACGCAACCAGCTGTCAGGCGGACAGCTTCGATCGAACTGAATGCAGCTGGCTGGCTGACGTGCGTGAAGTTCGTCCTGCATGCTCATCCTTTTATCTAGACCCCTGGAACCAAAGCCTACCGATCCACGCGAACTGGCCAGTTAAAGTGCGGGTTCGAGAAATGCTTCTTCACTGAGAGCAGGCGGCATTCCAGACACTCCCGGACTGGCGGAACAAGAGTCCGCAGTTTGAGCGCCACATCCAATGTAGTACTGTAACTGTGTATGAGAGTAGCTAGTTTGTACAGTGCCAACGTAAGAAAAAGCAAGATAAAATATTCTCAGCTGGTGACGATAAGGGGCTGGACAGGACAGACAAGGGTGATTTTGTCAGAGTGAAGAAGAGGTATGAGAGTTGTCCTCTTCAGAGAGGCCATGAGCTGTAAGAGGTGAAGGAGCACCGTGTTACAGAAAAGCCAGTGGGAGGCTCCGGGCTGACCAGGGGCCGGCCGCTCTCCTGCGAGGCGGCTCTCGGCAGGAGCTGCCCACCCGACCTCCACGGAAGGTGCCTGCCCGGAGACCACCATCAGTGGGTGCCCCGGTGCGGAGGCCCCGGAAGGGAAACTCCTTGGTCCTCGGTATCAGTACACGTTGCTGTCGCTTCATCCCACCAGGCCCGTCCCACCAAGCACGGACACCATCCTGTCCCTCTTCACACGGACCCCCAGGGGGCTGGGAACCAACCCGCATGGCAATCTTCTGATGCATCTTATCACCTATTTGCTTTTCCTTTTCTCTTCCCACTTCCTTCGCTCCCGAAGTCTTCAATTATTTTAGACCTTTTCACATATCTTGTCCCGTACTTTTTCAGCCACTCCAGATCCCTTTTGAAACAACACAAGGCAGAAGGAAATCTAAAACGCGCAGAGCACTGTATCGGGGACCGGGAGACGCACAGGGTGCATCAGAGGCCGGCGTGGGCTCAGCGCCGGCAGGGAGCTCACTGGGGGCAGGACACACCCCCCGCGAGGCCGCAGAGGCGTGTGGACAGAGCCAGGCAGCGGCGAGCAGGACGCGCTGTGCATTCCAGAGTCCATCGGGACAAAAACGCTCCTCTCCTGAGTTCCCTGTGCACCTCGCTGTCGCCGCCCCCGGGGTCCTACGTGGAAAAGTTCTGTTTCTCGCTGCCTCTGTTAAGGCGCTGAGTTCCTGGCAGAGGAGGGACCTGGCCTCACTCATCTCTGCATCCCCAGGGCCTACAGTCTGGCCCGGAGCGGACACTCAATAAACGCCAGCTGCGTGAGAAAGCTTTCGGCAGGTGGGGCAGCGGGCTGGCACTCCGGGAGGAGCAGCTGGCATGAGCGAAGGCCGGGGGTCCATGCAGGGAGGCCAGTGGTGAGGGCGCAACACCTGGGATCTGCTGAGAGCTGGGAAACTCCTGGGTGCTGAGAATGACACTTCTGTAACATTTATTATTTACTCTGTGTGTGTGTGTGTGTGTGTGTGTGTGTGTGTGTGTGAGAGAGAGAGAGAGAGAGAGAGAGAGAGAGAGAGAGAGACTTATTGTTCCATTTACTTATACATTCAATGGTTGATTCTTGTTCGTGCCCTGAATGGGGATCGAACCCACAACCTAGAGCAGCAGGACGATGCTCTAACCAGCTGAGCTACCCGCCAGGGCTCTCCACTACTTTCTGATGGTACCCGGGTATTCTACTCTCTCGCCCTTTTTGGTTACACAGAACTCTAGACCCGGACTCACCACAGCTGCATGTGAAGGGTTCTATTGGCTATGTTATTTCTAGAAGCCTGCCTGCTACTGCTTACAGTCCTGGGAAGGGAGCACAGTGACGAAGAGACACCCAACCAGAAAACAGCCTGAGCTGAGTAGGCGGGCCAGACCGAAGCAGCGCCGTGAGGCGGGCGGACACCCATGCAGCTGCTGGAAGCAGCCGGGTCGTTTCTGAGGCCCGGCAGAGTGACGCACGTTGTGCAAAGGGCCACCTCGGAGGCTGAGACAGCCCCCACGCCGTGTTCTGGGGGCACGTGGACTTGGAAACACACTCATGCAAACTGCCAGCACAGGTACTCAAGAACAACAGAGCCTTCATTCCAAGACCGGGCTCTCTGGAAGCCCGAGACTCCCTGAGAACAGTGACACGCATGGATACCGCTCCCATCGGGAAACAGCCCACAGAAGAGGCCAAGGACACCCCACAAAAAGAGAGGACAGGGTTCACACTAACGATTCTGGGAAGGGAACATGCTGCTCAAATGGAACCATAGAGAGAGAAAGTCTTCAGATTCAAATTTGGCAAGACCGAGATAATGTACTTAGTAATTAACAGGGAAGTACAAACTGCTTTAACGGTTCATACGCTCTGCCCCAGAGTAACAGTTCAATACTAATGCTACCCTAAGTCATTACTGCCTCTGGTTCCAGGCATGGTTTGGCTGAACATTCAGTCCGCGCCGCTAGATGCTACAGGGAAAAGCGAGCCATCCCCACAAAATGCAACTCCGGCACTCCAGCAGCTCACCATTGCAGGAGGGGACTTGAGGCGATGGCCAGAAGCTTACACAAGTGGCAGTAGGCTGCAGATGCTGGGTGGGGGGGTGGAGAACGATGACCTCTGAAGACAGGGAGACTCAGACACGCAGAAACGAGAGTGTATGTGGAGAAACGGCAGCACGGCACCGGGAGCCTCACGGTCGCTGAGTTTGAGGTTCGTAATACTTCGGGCAAACAAAATTTATGGTCCAAAAGCGATACTTCTCGGAGTAAAGGGGGTTCTGAAAGAAAGTGGTGGACACGACCTAAAGTCGGCAGGGACTGGTGCGTTGCAGGGCAACCCTGGTGACAGGGAGCCGCTGGCGTGACAGCAACGACAGCAGAAGGAAGGAACAAGCGCGGGACGCGGGAGGGGCTGGTTTGGTGGGAAAATGAACAACCCAGGGGTGCACACCTTCAAAGGAACGGTGAGACCCGGAGGGGAAGTTTGCGGGAGCGGCTGTGAGCGTGCGCTGAACGATGGGCCGGTCAAGGGCGAGAGCCCCGTGGGAGCACAGGTGTTGGAAGGGCGGGTGCAGGCCGGACAGTGGGGGTGACGGGAGTGGACGGGTGCCAGCCAGGGGACGGCCCCATTGTCGGATTCTCGTGTGAAGTTTTACCCAGTCTTACTCTCTTCGGTTCCCTTGGCTCACAATGATTAAGCCCTCCCAGATCTCAAAGAGCTTATCATCCCATTAAAACATCAAATTAAACATCCCCGGCATTTACATTACATTTTCAAAGAGCTTTTAAAATACATTGTGTTTACAAGTACAACCTCCCAGTTTTAAGCTATGTTTTAGCACTAAACTAGATAATATAAAACCTGGGAACATAATACCTGTGTCCACAAAAGATCTTTTTATTTTTGGCTAATAGAGCAATTCAAACATTCGTATGTGATTTCTTTACTTTGCAGAGAAGTTCAGCTGTTGCTCCCAAGTAGAGCAGCCAGGCGAAGGAAGAGAACCAGTAATGCCACAGAACTAGTGTGGAAGTGCGCGAGCGGGAAACGTTCGCGTTTCCCTCCCGGGGAGCACACGGAGGAGGACTCCGGCAGCTGAGGGTGCAGGGACAGGAGCACCTCCACCCAGGCAAGCTGCAGCCCCGAGGACCCCGAGGCCGGTCTGCAAACGCAGCCAGGGCACCGATTCTGTGCGCGGGCAACCCTGCCCCCCAGGGAAAAGGGGGAGGAGCGGCCGCTCCGCCACCCACACGCGGGCTATTCAGCACTCCCCTTGGCTCAGGAGAGAACAGAAGCCTCCCAGGCAGGTCCAAGGAGGCACCTGCTAGCTGTGACTTGCCACTCCACGCTCTGCTGGGACCACTGAGAGCCCATATATATCCAGAGGTTGGAGGCTGACGCCTCGATGGCGCTGCGCACCGCAGGGGCCCTCACAGTCCCTCTTCTCATTCCATTAGCAGTACAGGTGAACGGAGGTCCTCGGTGAACAAACACTAGAAATCGTGTATTTAGCCCAAAACAGGATACTTGTTTGAGATTGCAGATTAATACAAGAGAACAAGTATTTTGTTCTCAAGAGTATTTGTGCTTAAAACACATCGGCCTTCCCTGCTCCCCTAACTGCCTGAACAGTGAAAGAGGAAACAGACCTGGGCTTTGCTTGCACCTCCGGGAACCCGGCCTCTGCAGTCTGCCGAGCAGAGCCTGGAGCTCAAGAGCAGGTCCAGGCAGATGAGAGCTCGGAGAAAACGAGCAGCCGGCGTGCCCCCCAGCAGGCTGCAGGGCCCTGCCTGCCCCAGAGGCCGGAGCAGGCCACGCCAGGAGACGGGCCAGGAGACAGGGCGCAGCGTCTCGGGTGCAGAGAGGGACGAGTCTGCAGCCCAGGGAGGGTCTGAGCCTGTCAGCGGCTCTGGCGGGGCTGACACACACCTGAGTCACATCCTAGCGAAGAACCCACTTTGTGACTCAGCTTTCCTGCGAACACGACGGCTACTCTGGCTTCACGAAAACAAAAAAACACGGCAAGCACAGAAGGAGCCGGTGGGGAGAGTGCGGACAGCCTTCTCGGCGGCCGGCGGCTCACAGGGAAGGCCGTCTGTCCCCGAGGGCGCTGAGACCCAGCGCTGAAGGCAAACCGCGTGAGGGTTTCCCGGCAAACACAAGTCAGGGATAGAGGGTTCGATATGCAAAGTCTTTTATTTAAAATTTTGAAAAGTTAAGACTTCCGCCCACCTCGGTCTACGCCATTCCCATCGCGAGGAGGACTGGCGGCGTCGAATCGGGCAGAGCTGCGTGCTCCCTGACGGAACTCTGGAGGCACTTCAGAAGTGAAGCTTGGCTTCAAAATACAAACACTGGGGGCTTTGGCTCAACCTTTTAATATAAAAAATTCACCGATGTACAAAAATGCGAAAGTGTGACAATGACAACATGAAACCCTGTGATTGAGAGTCCCGAGTGCACGCCGCGGCGCCTGCGCGCCCGCCCACAGACTCTGGTGTGGAAACAGAAACTAATGCAAACCAGCGCTACCAAAGGGGCCAGCGTGCGCGCCGCACCCCAGTCCCGGCCAACGTCAACTCCAAACATCAGCAATGAAAAGGAGGGCGTCTCCCAGGAACGGCGAGGCGGGGCTTACTCACGATGGACCAGCACGAACAGACCCAGCAGAAAGAGGACGGCGTACTGGAAGAGAGACACAGGGCGCGGTCAGAGGGCCTGCCAAGCGCACGGTCCTCAGAGCCAGCAGGCCCGTGACGCATCACTCACCTGTCCACTTACTCTTCTACCTTTTCAGTGTAATCCATTTAACAGTTTCCAAAACTGAGCAAAAGATCACTTTTTAATGAAACATAAAGCACAGGATCTTACCTTGAATTTAGGATAGTCATTCATGAGGATTGTCACAATCCCAATGTACGGAACAAATCTGAACGAAGAAACAAAAAAAACGGACCGTCAGAGAGCTTCCTAAGGGCTACTACCATCACTCACCGCATTCTCGTGTCTTCCCCAGAAAAGGGATCTCCAGCTTGCAAAGTCTGCCCGCATCTGCCGCCGTCCCACCAGAGCCTTCCCGCAGCCCGCGGGGAGGGGAGGCAGGGGAGCTAGCGCCACTGTATAGATGAGGAAGCAGGCTCAGCCCGCGCACGGCTTCTGTGCGGTGGAGCCGGCACCAGCCCCCAGGTCTCGGGCCTCTGTCTGGTGCTGCTCTCTACCTGCTGACTCAGCGCTGGGGGCGGGGCTGTCCCCACGACCTTCAGGGAGCTGTCCATCTCGTTGGGGAGACCAGGCAAACGGAGCCAGAACACTACAAGGCACTTCATGCTAAGTGTCCGGAGAGTGGGTGTAAGAGCCCTGTCCCAGCACTTAAGATTCCTCGCCCTCTCACTCATTAACCACCTGCCATCTGGCTTTGGCGCTCCTCCTCCTGCAACTTTCGGGAACAGTTGGGATCCCTCTGCGCAGCAGACCAGCCTCAGCTCCCATCTTCCTCTGTTCTGCAGCTGTGGACTCCGGAGACCGCAAACTTGCCCTTGAAATCCCTTTCTCCTTGGTTCTGCCACACACGATCCACCTCTCTGCCCACCTCTGGGCTGCTGCCTCTCTGTGTTTTTCACTAGTGCTTTCTTTCCTCGTGCCCCTGAGTTTGTCCCCTGGAACTAGGTAAAACCACCTGTTCAATGTCTCATAGCACCTGACATGCGTCCTTCAAGTCTTCACTCACAACTTCAATGACACACATGTATAACTGGCGCTATAGTGCCCGTCTCTCCTCCTGGACTCCGAGCTCCAGACGGGCGAAAACAATGCCAGTCTTGGTCCCCGCTGCATCCCCAAGGCCAAATGCGACACCTCACACACCGTACGCATCCAGCAGGTACTGCCTGATTGAACGTTTGAGTGTCTGGACGTCTCGTTTTCTCCTCCCCTCGGGGATCTCACTTTCTCCCAGGACTTCAGTTCTCCCCTCAATGCAAAAGACTCCTCAACATCCTAAGAACTCAGGGGAGAAAGAGGAAGTTATCAGGGTACCACCGTGGGAGGAAACTGCACTAGGCTTGGGCAGACTGGGTGATACTGTCCTTGACCCTAGAGAGGTGAGGTGGGCTGAAGGACAGACTGACCTCCGCGTACTTCCAAACCCGGATACTTTAATTCTGAACATCCACAACCTTTGCACCATTCCAAAGGTGCACAAACAGAAATCACCTCCCACATAACACTTCCACCATCAGAGCCTTAGGCAAACCCGAAAAGCAGAAACTTTGTCTTCAGTACATTTCACTGCCCGTTTAAGAACTCCCCTTACTTCCTGTCCCCTGTCCTCACTCACCCTATCCTGCCCCTCCCTCCAAGCAGCATACCCAGACCTGTCTCTCTCCCCCCTCACCCCCAAATTCCCATTCTGGAGGTTGAAGTTCCTTTAAACCCAGACCTCCTTTGTCAGAATCACTGGGATGGCCTGTGAAAAGTGCGGATTGAGGCATTGTCCCCAGGTTTCCCGAGTCAGAGCACCCCTGGAAGGCGGGGCCCAAACGGCGTCTCGGCACACTGAGGTACGAGCAGCCCAGATGCAGCACGGGACACGCGAGGAACAGACATGTGGTGGCAAAGAGTAACCCCTCACAAGGCCCACCCTTTGGGTCCCACCCCTGGGACCTCTAAGAGCTGAAAGTGACAGTCAGCCCCGACAGGCACAGCTAAGAAAGGAGGGTGGGTAGATGTTCTCCATGCCTTTAATACATGCTTTTCTTTTTAATGTGGTAACTCTCCGATTTAATGTTTTTTGTCTCACTTATAAAACCTTCATAAAGGTGACAGCATTCAAAAAGGGTAAATCATCAAATTTAAGAATGTGAAGGCAAATAAAATGCCTGACAGTAAAATGCAGGTTAAAAGATATAAAAGCATCTGTAGTTTCTACTAAGACAGTATCACGCTGCTAATTCTGATCTGGCGACCCGCCGGCAGCCACTCTCCTGGGCAGAGCCTTCGCCGTGCCCTCCTCACCTCGATATTTACGCCCAAAGACCCACCACCTCCGGCGCCCAGCAGCCACGCAGTCTGCTGGAGGCACCCACGGACACACGACCCCTAAGGTTGGTCTCCCCTCGCCACCCTGAGTGCAGGGAAGCAGCTTGATCTTCGGGAGCACTGTGAGCAAAACCTAAGACAGCGACTGGCAGGCGGTCCAAAGCCACAGAAACAAGACCCGACGATGCGTCCCACCATGTCCCCCACGGACAGAGACAGCGCTGCTGTCCTCAGTCGTCTTCGATGCAAATCCGACGCCCTTTTCTCTCACCTGGGCAGACAAAGCCTGCCAACGCAGAGCTGGTAAGAAGCAGAAGGCTTAACATACGTAAACCGAACGCCGTCCCCAAGGCCGCCTCCAACGGCAGCCGGGCCGGTCACTGTGTGGAGGGCGGAGTGTGAGTGTGTGTGTGGCCTGGGTGTTGCGGGTCGAAGTGCGGCTGAGGAGAGAACGCTCTTCCCGGCCGTTAAAAGGGGCCTATGTCTGGGAAGTCTGGACCCCAATACCCGACTTAGCGAGGATTATTGTTTCTATCCCCAAATAACTTGTTTCAAGTTCAGTAAAGAGTGCATTTCAAAAGCCCCCATAAAGCCAACAGAGACCTCAATTACATCACTCCTTCCATCTGCTTTTATCCCTCTCTTCAATGTCAAGGTGCCTCTCTCCCTGACCCACTAGCTCTCACTCTTTTCTCCTCCTGCTGTCGACCCATCTCTGACCAGCAGGGCCTCTAGTGTTGCTCAGCTCCCTGAATCCAGAGTCGCCCCGTTTCGTAGTTGGCTCAGTGTTAGTTTCACTGCCTAAGACTGCTTCCCTACACGTCACAACACGGATGAGCCTTGGAGACACTCCGCTGCGTGAAGGAAGCCAGCCATAAGGACCGCACGGTGTAAGGTCTGTTTATTTAAACTGTCCAGAGCAGGCAAGAATCTGAACACGGAAAGCAGGTTTGGTGGTTCCCAGGGACTGCAGGGAACAGGAGACGGGGGGTGACTGCAAATGAGCACTGAGTTTCCCTTCTGGGGTGTGGGAATGTTCTGGAATTAGACAGTGATGATGGCTGCGCACACCTTGTGAGCATAATAAAACCTAACAAACTGTACACTTTAAAATGGTGAATTTTATATTCCAATACATGTGAATTATATCTCAACAAAGTTTTTAAATTTTTTAAAATTTTAAATATTTATTTTTAGACAGAGGAGAAGGGAGGGAGAAAAGGAGGGAGAGAAGCACCAATGTGTGGCTGCCTCTCGCACGCCCCCTACCGGGGACCTGGCCCACAACCCAGGCATGTGCCCTGACTGCGAATGGAACCGGTGACCCTCTGGTTCGCAGGTGGGCACGCTCAATTCACTGAGCCACACCAGCCAGGGCTTTTTAAACTGGTTTTACTGAGGGCCTCTGGCCTCAGTGTAAAATTTTTTTAGTGTACAGGCAGCTTTTTGAAAAAAAATTTTTAAATGCACATTGACATCTGTACCAGTTACAGGATGATCGGCCAGAAAACTCTGCTCTCAAGGTCTGGGTCCAGCCCGACTTGGAAATACCAGCTCAGGCTTATAAACAATTTCCACAGAGAAGGCGGCACGCCCCATTCGGCACGTGCCGCGGTGACGCGGCGGCTCGGCCAGCAGGCTCTGCGCTGCAAGCACCCTGTGCCCCCGCTGCTTGCGCCGACGTCCCGGCCCGAGGAGCGAGCGTCTCCGCGTCAGAGCACCCGGCCACCACATTCTCTACTAAAAGCCACGGGAGGGTCTAAATCCTCAGTGTGGAACTTCAGAAACAACACTGTATGTAGTTTACAATTTTTCAAAAACTTGTAGAAGACACGTTATTTCAGTGCAAACCTCTCCCCTTTCACAGGCTGATGTGTCTGGTGTGAATGAATCAAAATTATACCCATTTTCTTCTGTCAGATGGGCAAAAAGTCTGTTTTTCGGCATGCCACAGAATGTTAGTGGTGAGTTTGCGTGCCGCGAGGGGAACCGCCCGAACCTACACCGTCCGTGCCAGGCCAGCGGTGCACCCGGGGGCCTGTGACTTGGGTGGGCGGCGGAGGAAGCGGCCCGCGGGCCGGCTGGCCCCTTCCCGTCGGTGCGGCCGTGCAGAAGCACCCGAACTGCCTGTGTTTCCTCATCTATAGAATGGGAACAGTAGGGCTGTTCTCAGGTTAAAAAGAAGCGATACTCGTCAAGCGCGTGGAATGGGTGGCGAGCACGGAGTAAGTGGTAACGGGTGAGTTCCTGTTAACACTGTTAACAACACGAAGGCAGCTGCGACCCCGCACTTCCTCACACAGGCCACTTACAATTCCTGGCCTCCACTGATCTGCTCGCCTGCTAAAATCCGAAACAAACAGGCTTCGGATGACTTTTACATTTCATTTGACCTCAATCATTTCAAGACTAGAAATAAAACAGTATGAAATAAATTAACGTGACCAAATCAACTGAGACGAACGCTTTCTGCCGCCGGCTCGGTGAGCACCGAAGACGGGGAGTCCACGAAGCCGGGCTGGCCCTGCTCCGGGCCGCCGAGGCTGGCAGACGGGGCGCCAGGCTGCGGGCCGCGCCCACGGACAGCCCCCGACTGCACGGACCAAACAAGCGCGTTCTTAGCACGGTCGCTGCAGTCCGTGTCCCATCGCTAACAGTACTCACTGGGCCTCCCCCCCTCCCCTCCCCTCCGGCGCAGTGCACCTGAAGTTTGGGATCCAGTTTAAGACACACTCTTCTCAAAGGACACCGGTGATCTGGCGGAGCCGGGCCCCAACCATCAGGCTCACCTGTGCGTGGTCACACGCTGGGACCCAGCGGGCCATGTTCCAAGGGGCGTGAAAACCCAGCCAACGCCCCCCGTACTTACCCCCTTGCTCTCCCCACGACATCCTTTTTCTCCAGCCAGTGCTGTCCGTGCTTGTAGAGGCCCCGGTCATCAACTGCATTATTGTCCCCTTTGGTCAAAAACTTGATATGTCCATTTTGCCTTGAAAGAGTAAGAGAAATCCAAGTCATCAAATGCTTTGATGTCATTTGAAAGCATAAAATTTGCTCTCATTAACCAAAAACGCCTGTGGAACTGTGGTGTTTTATATCACCGTTCCCAAGATCAAGATAATTAGTTGTTTAGCTACAAGGATGTTTATAGCTATGTGGTTTTATAGCAGGGAAAAACTGGAAAACAGCTGACAGTCTACCATCCAGGAGCTGAGATACTAAGCAAGCATTAAGGACACGTTACGGAAGACTAGTGACACGGGAAGATCATACGAGTTGTATTCAGCGAAGATTACAAAATAGCATGCAGCATAATCGTATATTTATATTAAAATAACACAAGCCACCAAGTTTTCTGAAATGCAAAGAGCAAAGGAACACATCCAACCACCCCACAGGATACAGCAGGCAAAGTGAAGGTTGTGTGAAACTACGGCAAGACCCGACCTCTTCAACCAGTGAGCTGCAAAGAACAAAAATAGCTGGAAAAGTCGCCTGCGTATTAAATAAAAGAGACTCTAAAGCCGTATCAACCCACTGCACCCGAGGACCTTATCTGAATCTGGATTCAAACAAACTGTTAGGAAAAAGCTCAGGGATAATGTCTCACAGATATGCACTAAAATATTGACATACGACATGACACGATACCCACGATTTAATCAAATCAAACCAACACAGGCAGAGGAGGGAGGCGGTACTGTGGGTGAGACAGACCGGCCACAGGCTCGTAACCACTGGACCTGGGTGTCGGATGCATGGGGCCTCACTGTGCTGTCTTGTCCACTTTTCCATGTTAGAAATTCTCCGTATTTAAGAATTAGGCAAAATAATAGCATCTTACTTAATCAGAAATGTACTAGGTTAATTCTTCTAAAGAAACACGAGGTTTCTAGTAATTTTAAAATTTAATTGAAAGCAAAACATATTTCACAGTTGGTGAAAACTATCTTAAAACTGCCCCGGCTGCTGTGGCTCCGCGGACCGAGTGCTGGCCTGCAAACCAAAAGGTCGCCGGTTCACTCAGGGCCCATGCCTGGGTTGCGGGCCAGGTCCCCAGGTGGGGGTGTGTGAGAGGCAATCGATGAATGTATCTCTTGCACATAGATGTTTCTCTCCCTCTCTTCCCCTCTCTCTAAAGATAAATAAATAAAATCTTTAAAAAATTGTTTTAAAAACTATCTTAAAATTAATTCAAGTGCGTTTGGGTTTCCCATTATACTAGAAAAAAGAAAATCGGCTTCAGGCTCCTGCTAATATCCACGGAGAAGCTAAGCCAGGAACTGGCTCACCAGACACCAGCTCTGCAGACGAAACTAAATTGAGAGGTGTTGCAAACACCAAAAAGAGCTAGGTGCCAACAGTCACATTAAAAATAAGATTCCAATAAGAAAAAAATGCAGAGAAAAGTCATCTGCAGCTGACAACTCACTAAGTGAAAACGAATGTCTGAGAAACGATGGAGGGTGAGGAGGGCGGGGCGGGCCTGCCGGGTGCGAGCCCGCAGGTCAGGAGCCCGGGGAGGGGAGATCCACTCAACTGTGAGGAACCAGAGAGGCAGGAAAACGACATCATCGGATAGGAGGAGGAGGACACTGGGAAACGGGAAACACCCCAGGAAAGGAAAGGGACCTACAGGAGAGCTGGACCGTCCCCTCAGACTTGATTTGCCAACCAACCAGCCAAGCATACCCAGCCCTTCCCCCTCCCCCGCCCCACAGAGTCAGGAGAGACCACTACAGAAAGAGCATAGGTCTCCTTCATCTACTTAACGGTGAAACCAATATTCTCCGGGGCAACCAGCTCCTGCTAGACCTATCCCAGCACCTCACAACTCCTAGGCCCAGAGACTGAGTGACAGCACCCCCCAGCACAGCGGTTAGCACAGAGACCAAACCCCTAACGTGATCCACCTCTGCTTCTACGGAGCTTGGCAGGAGTACAACTCAATTTAACACCATAACACTGTGACGGCAGGCAGGGAGGAGGAAGTACGCACTTCCCAGGTGGTTGAATACAAACTATGCAGTATGTTTAGAAAACAAAAAGAATTATCCCAAATTTAACATTCTCCTTGGGTGCTAGGATTACACGTAATTTTGTTTTCTGTATTTTCCAATTCGATGCAGCATCACATGTAACAATGCACAGGTAATGAGAATGTTCGTAAGATGGAGATACATGGATACAACAGCCTTGTATGATGTTTACAGACTGATGTGAACCTCATGTAAGGACTGGGTCGGGGAGGAAAGGGGGCAAAAGCGGAAGAGAGAGGTCAGCCGAACAATTCCTACCTCTCTTCCCTGTAAAGCTCAGGATTTTATTTCTTCTGAAAGAAATGAACAATGCAAAAACGAGCCCGAAAGCATTCACGACAGACTGACTAAAACAATTCATTTTGGTTGTTATTTGGCCCCACATTTAAAAACAATGTCAATACCATTAAATCAGATGTTATTATAACCAGGTATCGTAGTTTCCCTGAAAGAAAAAAGGAAATTGGAGACTTTGGAATATTAATAACAGTCCTGCAGGTTGAAGGCATCTCAAGAGTTGAAAATAAATAAGCAAAAACCCCAGACTGCAAAGTATCATACATCTTAAAATACTCAAAATTCTGTTAAAAAATAAAAATTACTTTTAAAATTTAAGGATCTGCAGTTGATATAACATGACCCTGCCCTGAAACAAGATGAAGTATTAAAAAGAAAACCTCACTGGATTGCAAAGGCTCACACATAAAAATGGACGATTTCTGCTCCCCCTGAAGCAGGGTCTGGGTTTAACCCGATTTCCTCTGATAAATGCAGGGGGCGTTGGTTCTGCTCTGTGCGCACAGGCAGGGCTGAGCACAAACAGCACAAAACCACTGGAAGAATCTGGAAAATGCTACCCGTACTGAATAAACCTTCACAATTCCAAAAAAAAATTCCAAAACATTTAAGTCATTCCTTCCTAGTCAACAGTAGAATGCCATTTTCAAATGATCTCTTTCGAAATATATACTCGAGTCTGAAGAAAGAGACTAGTCAGATCTCTATTTCGCCAGTGAAGACTCTTCTAAGCTGGGATGTTCACAGGGATTTTCAAAAGCAACCACTGGCGGCCGCCCCTGGGGGTGGGGAAGACACACCTCCTCAGAGGGTGGGAAGGACAAGACAGTATTTACTCCGCGCTTCCTCCTGCTCAGGGACCTCCTCACCCTCCTCATGTCACCTCCCCTCTGGGTGGCCTCCAGGACACCTGCTTCATCGGTGATTTCCCCTGGTCCTTCCTTTCTCAAAGTGCCCCTTAACTAGACACACCACAGGTTTGGAGGGAGGGGCTGGGGACTGTGTAGTTGGACGGGGAGGCACAGGTTTAGGACTCGGAGACCTCGTAAGTCCTCTTCCTAACCCTCTTCACACCAGAAATAGGGAAGCTGAGGCCCGGAGTGGTGAAGCTTTTTGCTGATTCTCATGCTCCGCCGCCCAAGGACTCTGAAGGGGTTTCCTACATCCTTTCTAATTCTAAAATGCAAGGCTATGCTTAAAAGAATAACTTAGATTTTAGAAATTTTCTTTGGAATTTGAAGAAGTTGGTAAATTTATTTTTATTTGAAATGTCTGTTAGACTGCCTTAAAAGTTGTTTTTGTTTTTAATACTAGGGCTTCCTCATCCATTACATCATAAGATCCTATACTATTCGGGCCCTGACTGATGTGGCTCAGTGGGCGGGCGTCTCCCCATGAACCGCAAGTTTGCTGGTTAAATTCCTGGTCAGGACACGTGCCTGGGGTGTGGGCCACGTCCCAGGCTGGGGGCGTGCAAGGGGCAACCGATCAATGTTTTTCTAGCACATCCATGTTTTTTTCCTTCTCTTCCCCCCCCTTCCCTTCTCCCTAAAATACATTAAAATAAAATAAAATAAAATAAAATAAAATAAAATAAAATAAAATAATAAAATAAAATAAAATAAAATAAAATAAAATAAAGAAAATCCTATTTGGGTCCAACCTTTACGTCATTTGGGGGATTATATATATCACTCTCACACACACACAGTACCCGCACGCTGTTCCTATGGCCTTTGTCTACAATCCCGACAACTGATGTCACAAAGCATGACACCGTTCCTCCACCCCTCAGAGGTGCGGGGACCATTCTGGAAGGAAGGGGCGTGAGGTCACAGGGGCCGATCATGAGGTGTGGGCTGTGAGGCCAAATGGTTCCGGTGCTGACGTAAGCAATGCCGTCTGAACCTTGCTGCTCCGAGTGGCCGCCAGGCCCCCATCACTTGAAAGGAATGCTCTTACACAGACAAACAGGCCCGTTAGTTGCTCACTGCTTTGGAATATGCAGAGTTAATGATCTGGGTGGGAAGCAGAAGAGAACCAAGAGGAAAGTCCAGAAAAACCTTCAGGGAAATAAATGAATTAATAAATAACAATTCAGCACTCAAATGTTCACCAAGCCTTCAGACACACATTCATAAAAATGACCTGGAAGAAGGACCTAGGAGTTTCCCACCTTTCTTAATATTTAGGCTATCAGAATTAAAGACCTGTAAACACCAAGACATAAAAACAGTTTAAAACAGGAAACATAGTTTGCACGTACTTTTCATGAATCTTCAAGACTCGGTGAACTATAGGAATCTCTCTTCCTTCTATTCTAAAAACAACAATCTCTCCCACTCGTATGGGGTCCTCAACTCGGTTTGTTAGGAAGAGAAGGTCTCCTCTATGAAACGCGGGTTCCATGCTGCCACTGGGGGGGAACATAACAGCAAAGACAAAGTCTGAGATTAAATTTACTTTCAAAATTAGACAGTCAACAAAACAATCGAAAGTGTCCCCTTTGACACACACTCAATACGTTATCGATACGCTGACAACCTAACTGCGTGCTGTCCTGAAAACACGGCGTCTCCGGACTACTGAGTTACGCGAGGCGTCTTCGGTTATTAGAGCTCACTAACTAGCTCCATTTCAAGCATTACTATTCAAAGGAGCTTAAATTTTTGAAAAGGGCAATGTTACGATTCTTTAACCTTTTAAAATTTCAAGTGACAAACAGAATATTAAAGAATGAACTTTATAATCACTGCCCTTATTCTCGCTTCCTCAGAAAACGCTAAACATATTCAAATATTCAAATGAGAACCGGATCACCCTCTTCTGCCATTTACAAAGATACAGACCCAGATGACCTTATGATTCCGCACCGTGAGGGAGGGAGAACAGCTCAAGTCAAAGAACAGTCTGCGACCGAGATAATGCTTGCATCTTTTTATTTATTTATTTATTTATTTATTTAAAAAAAGAGAAACAAGAAAGAAAACCAGGGGCGAGCAGAGACAGGGCAGAGATCTTTGCCTTAGAGAGTCAGCAATGAGCCAAGGATTCAATTCCACGGTAATTAGCGAGGACAGACTCCTCATCTCTGACCTGCTCTACCTGATGCCGAGCGCTTCAAAGGTCCTCAGACATCCGCACTAATTAACGAACCTTTTCTTTCTATGAAGAAGAAGCCCCTCAGTACTGTTTTCAGGAACTCAAGCTCCAGTTTTTGGTAACAACAAAATGGACAGACAGGAAATAAAAAGCAAGACAGGAGTAAAAAGAAAATGGACAGACAGGGAATAAAAAGCAAGACAGGAGTAACGACAAAGCCCAAACACTTCTGCTTGAAGACGCTGGTCCCTCCGCGTAAGGAGACCGAGAGCGAGGACATGTTCAAGGTGCAGCCTGAACCAAGGGGGTCACGCAGAGCCCGCTCTCACCGTGCCCAGCTGTTTCCCAGCCCCTCGAGAATTTTAAACAGGAAGCATCATACTGATATTTGCAGTTAAGAAACATCACTTCAGGAGCTATAGAGTGTATAAGCGACATTTAAATATTTACTGAATTAATACGTGGAATGGATGAGAAGGCAGACTGGGAGACCAGCTGTCCAGGCTACTGCTTATAACTGAACACTTGACAAATATTAAGTGTTACTTAAAAAATGGACACAGGAGAATAAGGGGGAAAATACAGAGAAAAGGATGTACATACAGAGTTACCTCAATTATGTAAGAAATAATATGCATGAAAAAAGAGACCAAGATGTTAACAATGATGATTATCCCAGAACTATGGGCGACATAGTTTCATCTAGAGTTTTATGTTTTCGATATTTCATACAATGAAAATGTATTAACTTTTCCCCTCATTTAAAAAGCATTTTTTTAAAGGTCACCCAAAGCCCAGGCAGGAAATGAGGAGGGCCTGAAATAGCACAGCAGCAGGGGGGCAACTCTGAACGGGCAGAGTGGAGGGCAGAGCAGAGTCGGGGACAGAACAAGGGGACAGAACAGATCTGATGGCCAGCGGGCTGCGCCACAACGACTCCTGGGCTTCCAACACCGAGCAGACGGCAGCGACAGTCACAGAAAGAGAAGAGCAGGTTTGTGAGAAAAGATGAATTTCATTTTTAGTACATGGCTTTCAAGAGCCTGGTTGACACACACATGCCGAAGTCCAGGGCAGGGTGAAAACGAGTCTAGACCCAGGGAAGAAAGGTAGATGAGAAATAAAAAGACTTCAGATTTCAGCTGTGAAACCCTGGCTGGTGTAGCTCAGTGGATTAAGCACAGGCAGCAAACCAAAGGGTCACCGGTTCGATTCCCAGTCAGGGCACATGCTTGAGTTGCAGGCCAGGTTCCCAGTAGGGGGTGATCGAGAGGCAACCGCACATTAATGTTTCTCTCCCTCTCTCCTTCCCTTCCCCTCTGTCTAAAAATAAATAAATAAAATTAAAAATAAAGAAGATTTCAGATATGGATGGCAATTAAACATAGATAAAGTGAGAAGACCATTAAAGAAATAAACCAGGGAGGCTTTTTGAACATTAAATAAAATTATTAGTAACCTTAATATTATCTGATTAAACTATACTCTTAAATTAAACATCAATCATGACAAGTTTTGTAAGATATTATATATAAATCACTTAAATATTTTTAAATTGACTTCAGCTCTGTGAAGGGGAAGGTTTTGAATGCCCCCTGAAACTTCAGTTAATAAAGTAAAGAAGAAGGAAGTATTTGTCCTCATCCCGAATGCCCTCACAACAGCCCTAAGAGGGGCTTCTCAGCGGCCCGAGCCCTCCGAGGAACTGCCTTCCTCCTCCAGTATGAGCTGGTCCCTTCTCATCTCTCTCCTTTACCCCACATTGGCAATCAGAAAAGCTTAGTACAGAAATAATCTGCTACCAAATAACTTACCCAAACACCACTTTTAAGCCCCAACTGATGATACAAATTTTCCAGCTATAGCCAAACGGACTCTTCAGAACCACCAGCGAGCAAGTCCTCAGCCTGACCCCCACCCGCCGACGCCCGGGTTCCCAGGTCACTGGACTGTCCTCGGGGCCGACGGCAGCGCCGCCTGAAGCAATCCCAGAGGAGCCGCCGCGGGAAGCCCGCCCGGCCCTCTCTCCGCGCTTCCCCGCAGCGTCCATCAGAGCAGCTCCCCTTCCCTTGGCGTGGGCGCTCCACGCCTGGAGCTCTCCGCTGAATTCAGGACTGTCGGAGCTCGGGACCACAGGACCTTAGCACTGGAAAGGTCTCCTGACACCGTCTAGTTCTGGCCCTCTTCCCCTTGGCCTTCATTTTATAGATGAAACTGCGGTTCAGTGCACACACGACTTGCACAGGTTGCAGTCAGACGTGAGAGAGACAGAGGCCAAGTGTCTATACTCCCAGCAGTACATTAAATGCTTCCCCCACTAATAAAATCCACATGTTTCTTTGGATTGCTAAAATGACCGTTGCATTTGATTATTAATAAAAACAGAACTAAGGTACAAGTGAGACACTGGAGACTCAGTGCTTCCAACCACTTGTTTCTGCAAGTGTATCTCCTATGACAATGAGGGAGTGAAATCCATTCATCTTGTTAAGAGTGATGTACTATTAACCAGACTCACGATAATGTTAATGATTTGGTTCATTTTATGTTTATACTCCATTAGCTCTAGAAAAGACTTGGCAGAGCTTATAGAATTAAGCCCAAATTAAGGCAGAACTATAACGATTCAATTATATAACCAAGTAGTAATTCTCCAAAAATGAGTAAGTTAGGCTTTTAAAGCACTGGGAGCAGGAATATAAGGAGGGGAAGGAAGTACAGAGGAGAAAAATGCGGTACTGCGAGTATTTGTCACTTTAAGAGATGGCATAGTACATTGGTCCTCCCGAGGGCTATTCAGAAGGGATGTTTAAAGGGCAGCAGGAAACACGGCAATGAACAGTGATGCCTCTGCACTCAAACCGGGGACACGCCACCCAAAACTCTCGGAGTTAGCATGCACTCTAGCTCACTAACAACTAGATACCCGCCCTGAAGGGTCAAAGCGAAGAGTGTAAGAAGACATTTCAGAAAACAAAGTGCATCTTGACAGACGTGCTAAAATAAAGGTCACAGCATAAATGCTTTGAAGAGAGGTCACAAGACCCTCTGGGCCTGAACGCAAAGGGCCTGCCGCGTTGAGAAGTCCTCGCGACTGAGAGACAGGAACAGCGTTCTCCCAGGCCCTCTTCTGGGAAGGGCAGCTTGCAGAGGAATGACACGACAGTTACTCAGCACCTCGGTTCGCCTCCCAGGCAGTGCCATGCAATCCCGTGCCTCGGAGGGAGCGGTTCTTACCTGAGCACCACTACAATGGGGCTTTCACTTCCGGTTATGACCATTAGCCCCTTCCAGATCATTAGCGCCGAGGAGACGATCATCCCAAAATTTAGGACCTGATAATAGAGCTGTGAGAGCAAAGGAGGAGAGGTCAGCTGTGTGAATGTCCCTGCCCAGGACAGCGAGTGACAGCAGTGTCAATGTCAAAGTTTCAGGTGGCACCACTAGGGCAGCTGGAGTCCCAAGATAGTCTTTCAACTTCTGTGCCATTACACCCGCGGCCTCCTGGAACACCCCCCCCCCCCAAGTACCGGGCTCCATTCGGTTTGCTGAAGTACGTCACACTCACACAGCTTACTGTTTTCAGAACCTTTCAGGTATTTCGTTTGGACTTCACGACCTTTCAGCTGAGATTCAATCACATTCACGACACACAAGGCAACAGGGAAAAACCTGCTTCCAAAGTCCTCCAGCACCTCCTGCCCCGCACACTCCTCCCTTGGTCATCAGGGCTGCGGGATGGCATTCAGTCCCACCCCTCGGTTTACAGCTGAGGAGCAGTCGCAGAGAGAGGAAGGGACTGCACCCAAGTCATAGAGCCCGCCAGTCACACAGCTAGGACGTGAAGGCCAGCCTTCTTTCTGCCTTAAGGAACTTCCACTCCTTGACAGATGATAAAATCTACGGCCTGAGTGAGCAACACTAGAAAGGCGCTTTCAGAGAGGGAAATGGTGCAAGCTGGCGGTGCTGGACAGAGGCCGATCGTGGGCGGACGCAGAGCGGCTGGACCCCACGGCGCGGGGCTCAGCGAGCTAGCGGCCGGGTCGGAGGGCACCGGGAGAGGTGCGAAAAAGCGCACTGGGCTCATTCTGGACAACCTTGAATGTACCATTTTAAATGCGAACCTGAAAAGACATTCATTAAATGCTTTAAAGTGAAAAAACAAAAATTTCAAAAATATGTACAATGTAAGTTCACCTTTGTTATTTTAAAAATGTATGTGCAGGTGGACAATCTAGACGACAACTGTTCTAGTCCTCAAAGATTCAGTGTCATGAAAATGAACATGGGAGGCTGTTCTAGATGGAAAAGGACCAAAGAGACACAACCGAGGACAGAAATTCAGCAAAATAAAAGGGACATAATTTTAAACACTGTCATTTAACAGGCCACACCTGAAAGTCACATACTGCTCCTTTATCTATTATAGTTATCAAATGTAACAATTCTATTTCTATTCTTGTAAGAGGTATCTGAAGTTCAACATATGGGGTCTTTTCACAGAAGTCAGACTTCCAGCAATTTCGGGCAAAGACAGAAGCGACCACGGAAGCAACAAAATAGCAGTCGGCCTGCGTCTTATCTCAGGACCGGAAACTCACAGACGTCCGGACCGCAGCCACGGCCCTGCGTGCCAACACAGACGCACCGGCAGCGGCTGGCCGTGACCCCGATGGCCCTGGACACACACTGAAGCACGTTCGGAACGGACACTGTTGTTGGGGCCCAATAAAGTCGCTGCGGGCCCCAGTGAGCATCTTAAATGGAAGGGCGACAACCCTGAAGAGTCCAACAGGCATGACATTAGCAATAAGGGTGAGACAAATTAGCCCTGGCTAGCATAGCTCAGTGGATTGAGCAGGGGCTGCGAACCAAAGCATTCACAGGTTCGATTCCCAGTCAGGGCACATGCCTGGGTTGCGGGCCAGGTCCCCAGTCAGGGGCAAGCAAGAGGCAACCATACATGATGGTTCTTTCTTTCTTTCTCTCTCTCTCTCTCTCTCTCTCTCCCCGCCCCTTCTCCCTCCCTTACCCTCTCTAAAAATAAATAAATAAAAATATATATAAAAAAAGGGATGGGACTTCCGGCCAAGATGGAGGCATAGGTAGACACACTGTGCCCCCTCGCACAACCAAGATATGGTCAACAACGATATAGAAACAAAATAACAACCAGAAATAACAGAAAATTGAAGTGCTGGGCAGTCCGACAACCAGTGAGTTGAAAATAGTCTCGATCGACCAGACCGGTAGGAGAGGCGGAGTCGGGCTGGGTGAGGGACAAGGAGCAGAGACCTGAGCAACCGGGGACGTGCGCAAGTCCCCAGCAGGCAGACCCTGGGCACACAAACCGGCAGCAGGCAGACCCTGGGCACACAAACCGGCAGCAGGCAGACTCTGGGCGCACAAGTGTCAGTGGCTGGCGGGCCAGGCTGGGAGGTGGCGACC
>CM052550.1:58473796-58516437 GCA_028533065.1 Trachops cirrhosus
GGGGAGTGGGAGAGGGTGTTCAGGGAGGAGGGGAACGAAGGGGGGATAGTAGGACAAATGTAATTATCAATAAAATGTTAAAAAAAATAAATAAAATAAAAAAAAATAAAAAAAGGGATGGGAGAAATTTAGAAAAAAAAGAGACAAATTTCATTTAAAAAAATCTGTTAAACTGTTTTAAAATCTGACAAATGAAAGCATATCTACACAACACAGGTACAGCAGCTTCATTCATAACAGCCTCAAATTGCAAAGAAAAGCCCACCAACAGAAGAAATAAATAAACCGCCGTATTTCCATGTCACAGAATACTACTCAGAGAAAGAACGAACTACCAACACGCACAGCACAGACGAATCTCAAAGACGTCCTGTCTGGGCCCAGTGGGGGTAACAGGGGCCGAGTTCACCTCCGTGCCCAAAATAACCGAAACGCTGGACAAAATGCACGGGACGACGGTCTGCAGACCCGCACACGAGACCGTGTGCTCGCATCACAGGCCCGGGACGGCTCCAAAAGGACACGCAAACGAGGGGCCTCCGAGCGCTCCAAGACTCAGAGGCTGGAGTGTTTCCGGAACGAGGGCAGAGGCGGGATGCAGACAGAGCCCGGAGTCTCCGGGCCGAGGATCCCGAACAGGGAGTCTGGGGAGCAAGGGCGGCTAGAGGCCCCGGGGCCGCCCGGAGCCGAGAGCCGCAGAGGGTCCCCGCTCAAGTCCTCCGCTGAGATCCGATCGGCGACCACCCGCACAAGCACGTGAGGGAACCACCACGGGCGGAACAGAACCTTCTAAAAGGAGCAGATGGAATAATGCTCCACGCTCGTATGGAGCGGGATCAGCCTGAGTTCTGGAAATACAGCAGGCTTCTTCAAGGTACTAAGAGAAAGACTATCAACCTGAAATTCCACACCCTGAGAAATTTCTTTCAAAAATGAAGGCAAAATAAAACCTCTTCAAAGACACAAAAACTAAAATGATTCATCACGAGCAGACCTACAATACAAAAAAAAAAGTGTTAAAAAAGTCCTCCAGGCAAAAGGGAAAGATCAAATGAAATCTGGATTTATACATAGAAATAAGCAGCATTAGGAATAGTATATGTCAGTAAATATAAAATATGTTTTTTCTTATTTAAAGTTTGTGGGGAGAACCTAAAGCAGTAAGTAGAGGGAATTTTATAGCAGTAAAAGGCCTCACATTATATGTCATGTTTCTGTTTACACTCAGTTCTAATTATTTTGTAATGTCCCTTGTGATTCACCTTTGACCTATGGGTTATTTAGAAATGCACTATTTAATTTCCAGATATTTATAGATTTCCCAAAGTAAACTTCCACCTTAAAACACCAGGGAAAGCAGCCCTGGCCGGGTACCTCAGTCAGAGTGTAGTCCCCGATATGCCAAGGTTGCAGGTTCGATCCCTGGTCAGGGCACGTGCACGAAGCAATCAGTGACTTCACAAATAAGTGGGACAGCAAATCAATGTTCCTCTCTCTCTGTCTCTCAAAAAACAAAACAAAAAAACTAGGAAAAGTAAATGAAACTCACAGAAATGCACACAAATACCAGAAATAAGAAGGGAAATAATGAAACAGAAGACAAAAAACAATAAAGAAAATCAATCAAATAAAAAAATTGGTTCTCTGAGATCAATTAGCCAGACTAACCAGGAAGCACTGAGAGAGGTGACATCATCAGAACAATTTTATGTTAACTCGCATTGATACAAAAATATAAGAAGAATAGTAAGTATTATGAATAGTATACCAATATATCACCGATTGCTTGAAAGACACAAGCTACCAAAGCTCACTGAAGAAAAAACAGATAACCTGGACAGATCTACATCTATAAAGAAATTGAATCAACCTATTGTTTAAAAACCTTCCCACAAAGAAAAACTCCAGGCTCAGACGGCATTCGCTGGGGAATTCTACCAAGCGATTAATGAAAAAATCATGAACAATTCCACACCAACTCTTCCAGAAAAATTTAGAAAACAGAATACTTCCCAACTCATTCTACAAGGCCAGCATTACTGATACCCAAACCAGACAGAGATGTTATAAGAAAATTAAACAGTTATCATGAGTATAGATATAAATATTATTAGCAAGAACTTAGCAAATCAGACCCAACAATATATATAATACATTATGATCAAGTAGGGTTTATCGAAGGATAAAAAGTTGCAACTTTAACATCCGTTTCTCAACAGCTGGCAGGAGACAGGAAAGCAGCAAGGATATGGGAAACCGGAATACCATCCAACGAGTACCAGCTACAGAGCTCAGCCCGCACCACAGCGCAGTACGCACTCCTTCCTCCTCCCTCCTTCCTCCTCCCTCCTTCCTCCCTCCCTCCTTCCTTCCTCCCTCCCTCCCTCCCTCTATGGAATTTATTGGGGTGACAGTGGTTAATAGACATATAGGTTTCAGGGGTACAATTCTATAACACATCATCTGTATGTTGTACTGTGTGTTCACCGCCCCAAGTCAACACTCCGTCCATCACCATTTACCCTCCTTACGCTTTCCTACCCAACCCCCCCACACACATTCTGTTCAGACACACAGGAAACATTCTCCAGAGACCAGGCTCTAGGCAAGCAAAAAAAGGTCTCAACTTTTAAATTACTGTAATCACACAAACTGTGTGGTCCAACCACAGTGGAATTAAATTAGAAATAAGCACCAGGAAGAAATTTGGGAAGCCCGCAAATATTTGGAAATTAAACAACATTTTCTTAAGTCACCCATGGGTCGAAGAGGGATCACAAGGAAAATTACAAAATATTTTGAACTGAGTGGCAACAAAAACTATCAAAATTTATGGAATGTACCTAAAGCATTGCTCAGAGGGAAATTTATAGCTTTAAATACATATATTAGAAAAGATCTTAAAACAATAACCCAAGATTTCACTTTAAGAAACTAGAAAAAACAGCCAACCAAACACAAAGAAGCAAGGGAGAAAGGAAAGGCTAGAGCAGAAATCAGTGAAACAGGAAACAGATCGGCAACAGAGGAGAAAAGGCGATGGAAGCCAGATTCACAGAGACGCAAAGTAGAGCGAAGGCTGCCAGGGGCTGGGCGGAGGGAGACGGGGCGTTCTGAACCGGTACAGAGTTTCCGTTCTGCAAGGTGAAGTCTCGAAGACTGGCTGCCCAACAATGTGATCGCACCTGCTACTGCTGAACCCTACACTTAAAATGGTTCAGCCCTGGCTCGGTGGGTTAGAGCACTGTCCCTGATACACCAAGGTTGCAGGTTCGATCCTCGGTCAGGACACATACAAGGGTCAACCAATGAAAGCACAGAAAAAAGTTGAACAACAAATCAATGTTTCTTTCTTTCTCCCCCCATCTCTCCCTTCCTCTCTCTCTAAAACCAATTTTGTTTTTTTAAAAGTATGTAAGAACCACAGCAAGTAAATGCCTTAATTCTTACTATGGTGCTATATTCTATATTTTGCTTAATTCCATAGGGTAAGGAATGATTTCTCGGTGCTGAAAAAGAATGTAGGTTTGGATAGTAAGTGTAATTTATAACATAACTTTACTTGTGATTTCTTGTGTATGTAATGGAGACTGATGTTAGTATTTCCACATCAAAACTTGCCCATTCATTACTGAATGTTGACACCCTGCCAGTGATGAAGATGTTCCTGATCCTTAACAAGATCAGATCAGTTTTCAACGATCAAAAGAGGTGACGCCTCTGTCCGCTGTGCTGCTTACACCCCGTTTCCTGCACACTTACTCGTACTGGGTCCATGTCTAAGGAAGATCCCCTGGGTTTCTGTTTGCTTCACTAACAGGCCAACTCATCCAAAAAAAAATGTCACCAAAGATCCCCCAAATTCAATCAGGTACCCCTGCAACAGCAATGGCAACGAAGAGTTCAGTGATCCTAGGAGATGGGAAGACATACAAAGAATACACGACTCTGCCAAGGCCTGACGTCACTTGATTTAGGCAGGAAGAATGAAGCCCGAGTACCCCGTCCCAGGGCTCAAACGTGGACTTCATCACCTCCCGGCCACATCCACTGGTCATTAAGAATCTCAGAGAGCAGAGGAGACCATCCCAAGAATTACATGTGAAAGTAACATAAACATTATTTGGCATGACAGACATATTTCCTTAGTGAGCAAACATTTTTGACCTCAAATAATTAAGGACAGAAAAAAGTATGTGTAGTGTTAAGATTTTAATGTTAAGGACTGTGCATATTTGGTACTTCAGTATTCTGTAAAATTTAAGAGAATCTGGCCTATTAGAGTAATAAGTCAGGTTTGTATTTACAATTTACAATGTACAATCAATTGTTGCAGATGTATTCTTTTAATCAGAGAGTATGCTAGCTATACAGTGTTGAAACATTTGAGAGAACGTAAGAGCTCAGAATTTATGAAAAGTACATAAGTATGCACTGATGTGTGTTGACTCTTTAAAAAGAAAATTTAAAAAATGTAAACATTAAATGTAATGTATATAAGATGTTTAAGTTTGTAAAATAACCCAAATATTCAAAGGCCCTTAAAAGTGACTGTTAAAATTTGCTAAGCTTTAAATAGATCTGTAAAGTGATTCTAAACTTTAGGAACTTAGTTTTAAATTTTTAGCTTTTACAAACTGAGTATTTTTTATTACACAGATTTTATTTATTTATTATTTTTAGAGATAGGGGAAGGGAGGGAAAAACAGAGGGGGAGTCACATCGATGTGCAAGAGATACACCGATAATACATGGGTTGGTTGTCTCTTGCACACCCCCAGCTGGGTATCTGGCCTGAAATCCAGGCACGTGCCCTGACCGGGAACCTAAGCGGCGACCTGTTGGTTCGCCGGCCGGCACTCAACCCCCTGAGCCACGCCAGCGGGGCAGGCGCTTTTTTAAATGATAACTCCGATAGGCTCTTCTGGGCACAAAGGCCGTCTCAGTGGGCATCAGGAATCAGTGGTGTGCTGGAGCCAGCCTGGTGAATTTTCAGGAATTTTGTAAGTTGACTGTTAAACAGTGGTATTAAAAACTAGTACAATTACATTAAAAACAAAGGTAAAAACATTCTAAATTCATGGGTTCCTAATTATTTTATTACATTTTATTATGATCTATGTTATTTTTTTTCTATTTTACCCATAAGGTAGAAATTACAGTCACATGCTATGTTCCTAATTCCACATTCAATGATGTCACGTTAGCAGCTTGAAATTAGCCTTCTTGAGCGTATTTACACCACAGAAATTGGCAGACTCTACAAATCGGGCCTTCCTGGATTAAGAAAGGTCTCAGGAAAATGGTTATCTGACACTCCAGGATATGAGCCACACTCCAAGGGGAAGAAGACAAATAAAATAGTACATAACAGCTAAGAGGACTTTGACTTTGGAAACCACATAATATTCAAGGGCATCTACAAAGACGCAGAAAGAATACAGGGAAGTTGAAAAGATGGTTAAACACATACGGTTTGAACGGAACAATGTCCCCAGAGACATGGACATGAAATAGGTAGGAAAAGCACATTGGGACAAGACCGAGACAGTGAGGAATGGCAGGCTGTAAGAAGCCTGGGACTTACAGCAAAGGCCTTTCTAGGGAAATGGGGAGCTGCTGAAGGTTTGAGGGAGGAGAGAGGAGATTAACCTGGCGATACTGTGTAGGATGCAGTGAAGGTAGTGACACACTGTATTTCTGAAAACTGCTGAAACAGACCCCAAAAGATTACATTACATATAATAAACAAAAGTTTTGAGTAAGGCATTAAATTAAAAATCAATTATGACTGAAAGCTCAAAAGAATACATACTCTGTGATTCCGTTTATATAAAATGCAAACCCACCCACAGTGACAAAAAGCAAAGCGGTGGCTGCCAAGTGCTAGAGGGGAGACAGATGACAAAGGGGCTCGGGGATCTTGCAGGGGATCAAAGTGCTCTATACCGGGGCGTCCAACCCCGGCCCGCGGGCTACATGTGGCCCAGGCTGGCTATGAATGCGGCCGAACACAAAACCCTACATTTACTTCAGTCCTTGCTTGGTGTCGTTACTAAGTTCTATACTAAGCTGCATTACTGAGGCATGTACATTTTCTGCATTAGTGATCACAAACTGGGGACCTGCTCGATGATGTAAAAGATTATCAACAGGGCCACTGCATAATTAGGGTCATTATGTAAGGACTTTTTTGCTTATCTGTGGTGATGGATATCACGAAAATTATGCACGGTCCTTTTTTTTTTTTTTTGCTCATCAGTTTCCGTTAGTGTTCGTGTATTTAGCGTGGGGCCCAGATACACCGAAAGGTTGCACGCCCCTGCTCTACATCTGGACTGTGACGGTCATATGTAACTGTGGAAACTGATCAAACCATATACTTAAATGGATGGAGTTTACTGCACTAAACTATTCCTCTATGAACCTGATGAGAAAAAAAGAAAAACAATTACAACTCAAACATATTAATGACACATTTGATGGTTCACATTTAGGCGTCAACGGCAAAGGTGGGCGAGGACAGCGATTTCAGAGAAGTACTGTAAAACCAAACTTCTAGTTTCCCTTGTTCACGTGCCGCGCTCTCAGTATCCAGAAGTTGCATACAGGTGCAGCCTCAATTCACTGCGTTCCCTCACCCCTTCCCCGCGGCGCTACCCAGTCCCTCCCGTTCCCTCCCTCCTCCCAGCGGCTGGGAGGTTGTCCATTTGCTTCATCTGCGTAGTGGGAGTGAGATACCTACCCCACAGCTATACAAAGCACTTTACACTTAGCAAGAGCTCAAAACAGTTATGGTTCTACCTCAGCCATTTTCTACACATTTATGCCCCTCGAAGGCACAGTCTCTCTTATTTACCTTTGCATTTTCTCTCATTGAATCTATCATATGGTACAATAAACAGCAGGCCAAGAATACTTCAGAGCAATGTCTGTGGTACCTGGAAATTCAGATATAGATGAAAAAGACACTCTACAACCAGGGAGATTCTGAAGTGTTATCTTAAAGGCATGACCGTTTTGTGCAATTTGAAAAGTCTGATCAGTTAGGACTGAAGGAATTAAGAAGCCTACGGAGAAGCTGACACCGAGCTAGCTGAAGTCTGACGGAGACTAAAGGGAGGCTGCGTGTCCACTTCCTTAAAACATAAAAGCCCAAGAGAGAAATCTTTAACAGGGACATCAGGACAATTGTTAACAGCGAAACACTGTAAAAAGGCCCGAGGCCAGCAGAAGCAGGCTCTGCCGACAGGCACACAGGAGATGAAAAGGAGCGACCTTTCCTCCTGACTAAGGAATCACAACAGCGTTCCCAGGACCATTTGGTGTACGGTCTGTGAATTCGAGACGGAGTGCGATTTAAGGACCAAACCAGGAGATCTGAACTACAAGATTCCCATTGGGCAGTCTACCCGAGGCCTCTGAGGGCTGCCGCCTTCGCGCTGAATGGACTCGAGGGCAAGTCCAGCAACTGTTCCGACTCCAGTCTGCGGTGGTCCGAGGGAAAGTCAGCGCAGGCCGCTGGGGCCCAACTGTCCTGGAATGGTTGCGCCCGCAGGAAGCAGTAAGACGGCTTATGCGGGGCCTCCCAGAAGCAATGAACTAACAACTCTAGTCTCCGAAATCCCTCGAGAGCCGCTGCGACTGGAGAAACCCTGAGCTGGCCGCCTTACCAAGTCTGAAACGATAAGCACCCCCAACTCCCACTTACAAAGAGCCCTCCGGTTTCCAGCAGATCCTCTGCCTCACTGGGAGGAATGGAAGGCGAAGACTCGACTTCCCGCTCCGCCCCTAGTAGGCCCAGAAGTAACAAGGGGCTAAAAATAATAGGGGGCGAACGAAGCGACCTTCGGCCTCAGATTCCACAAAGAGACGGTTCAGGAGTCACACTCGCTCACGCCCTCACACAGGGGTCCACAGACCCGCAGGACCCCGCAAGGGCAGCGTCGAAGGGACAGGGGCAGTGTCGAAGGGACAGGGAAGCCCGGAGAAACAGCGGACCGACAACCTCACCTGCCGCTTGTTCATCCGCCGCACATCGTCCAAAAAATCTAGAGACAGCATGGTGGGGCCGGCGAGAGAGAGAGAGACCCGCGATAAGAGAAGGGTGCAATGTGACCGGCAGGCGGAACGACTGACGCCGGGCAGAGCTCGCAATGGACAGGACCCCGCGGCGCCCTCACTTCCGCTTCCGGGGCGGCAACCGACGCGGCCCGCCCCTTCGCTGCGGTGAGTGGACAAAGGGACTCGCAACCTTCCCGATCCAGCCTCCCGGCCAGGCCTCGCTATTAGAAGGGTTCTCCGGCTCCAGACGTCTCCTGCTGAGAAACTGAGAACCGACCTCAGACCACTTCCGCGCTCGGCCCCGCGGCCCCTCAGGGCGGGACTATAGGGGAGGCCGCCCAGCAACTTCCGGAAGGCGGGCGTTCGTGCAAGCCTAGCCAATGGAAAGCCGAGTCTCTGGCGTCCGAGGGCAGAAGCGGCCCCTGAGTGGCCTTCGCGGTCAAGCAGCGGGGTCTGGGTGTGGCTGTGGAGGTGTCGCCTAGCCTTGCGGTCTTGACAGGGGCGGGTCTCCTGCACTAAGGGAAACTGACAGCTGAGATGGTTTCGTTAAGTGCTTTTCCTGTAAAGGTGAAGGATGCGAGAGGCTTTGAAAGCACTACCTAAATCTCTCAAGTTTAAGAAACCTTTGGCTGGAAAGAAAAACCCGGTACGATTAGAAAGCTACCGAATCACCAGTGGTGCGAGTAGTCAAGGAAGTCCCTTTCTCCCTGAACTTGACCTCGTTTACGGGATCTGAATGCCTGCTTGAACTCTACCCCCTGTACCTTGACGTGACCCTTCTCTCGCTGCCGTCTGTCTCGCTGTGCTAGCAACAGCCCTTGCTTTGACTACCTGAAGTTCCTACTATGCATCTGAGACAGGAAGGACCAGAGCTGGTGTCTTGCTGCTATTTTTATTTCTATCTTTTTTCAAACTACTGTTTGTCTCCCACTGAGGGACGAGCACTTCTTACTAACCTGCTTACCCCCTAGTATCTTCACATGAAATAAGCACTCGAACAATGTTGTCAAATGAGTGAATGGAGGTCTTAAAACCGAGGCCCAGCCTTCCCAGACAGATGCCTCAAGCAATACTCTAAGGTTAGGATTATCCTCGCTCAGATCAGAGGGGATCGTGGCTGGCACTGCTTGCTCAAGGCTGAAAGAGAACGTATCCAATTAAAAAGCAGAAGATAATAGCTGTAGTCCTCAGAGAACTTTCAGTATCACTCGCAGCAGAAAAAAAAAAGGTTATCTTTATGAAAGGAGACAGCAAATTAAGGTATAACTGCTAGCCTGTACATGCTACTGAAACTCAAAAGAATCTTTCAGGCATGGCCTTGGTCAAGCAAACTGCTGAGGGCCAGCTTTGTATTATAAAAGAGGAAGCATAATGTCAAGCACAGATTAGGAATGGGGTTAGGTGTGGGGAGGTGGCTAACACTCAGATTTCATTTCTGGAAGCTTACAGTCTTGAGGACAAGATAGACTGAGCAAGAAATAATTGGAGTGAAAAGAATGCATTAGGCAGGAATAGGTCCGGGAAGGATTAATATAAACTGGGTAGATCAGGAAAGGCTTAATAAGGTTTCCCTGCAGTGCTGGGGAGGAAAGAGTATCACTCATGAACATAATTCAGATATTTAGGACAGGTGATCCCAGACTAGATAAAGACATAAAGCCTAAGGAATTAAATTTTCCAAATGTGGGACTCTGACATGCTATTTTCTCTGCTCCCTGGGCTGCCAATCTCCCCAACACATAAGTCCTTGGGACTCCATCAGTCACGACGGAATGTCTGGTATTTTCCTTCATATACAGACTGTTGGCCTGCCTAAAGCAGGCACCTTATTATAGAGATTAAGTCAGACCTGCTTGGCTTTGAATCACAGATCAACCACTCACTGAGGTGTGTGATCTTGGGCCAATCAGTTAACTCTTTTTATCCTCAGTTTTCTGGTGTGTAAAGTGGGAATAAAAAATAATTTATATCGTCTGAAGATTAAACAAGACAGCACGCATTAATGCCACCGCTGGCACCATGGATGACAAATGGTGAGTGCACAGTGTTATTGAAAACAAGAAGTGGATTCGAGCTGATCTCCAAACACTGGGAGTTAAGAAAGTCTGTCATTACAGCTGAGCCCTGGTTAAGGGTGTCTACCAGCAGAAACAAAGTCGACTCCGTTTTTTAAAATGCTACTCAAAATAACCATGATCTCCCCAGTTTCTCTTTGTTCTTCAGAATGAAGGAAGTGGTGTGTGGAAGAAGAAGGTCCCCTTATGACCCTGCTGGGAAAGGAAGTGGCCCAGGTGTGTCAGGGCAGGCCACTGCACAGGCCACACTGGAGGCTCAGCTCTTCCCTGGCTCCGTCTCTCCAAAGGGTCCCACCCACCCTGCCTCCCCCAGGTCCGATCTGGAGTGAAGGAGATGGGACTTTCTGCCTACCAACCCAATAGCTACGGACATCAGAGACCATGGTTTTTAAAAATGCAGCAGCTCTAAAACAACTATGGGACATTTACACAGTGGAATACTACTCTGCTATGAAAAAGAAGAAAAACTTTACCCTTTGAAGCAGTATGGATGGACCTGGAGAACATTATGCTAAGTGAAATGAGCCAGTCAGAGAAAGACAAATATCATGATTTCGCTCACATGTGGAGTCTAATGAGCAAATGGGGCTGACGAGGAAAATGGGGACAGACTCAGATGGAGAGCAGGATGACAGCTAGTTGGGGGAGAGCTAGGGGTAAAAGGAAAAAGAAGTCATGGACATGGACAAGTGTGGTGATTGCTGGGGGCAGGGGAATATCAGGAGGCTAAAAGGTAATATAAAAAGAATACAAGAAAAATTAAATAAAAATAAAATTAAAAATGCAGTAGCACTTTGTAACAGGGGAAGAAATCTCGTTCCCTAAAATCAAAGGTGTCTTTTGGGCAGAGAGATTACTGGAGTCACTAGTCTCCCTGGAAGGTTTTCAGAGAGCTCTCTTTAAAAAGCCAGGGACAGCTGCAGAGGCAGCTGGGGGCAGGAAGCACCAGCCTTCTGGGGTGGTGTGTGTGTATACGTGGTGCGGGGTGAGAGTCACCAGCCTCCTGTTCGGCCATTCGGATTTGGCTCAAGGAAGACGGGGGCCTTGCTGTTTGTTTTGTAAGTTCTCAGAGAGCAGAGAGCTATGTGGTGAACCTGGGGGTCCTGTGGGTGAAGGACTGAGAGTAGAGGCAACCTCGGACTCTCCCCTGTAACTGAAGCTTCTACCTTCAGTCACTGGTGACTGGCCTTTTGGATTTTGCATCTCAGAGCTTAGTAACAGGGGGCTGGCCCCTGTCAATAGCTGAAGGGATCCTACGGGGAGCTGTTGAGGCAATGAATCGTGCAGGACATGCGGCTGGTGTAAATCTGGATTTGAACATAACGTCCTCTTAACGCGACCACATTCAAAGATGTGATCATCAGCGATCATTTATATGTGCACTTAAATAGTAAAAAAAAAATTCACCTAAAGGCTACTATGGCACTTATGTTGAAAAGGTAAGATTTCGCCACTGCCTGTCTGACCTGCCTCCCCAGCCCCTCACCCTACAATCCCGGGCATGCGCAGCGTCAGGATACAACGGAGAAGTCAATGGTGTGAGCTCCGGGAACAAACTGCTTGGCCCCTTAGAAACTGGGAAGCTAAACAAGTTCTATTTCCTTTCTGTGCCTCAGTTTCTTTATCTGTAAACAGGGACTGTGGGATCTAAGGGTTTTCTATGGACGTGAAGTGAGGTGAAAATGTAAACTACTAGACCAGAGCCTGACACTTAGTAAATAGTGGCTTTTATTACAGGAATGTCCTTCTGGGGAAGGATAGCAGAAAGCTAGGAAAATCCCTTGGCAAGTGCAATGGGGAAACTGAGACAGATGGCTGGTTGGAACTGGTCCTATTCCCACCCTGACTCACCTGCCTCCTTCCCACCCCTAAGCATTAAGCCCTCAGGACAATGAAGTTCTGAACCACATCAAGCAATCTTAGGAAAAAAGGCTGGGTCTGTGGACCACCGAAACACAGTTTTGATCAAACCAGAGATAACACCTAGGCCTCCGTTGTGTCTCAGCTCCAGGCCCCCAAAAGCAGCAAAACCAGACGAAGCAAGAGGCCGTGGCCGCATCAGGACCAGAAGCGATTTGCAGTAACCCCTACCCTAGCACAGGCCAACCAGTAGAGACCTCGACTCCAGAAGGACACACCCGGGAAGCTGATGACTATTTCATTGAGACCCTTCCCTGAGACCGTTCCTAAAATTCCTGCCCTTAGAAAGCAGATAAAAACCCTAAGGCAAAGGACCGGTGTGCCCACGCTTTGCCTAGAGCAGGCCCATGCCTCCCCACCCTGTTTCCTCATTCACGTGTCTTTGCTTTCTTTCTCCAAAGGCCCTTCTTCTGCCTCTGTGACTTTCTTTCTCAAGGGCTAAGGCAGCCATACCTGGGCTCAGTCCTGTTGCTATGATCCTGCCTCTTCTGTCTTAAGCCCTTTCTTTGATTCACTGTCCCCAGCTTTAATCAACGTCCTCTCAAAATCACCTGAAGTTGTGTTATGCAATCTTTCCTGCAAGAAGTCAAGAACTGAGAGCCCACGTCGCCACCAACACTTCCACCTGCTTATGTGACATCTTCCGTGTCAAGCCCACCCAGGTCTCCTGTGGGCAGAGTTCCTATCCCTTCACCAGGTCCACTTCTGTAGTTTATGTGTCCTTTTATAAGTCCTTTATCACATGGAACTTCAATCATGTCCAATTTTCGGAATCAAACCAAATCATAAGGCCTCAAGCAAGACCTGACATCCTCTGAAAGGAAAATGATCACTGTACAACAGATTCTGGCTTTTATAAACAACAACTCTTTCACCCATTTGAGTCTGGAGCTAGTGAATGAGTGAACCGAACTGGTGAGGGAATATTTTGGGGGCGGAGTACTTCCTGTGCTGGGCCTGCCTATTCCAGATTTGTTAACATCCTGCCTCCCAACTCCCACCAGTGAGCGGGCTGCCAGGGAGTAAGACTTATCGCCCGACCTCTCACCCCGGAGGCCCTGGACTGCACGGCTCTCAGTCCTGGCCCTGAGCCTTCCCTCCAGCTGCTCTTTCTGCCTCCAGCATTTTCCAGGCCTCCCTCCCAATCTTCATTCTCTTATCTCCCAAGATGGTGAAATTATTTTCCCAGGCAGCAGCTCAGCCCCTTATCCTGCCCTATCACACTTACTACATTTTATTGTAATTACAGGTCTCTTTTTCGGCTAAATTGTAGGGTTTACAAGCCAGGAAATATGCCTGTAAAACCAGCCCGAGGCACAGTCCCTGACCGATAGTTGATGTTTAGTGACTGTTGTTAAGAGAAACCCTGAGATAAATAATCAGAAGGAATGATGTTTGGGAGCAGGCACCTGCATCCCATTCGGTGCCTTTTTTATCTTCTCCGGGGATGCTACGTGCCCTGGGGGAGAAAAAAGCGGTCTCTGAAGCACAGGAAGAAAACTGACAGGGACAGCTAGATCCGAAACCTCTAAAATGTCAAACCGGAGGCTCTCAGAATCTGAGCGTTTTCTCCCATTTCCCTCAACATCCAGCCTTACCCAATTCAACCCGTTTTGAAAGAAAGAGAAAGGGAAAGAAGAAAGAATACACAGACAAAACACTTTAATGCCAGGATGTTGAGCACGCTTTTCTCCGAGCCTGGGCCGTCTGACACAAAAGCCAGTAGCCACACGGGCCACTGAGCTTCCGAAATGGGGCTCGTGCGGATGGAGACTGCTGCAAAACACAGCCCAGGTCTCGAAGGCTTCGCATGGAAAACGGAATGGAAACAACGGTCGGTCATACGGATTACGAGTGGGAACGATAATACTTTGGTATGTCGAGGTAATGAAAATATAAAATGCATTCAATGCAACCTCACCTGTTTCTTCTCTGTGTCCCATAGCACTACGAGAGCATTTAAACCTGGTTTTGTGGGCACGTAAAGGTTAGTTTGCCAGCTGGATCGGGTGGCTACCTCCTTTCTGCCCCGATCTGCTTTTTTTTCGGTTGTTCCCTGGTGCAACTAGTCAACTAGATGCCCTTGAACCCTGGCACTTTCCCCACTGCCCTTGGTGTGACTTGTGCGGGCGGACTTTGGTGTGGCAACAGGGGCTGCCCCCCGTGTTAGTCCTGATCTTGGGTCCTGTTTTCCTGTTACTCGTCACAGCTCCCGCCTTCTGTCTCTGGCCTCCGCCTGTGACCCGACCATAACACTACCCAGTTCCCTTTGGCCTATGGTTTTTTTGTTTTTTCTTTTTTGTTGTTGTTTTTTCCTGTGTTCATTGCATACAGGAGTTTGGCAAAAAGAGATGAAGTTTGTTCTTTAGGCAGATATTTTGAAGTAACCTACAGGAAAATATTGATAGATGAGAAATATACCACAAAATGTTTCCAGATGGTAATTGCAGTAAACAACGTGTTAATATGTGCCAATTGGCTTCTCCTCCATTCCCTTGGATTAAGGGAAGACTGATTTTCCCATGAAGCAACTGTTTGGGGAGAAGGTTGGGTGAATCAATTGGCCACACAAATGTCCCGAGTCTTCGGCTGAAACTTTCTTGGCCATGTCCAATTAATTGTCTCACTACAGAAAGGTCAGCTCAGTTCTCTGGCTAGAGTTTTCTTTCTTTCTTTTTTTTTTATTTAAAGATTTTATTTCCTTTTAGAGAGGGAAAGGAAGAGAGAAAGAGAAACATCAATGTCGGATTGCCTCTGGAGCGCCCCCTACTGGGGACCTGGCCTGCAACCCCGCCATGTGCCCTGACTGGGGATCGAACCAGCAACCCTTTGGTTCACAGGCTGGCACTCAATCCACTGGGCCACACCAGCCAGGGCCAGAGTTTTCTTCTATATAAAGTGATGCTTTCTCAATTATGCCAACTTTAAAAGTTCACATGCTCATGTATGTGAGTTGGGAAGGACAGTAATTCTAAATAAGCACAGATCTTTAGCACAAACATCTCTTCCAACTTTTTCTTCCTTCTCTCAGTGCCTACAGAAGCATTCCTCCTTCTCCTTAGATGTCCCAGCTTCTCTGCTTGTCTGTGGTATAGAAATGTACCTGTGAGGGGGGACCCCAAACAAACTGGAATTACCTTCTGGAGGGCGGACCCCTTGGAGTCCAGGCTTCCCCTGCCAGGTGAGTGTTCTGGGAACCCATCTGTATCAGTGTACCAGCTGGTGTTGTTGTGAGAGGCTGCGTTTGGCTTCAGTGAAATTTTTTTGAAGACTCTCTCAACGTGTTTGCCCATTTCATGACGGGTGATTACGAGCACACCTGCCCACTCTGCACTGAGTGTTCATCAGTTTTTGACCAAAAATGGCCATGCCCCCCCGTGCCCCACCCTCCCTAGTCACCTGATCTCTCTCCAAGTGACTTTTTTGTGTGTTGGTTTCCCCAGATGAAAATAGCTCTCAGAGGGAAACATTTTGCTGATGTGGAAGAGGTGAAACAAGACACAGCAGAAGCACTAAAAGGCATCACCGTTGGCGAGTTCAAAACCTGTTCTGAGCAGTGGAGAAAGCACCTCCATCTGGGTATGGCATCAAATGGGGAGTACTTTGAAGGTGACAGAAGTTTAAATGTGTGAGAATACCCTATTTTTTATAAGTAAATTCCGGGTTTTTTTTTGGTTCCTCCTCATACATCTAGATCTCCCAACTTTTAGGGAGAAAGACCCCCCTCACTGGACTCAGTTACTCCCTCTGGTTAGTGTCTTTTCCCTTTCATCTCACATCAGTGCGCCTGCGTGCCACGTGGTTTACGGCCTCCCCATTCTTTCTTTTCTTCTCTGCCACGTGTCTATCTGCTCTGACACCATAGGGACCCTCAAGACACTGCTTCAGGAATGGCCAGGTCCTTGGCAAACCCAGTGGTCCCCATTCTGTCCCCATTCTTCCTGACTTCACCCCCATGACACCCAGCACTCGCCACTGCGTCTACCGACCCTCCTCCTCCTGCAGCTCCCACCCCGCCAGGAGCTGTCCAGGCGGGCAGATCGGTATCCCTAGGAATGTACTGGCCCTGAAGAATCCCTGCCAATCTCATCTCCTTCTTCTAGTCGCTGTCTCCCCTTTAAAATGGATGTCACAACTTTTCTTCTCTCCTCAGGCCTCCCAGGAGCCACCATGCCTCGCTCCTCCCCCACCGGTGACATTCTGCTCTCCCCCTCCCCCACCGTTGACATTCTTTGTCATTCGCCTGTGGTTACTTCAGAGCCAGCACCTGCAGCCACACCGCGTTCAGCTCCTCCCCGCCAGCTCACAGGCGGAAGTGGCTTCCTAGCCTAAGCCAGGCCCCTCCACCTTACCCTAAAACCCACCCGTCCTGCCATCCGGGCACCTCTCGGGGAAAGACAGATCCTCAGTGCTGTCTTCAGCCTCTCCTGCTCCACTACATCCTCGCTGTCAGCATTTACAATGTCTTTCAGCTTAAAAAAAAAAATCTTCTGCCCTGGCTTGAAGATTGTGGCTCAGTGGATTGAGCGCAGGCCTGGGAACAAGAAGGTCACCGGTTCGATTCCCAGTCAGGGCACAGGCCTGGGTTGCAGGCCAGGTCTCCAGTAGGGGGCATGCAAGAGGCAACCACACACTGATGTTTCTCTCCCCTTCTTTCTCCTTCCCTTCTCTCTAAAAATAAATGAGTAAAATCTTTAAAAAAAATCTTCCTTGCTCTCACTTCCTCTCTCGTTCCTGCCTTTTCCTCTTCTTCCATTTCAGCTAAAGTTCTTGAAATCAAGCCCACGCTCTCTGCTTCTTCCTCTTGCTTTCCACTCAGGTTTCTGCCTTGAGGCTCCACAGAGCGCTCCCTGCATGCCATGACTTCTAAGTGCTTCCTGGGAACGTAGGATTCCTTTAAAGATGACTGTGGTGATAGTACCATCTCCGTAAAATACCTACAGAATGCAAGTCGCTTTCTAGTAAGTTAACCAAGCTCACCAGGCAGGGCTTTAACATCAGACAGTTTGGACCTGGCTGGTGTGGCTCCATGGATTGAGTGCCAGCCTACAAACCAAAGGGTCATGGGTTCAATTCCCAGTCAGGGCACATGCCCGGGCTGCAGGCCAGGTCCCCAGTGGCAGGCATGTGAGAGGCAGCCACACATTGATGTTTCTCTCCCTCTCTTTCTCCTTCCTTTCCCCTCTCACTGCCCTGGCTGGTGTAGCTTAGTGGATTAAGCGCGGGCCTGTGAAACAAGAGATCACGGTTCGGTTCCCAGTCAGGGCACATGCCTGGGTTGCAGGCCAGTTCCCAGCAGGGAATGCACAGGAAGCAACAATTTATTGATATTTCTCTCCCTCTCTCCTTCCCTTCCCCTCTGAAGATAAATAAATAAAATCTTAAAAAAAAAAAAAGAAAAGAAAAAGCTGGTCTCAGAGCCTGGGGTCCTGACCACCATGCCCTTGTGCCCCACCCTCTGCTTCAAACTGATTAGGTTTGCTCTCGGCACTCAGCAGAGTGCCGTGCATACAGCTGGAGAGCTATAAATGCGCCTGAATGAATGAACACCCGCTGCCATGGTTCACGTTCATATTCTCACTCTTAGAATGACTCACCGATGAGCGGTTCTGAAATAGTGCACGGGCTTCGTTTTCTGCCTGCCTTTCTGAAAGAAGGCATCGTTCTCACGAGTTTTTCACAGGAGTCTGTGTCCAAAAAAAAAAAAAAGTTAGTAAGTTCTTGATTCATTCATTTTTGTCTTTGGTTTCGTCTTCACCAACCGCACCCCCCTACACCCTGTCCGTTGCCATTACACTCGATGCCCAGTTGTTCACGTTCTGTTTGAATTCTGTCACTCATACAAAGGCGGAGACACGTGACCTCCTGCTACCTGGAAATTCCTGACTGCCTTCCCGGCTGACTGCATCCAAGACAGAAGTCACGCGCTCTGCCCCGCGGCCGCCGCTTTCAGGGATCAGGCCCCAGCACACGTGACCGGCGACATCGCCCGTTTCCCCCCTCTATTCCTCTGGTCCTCCTGTGATTTCAACACTTCTCTTCGCGTCCACCTTCCGGTGTTTCACTCAGTCACGTACATACGACATTCCTGACCTGGCCCGGGCGCTATGTCTGGGCCTGAGAATGCAAAGATGATAAACACAGCACAGTTTTTATCCTTGAGAAACTATCGGTCCAGTCTGGGCGAGAGATGTGAAAACAACCCCCCCCCCCCCAAATGGGATGAGAAACTATACACGGCAGTTAGTTATTCCTGCTTGGAGGCAGGATGGAGCCGAGAGTAAAGGAGGCTTCTTCTTTCTTTCTTTTTAAAGATTTTATTTATTTTTTAGAGAGAGAGGAAGGGAAGGGGAAAGAGAGGGAGAGAAACACAGATGTGCAAGAGAAACATCGACTGGTTGTCTCTTGCCCCCAACCGGGGCCTCGCCTGCAACCCAGGCATGTGCCCTGACTGGGAATTGAACTGGCGACCCTTTTGCTTTGTGGGCCGATGCCCACCCACTGAGCCACACCGGGTCAGAGAGAGCCCTGGAGAATTTTAAGCCGGGTGCTGTCATGATCCATTTCAGGAAGATTCTCGCAGCTGAGTGAAGGACCGGTTGCAGGGTGCTGGCGGCGGGAAGATCAGGACCTCACGATCTTAGTCCAGGACGGAAATACTGAAGGCCTCGTTGACGCAAGAGCTCCGGTGTGTGTGGGTCTGTGCGGTGTAAAGGGAGAGATTTTTAAGTTGAATGGGCATAACTTTACTTCCCTGTTCTCCTGTGCTCTTCTTCATAGCATTTATCACCCTTGACATATTTACTTACCTGTTGTCTGTTTCCCCCACCAGCCTGTAAACTCCAGCAGAAAAGGGACGTTCATTTTTTTCCCCTCAATCCTCAGGGCACGCGGCAGGTACTAAACAGTTATGTGTTCAAGGTCTGACGTTTAGCTGGGAAGGAGAAACACAGGGTGATATGGAAATAGGGGGAAGGATTTCTGCTGTGCGGGTCTAAGGTAGCTCCTTCAGTCTCCTCTAATCTCTTCCAGAGGTCAGACTCTTGGCTTAGCATTTTATCAAAATAACAAGTTCCCTCTCCAGGCCTCCTCCTTATCTCAGCCCGAGTTAACGATCTTTCCCGACCTTTTACCTACCCGCCTGCTCTGCCGCTATCTCCACGTTGCATCTCTCAAAACCCTGGTTTTCCAGGTTGCCCGAAGGTCCCTGGTCACGTGCCTGGCCAGGTTCCACATTGTTGTAAGGTCACATACCTGCTAGATATCTCTCTGCCTTTGTTCTTCCAGATCCACTCTCCACCCTTTCCGGGGCTGACCTTGGGGAGCTGCATCATCTGAGCTCCCTTGGCCTGGGTCTTTCTGGGTTCAGCCACAGGAGATCTGAGGGGGGGAGGGGGAGAGAGAGAGAGAGAGAGAGAGAGGGAGGGCGGGCTGTGTTCCAATAAGTTGCTGTAGGCCCTCCCTCCTATCAACTACATAGACCGCTGGTTTTGTCTCTTTGCCCCTTCAGGCCTATAATGACTGATAGTGGCTTTCAAGCACATGTTAGCCTCGGGTGCTTCCTTATCCCTTATGGGTGTCCCTCACCCCCCCGCCCACGACTTTGTACTCTGTCCAATACACATTTGGAGTCAGCCACCTGTGGGCTCTGATGCTGATCTTGGCTGATACAAGTCCAAAAAAAGGCAGATTGTATCTTTAAAAAAGAAATTGAGATAGGAGCCACAAAATTTCCTTTTTTCAAGTGTCGGATTCAGTGGTTCTTAGTGAAGTTGAGACAACTGTATCTTTTTTTTTCTCATTTAATATGGAATTAAATGTTTTCCAAGTTACCAGTTGCCTGAGTTCTCATTGTTATAAGTTGTACAATGTTGCACATTCCTAAGTTACTTAAGCATTCATGTTTCAAAGTTTCATTATCCCAAATAAGGCACTCGGTAAATACTGTGCACGTGGCCATTCTCTTTTGGGGAGGGTTATTTCTCAAGGGAAAGTTTCTAGATACCAATGAGTCAAAAGGGACTCACATCTCTACTGAGGCTGTTGAGAAGTATGCTTTTTAAAAGGATTCTATCAATTCCCGGGCTACAGCTTTCTCTGAACTGCCAACTGCATCATCTCATTAACATTGGGAAGTACTTAAGGTATATACATCCTGCTAAGGTACTAGGTGGTATTACCACTTGAACTTCCTGGATAGCCAAACCAATCCTAAGCTCTTTAAAGCCATTGTTAGCTTAAATGGGAATGAAGAGGCAATGATTTTGAGGGGGTGGGGCAGGGTTGCTCCTCAACCTTCCTCCTTCTCCACCCAGTCTCTTCATCCGGTTTACTATCGTTTTCTTCCTCTTCGAGCTATGCCTCTTCAGCACCCAGCACAGTGTCGGGCACTGTCCTGAATATCAATAAACATTTACAATAAAATGGATCGATCTTGGAAGAATGTTAAAACGCACACATGCCGAGTTGGTCACACTAGTTTATGGGCATTAACGATTTTCCTTTTAATGGACTCTCTGGAATCAGTGCTTCCCACTCCCTGCCAGTAAGCACACTGGCCACCACCCGCGGCCTGCTGCTCGCTCTGGAGTCGTGGTTCAGCACTGGAACACCTGCGCGCTGCTTCCCGCACGTGGGGTCAGATGCCTCACGCGAGTCTGACGTGTTTGGTCCCAAACTTGCTTATGACAACTGTATGCCAGTACAGAATTAACTGAATTAAAATTTACATAAACTGTTGAAATGTGAGCGTGAAAAGAAACAGTTGTTTCTGTGAAATGTCAGTGGAATGCTTTGGAAATATTAACTAAAGACAAGTTGAAAATTACTATCAAATCAGATGCGGGTGAGATGATTAGAAAGATTATTATTTTTTTTTTAAAGAAGGAGCCTCTTACTTACATTACTTTGCAAGAAGCTTTAAGACCTCTCAGTCCACTGTAAAGAAATGACTTGGAAACCATAGAAAATACATCATGGGTATGATTTAAGTAAGAAAACGAGCTCAGGAACTCTAACCAGCACTCTTGCTCACAGAAAAGGTTTTGCCTGACATAGAAAAATTGGCTAGTGGGTTTCCCTAAGAGGTTTTAAATGAAAATAAAATGTTAAGATGTGTATATATCATGTTTTAAAAATATAATTCACTGCTTTAAGCCCTGGCTGGTGTAGCTCAGTGGACTGAGTGACGGCCTGCAAATCAAAGGATCCCTGAATCGATTCCCAGTCAGGGCACGTGCCTGGGTTGTGGGCCAGGTCCCCAGTAGGGGGCGCACGAGAGGCAACCACACACTGGTGTTTCTCTCCCTCACTCCTTCCCTTCCCCTCTCTCTAAAAATAAATAAATAAAATCTTTACAAAAATACACTGCTTTAATAAACTTTTAAAATTAACTGACCTACTTTTGGGCCAGATCCTGTTTGCTAGGGCCCAGACAAATCCTTATTTCCCGACACTTTTGCTGCCGTAGGAGGGCAGGTGGAGGAGGATTTGTCCCGGACCTTCTAGGAGGAGAAGGCTTGCCCAGCTGGGGAATTCAGATCCGCCTGCCCTCAGAGCCAGTGCTGTCTTCTCTGCGCAGACCTAGTTAAAGTTGCTGGGCCTGGGCAAGGGGGAGGCTGAAGTTTTGGGGGAGCTCGTTTTAATTCAGGGAAGATTAACAAGACTATTGGTCGTCATCCCAGTCACATTCTTCAGTGGAGCCTTGTGCGTAATAACGTTGATATTCTCGCCTTTTCATTGGTCCCAAACTTGTGAGAAAGGGATGGTCCTCGCTGTCCCAGTCACACTCCAGCAGTGGCGGATGGGACGGTCTCCACCTACTGTCACAATCAAGACACACTATTCTCCCTTTGACTTTGGCCTGTGATTCTGTCCGCTCAAACACAACGTGGCGTCTGGTTTGCAGGTGGCAGTCTCGTCTTGTCCAAAGTCCGATCTGTGACTCACGCTGGAAGCCAGACAAAGAAGAAAACGTTATGGCCCCTGAGAAACACGGACATCGGGAGGTGTTTACTGAGAAGGGAAGAGGCGCCGGCCCACCCGTCCGTATTTCGGGAACGGGTCCACAGGGCAGACCTAAGACCACAGGCTGTGTGGCTGTTTAAATGAGAAATGGGAAACAGAGCAGGGAGTAGCCCTGTCTCTCCTCAATGTGCCTGAAGGCATTTTGTTACCTTCTAGGGGCCATAAAAATCAATGGAGTAGGTCTTGACGGGCATTGAAAAAGACATCCAAACAGTAAAGTTGAAACTATCAGCATGCGATGGGTGTGTACATGTCAAAACTAGAATGTACATATTAAGCACATGTGGTATATTGTATGTCAACTATGTACCTTAATACAGCAGTGAAAACACCCTGAAAATCCTTCGTAAAATAAAAATGAACCTGAAATAGGAAAACAACCCATCAGCCTGCATTACGTAAAGTAAGGGTAATATTTCCGGGAACTTCTGTCTCAGAGACGTGTGCATTTGTGCACGTGTGTGACTACGTTCTGGGGCGAGAAATGGAATGTATTTCTTACGGAGGGCCACAGTCAAAAAAGCTTGCAGAGAATATTATTGGCCACAGAAAAGGAAACCCGGCCCTTGTCAACAACGCGGATGGATCTCGAGGGCATTCTGGCGCGTGCAGGAAGTCCGACAAAGAAGACAAATACTGTATGGCTGCGGATGTATACGGGACCTTAAACAAGCCAAGCTCATGGAAAGTTGTAAAAAAGAAAAGTTTGCAAAGCCCTGGTTTAAGGTGCACATTTCTTCTTCCTTTCATTTCTGCTCTTTGCTACTTTGCTCTGAAACTGCTGCCCCGTGACTAAAACTTGTAATTAACCACCAGAACGGCCATGCGAAAACTAGTCCTCCCACCTCGTGGCTCTGAGGGAATCAAATGTCCCAATACCAGGAGGGCAGAAGGGCTGAGGTCTAGACCCTCACGAAGTAAGAAGTGACAGGAGAATGTACTGCAAAATTTACCTGCACAGCTCGAGTTCGTGGTTCTTCCCAGCTGGCAAATTACAAAGGGTTCAGGCCGGCATTGCCAGGCAGCAGCCCTAACTTACCTTTCCAGACCGACTCGCTTACTGAGTCTTCTCCCCGTGCTCCATCCAAACTGCCGTCTTAGTGTTCCCGGACACTCCATGCACTTCTCATTCTGTCCTTGACTGCACTGCTCCTCAGGCCTCGGGCAGCCCCCTCGACTGGCCTGTCTCAGCTTGCCAGGGTCCCATCCATCCTTCAAAGGTCCGCGTTCCATTTCCTTGCCGGGTTCCTAATATCTTTCTTTTACACTCCAAAAGGATCTTTAAAAGAAATACCTTCCTGCCCTGGCCAGACTGCTCAGTTGGTAAAAGCATTGTTCCAATGCACCGAGGTTGCGGGTTTGATCCTGGGTCAGGGCACCTACAAGAATCCACCAATGAATGCAAATGCATCAGTAAGTGGAACAGGAAGTCAATGTTTCTCTCTCTCTCTTTCCTTTCCTCTCTCTCTCTCAAGTCAATAAATAATAATTGAAAAAGAAATGCCTTTCTTAAAGATACTGTAATAATATATTTAAAAACGCCATTTTCCTGACTTTAAGAAAAACAGTAACGTACTGTAAAAATAAGAAAATACAGAAGTCAAAGAAGAGAAAACATCCCATTCTTTTAGGATATGTAGATGTATATTTGTATATTACAAACTGGCATCATATCATCTTAACCTGTTTCCTCAACATGATTTTTAATGGCTACAAATAAACTGTAATTTATGTAACAATCATGACATTGGGCATTTGGCTTGTTTTCACATACGGTGCCATATTTGGGGGGGGAGTATATTTGGGGGGGTTAGTAGCAAGAGTACAGGGACAAATTTCCTAAAACAGCACAATGGGGTGTATTTTGGGAAATAGAAAGTTGGGGTCAGTGATAATTAGGAGAAGTGTAAGTTTCCCCCAGGAATCTTTGGAGATATTTTGGTGGAATAGGGGTTTGAACCAATTGCACTTGTTTTAAAGGGCAACCCCAGCATTTCTACGGATGACTGGGGGCGGGGTGTCACCCAGGAAGGCAACCCCTGGAAACCTGCAGGGCTCAGTAAGCAGACCTCCCCACCTCAAGACACGTCTTTACGCGTCATTTAAGTGTCCTGGGAGGAGGTGTGCCTTTTCCCACCCCTATTTCTGGCACCATTAATTATCCTATCTCTTATCTCTTATTCTCCCCTCTCAGCCCATTAAGAGCTCCTCCTCAAATTGAAACAAAACACGCGTCTCTTTTACTGTCACTACCCCTTGAACTACCAGCCTGCTTTTTTATTTCCCCCCTCCCGCTCCCAAACTTCTGGAAAGAATCACCACAGTTACTGCCTTCAAGGCTTCAGCTGCGCGTACTCCTTACCCAAGTGCTCAACTCAGCTCAGGGGCGGAAACTCAGCTGCAGTCTCCTGCAAACAAACGGGCTTCTCTTCCCTGCTGAGCGGTGGGTGCTCATTGCTTCACTCCAGGGCCTCGCCCCGCGCTCCCGCACCCCGGCCTGGCTGCCGCCTCCGTGCCGCGCATTCCCAGGTGCGCCCTGCTTCTTGGAACGCCCTGCCCGTCACCCCGCTGGCCTCGGGACGGTCGGTCACTTCGCGCGGGCATCGCTTCCCAGAGCCCGGACCTCCAGGTGCGCGCCCGGGAGGCCCCCCGCCGCCAGGCCGTTCGGGGCCGGTCTGCCTCGGGCATTGCAACTCACGGTTGCAGCGGCGGCAGCCCCGCAGGGTCCCTGCTTCCTGTCACGGCCGCCGGCCTCTGGCCCACGGCGTCCGCGCTCCAGGGGCGCGCTGGGGCGCGACGGCCGCGCAGGCAGCTCCCGGCCCCCTAGCGGGCGACCTCGGCCGCGCCCCGGGCCCCTGAGGCCTGCCCCGCAGGCGCGTCAGAGGACGGACCGCCCGGGTCGCGGGGCGCCGGGCCGCGCGGGGTGCTCAGGGGTCCGGCGGGGCGGGGCCCCGGACTGGGGGTCCCGGAGCGCGGGGCCCGGCCCCGCTCGCCGCCGTGGGGCCCGCGCCAAGCAGCCCGACTCGGGCGGGAGGCGGAGGCCGGGCCGGGGCAGCCCCTCAGCCGCACCGCCCTGGGCCGGTGCCCAGGTCCGAGTCGCCTTCCGCCCGCCGCCCCGCCCGCGGCCCCAGCCGGGTCCCGCCGCCAGCCCGGCTCCCGCCCCCGCTCCGCCCCCGGAGCCGCAGCCCCGCCCGCCACCGCCGTCGCCATGTTGTGGCTCCCGCAGCCGGCGCCGGGGACGCGCGCGGCCGAGCCCGGGGCCTGCCGCCGCCGCCGCCGCTAGGTAAGCGCCCCCCGCGGGCCGGGCCGGGCGGGGTCGGGGCCGGGGCCGCCGCCGCGGCCGCCGGAGCGCGGGCCGGGGCTGCGCGGGGCCGGGGCGAGCGCGCGCCCGCGCCGCGGCCCGGCCCTGCCGCCCGGCGGACCCTGCCCGCCGCCCCGGGCGCAGCCGCTGCCCCGACCGCCGCCTGGCGGGCCCGTCCGCCTCCCACCCCGCCCCCGCGCCCCGCCGCCGCCCCGCCGCGCGCGCTGCAGCCCGCCGCGCGCGGGACGCAGGCCGCCCGGGCGACAGCCCGCGGCCCCCGCCCGGGCACCGATAACGGGGCACTTTCCCCGCTGGGACGCCCTGTCAGCCCGCCGCGCGAGGAGCTGGCGCCGTCAGCGGGCAGGCACTTGGCGGAGCGACCCTTGCGGGCGCCCCGCGGTCCCTCCCCCACCTCCGCCCAAGTTCTGACCCGGGGGAGGGCTCCTCGCGAGCGGACAGGTACTCCTGCCCCAAAGCCCGGGGTCCTCCCGGGGTGGCCGGGCCTGTTGGAAATTGTCTCTCTGCAGAGGCTCTTCCTGCCAACCTGGGGGTGAGGCTCAATGTGACCCGCGGGAGGACAGAGGAGCGACTGCTGGGCAGATGGCCTCCTGGCCGGGGATCAGCGCGCGTGAGGGGGAGGGGTCCGTCCGACCTTCGGTATGCCTGCTTCTGGGAGCCCCGGGCCGGTGGGAGCTGCCCAGGAATTTTTTACCTTTTTTTTTTTTTTTTTTCTTGAGTAGGCCAGAGGTGGCATTAAAAGTCCTGGACTGGAATAAACCCACAGGCCCATCCAGGGGAGCCCGTGTGGCACCCCGGACTTACCTAGAACAGGACTGGCGGCGAGGGAACTGGACTCGGGGCAAGACCTGGGTGGTACTTGGCCTGGGGTCGCCCCCTCGCCCCCACTTCGCGCTCACGCGAGGCCATGCTGAGCATCTGCTGGAGTGTGTGGTGTGGCTGAGCCTCCAGGATGTGGACAGGCAGATGTGCGCCCTGGGCGTGCGCCGGAGGCGGGGGGGGGGGGGGACCTCAGGGGTCCGTTTCCTTCAACGCACGGGTCCCTTAGACAGTGAGCGAGAAGAGGAAGTACGGTGCGTGAACACGTCTCCACCATTTTCCAATCCCCCCGCCCCAGGTGGCCGTGGCTTTGATCCATTCAGTAAATTTTTTACTGAGCACTTACTATGTGCCAGGCACTGGCCTAGGAGTCGGGAATACCGTGGGTAAACCAGCTCATAGCCCACGGGCCAGGCTCCATAATAAACAAATACTCCGGAAATTACATCCAACGACCCGTATTGATTAGTAGGGATGTGCCAGGCATTGTGTTAGATGCTGCGAAGAAAGCAAGCAGAAATAACCACCCTTCTGGCACTTTCATTTTCGTAGGGAGAAAGACAATACCATAAAATATGCAATAAAAGATAGACTCTGTTCAAGAGAAAAAAGTGCTAAGTGCTAAGGAGAAAAATAGGGAAGGAGGATATGAGATTTCTGGTGGGGGTTGAATTTACATTCGCATGCCGTGGGAAGGCCTCCGAAGGAGGTATCTTTTGGATGAAACTTGAAAGGAAGAGGTACACGAACCATTTTGAATTGTGCAAGGAAAGAAAGAGGAAGAGAGTGGTGGGAACGTGGGACGGGCCGTGACCTGGGTTAGGGGCTCCGGGAAGGAAGTGATGTTCAGGCTGAGACCCGGAGGAGGGTGGAGAGTTAACCGTGTGTAGAGCTGCCGGAGCTGGCACGTTGGAGGAAGTGAAAGAGGCCTGTGTGGCCTCAGGGGGAAAGGGAGAGGGGAGGTAAGTCTGTGGAGAGGTGGGGCAGATCCCAGGGGGCCTTAGGGACTGGCCTGCGTTTGCATCGTGTCATTAAGAGCCTTGGAAGGGTTTTAAGTACATGACATGATGACATTTACATTTTAAAAGGTCGCTGGCCTCTGGATGGGGAATGTACTTAGAGATAAGCAGGTAAGGCCAGGCTTTGGGCCCTGAGTGGCCTAAGGACTTGCTCGGCTTGGGAAGGTCTCAAGCAGTCTGGGGGAGATCCTTTTCCTCGGTGAGTCTGTTCTGCCCAGCTTTTTGGAAGGGAAGGGAAAGTATTTATGGAGCATATGCTAGGCGGGGTGATCGATTTTAGAGACTTGGGCCTACGTTATATTTAGTCTAATCCAGACATGTCAAACTCATTCTCACCGGGGGCCAGCCACATCAGCCTCGCGTTTGCCTTCAAAGGGCTGAATGTAACTTTAGGACTGTATCAATGTAACTACTCCTTAACAGTTAAGCGAGAGCTCCGTGCTGCCGCAGGGTAGAAATAAGGTGCAGGGCCGGATTCAGCCGGAGGGCCTAGTGCTTGTCACCTGTGGTCTGATCCTCTCTGCACCCGGAGAGAAAAGGGTTGTCCTAACCCTGGAGAGATACAACCCCGGGGCGGACAGAAAACAACCCCAGAGGGGATAGCTAACTTATCTGAGGCCACCTTTGTAACACAATCTGCATTCAAACCCAGGTCCGCCTGATTTCCAGAGCCCAGCCCTGCGCTCTCTATAGAGCTAGGCTACTTGAGTTTGCGTCTGGCTCCCTCACCTTGCTAACTGCATGATCTTGAAGTTTTTTGTTTTTTTTTTTAACCTCTCCTGTGCCTCAGTTTCCTGTTTGGGAAAGCTTTAGGCATTCCCTGGATTACCTAAAGACGAGAAGGACCTACCTCATAAGGTTGTCATGCAGATCGCATTAACTAAGCCACGTAAACATTGTAACACTTGCCTCAAACATTAGTTACTGTTGTTATTTCAAAATGTCAAACACCGATGCTGCCTCTCAGCATACTGCGGGCATTTTGGAGAAGGTTGAATATGTGGATAATTACATTTTTGAATTTTGCGAGACTCTTGGTCCCTCCTTTTCCCTCTAAATAACTTAATGCCATGTTCCATGTGATCAATCATTCAGCATTGATCTCCCATTTCATTCTTGATACTGTGCTAGGACCTATGGCTGCAGCGGCCTTGAGAGGGCTCTAATGCACCTTTTGTTAGAGACCTGTTGGCAGAAGTAAGCACTAAAGGCCTGGAGAAGTAGGGAAGGCTTCAGGGAGGAGGTGACTTTTGAACTGGGCTTTGGAGGAAGAATAGGAATTTTATGGGCAAAACTGGACGAAGGATATTCTAGGTAGAGAGAACCATGTGTGAAAACATGGAGTCACGAAAGTTTTGCTTTGTCCGGTGGTGAGGCTGGAAAGCTGAGTCGGAGCTGTGAAAAGCAGGTCAAGAAGTTTGGGTTTTAGTCTGTAAACCACGGGAGGGATCAGGGGAGCATTAGATACGTCCAGTACTCAACGTGAGGGGTGTCGCAGTTGAAGAGCAAAGACAGATGTCACCCCAAAGGGTGGCTTCCTATCGCTAGGATCGCCACGCTTCAGGGTCTAGTTCCCAGTTTTGTAGACCCGAAGTTTAGCTTTTTGTAGGGCGTTCAGAACTGCTTGGGTCCCGGGAGACAGACTTACGAATCAAACTTGGAAGAAACCGATGCGTAAACTCAGAGTTTGAACTGGCCACGAGAAATGAAAATGCAGAATGACAGATGTGTCTGTCCTCTGGCCGGTACCTCCCCACCCCCACCCCCACCCCACTTCGGGCCAGGCCCGGCACATGCTAACAAACTCTTCCTCCTCAATTCCTGTTTGTTTTTCCCAGGCTCCACGAAAACTAACCCTTTCTGTTCACGTAATTTCCCCCCTCCCCCCTCAAGCCCTGTATACGGGAGTCAGCAATGATTATGAATCGGTAGAATGAATGATTCTGCATCGGCTGGGTGGGGTCCTGTGTTTGGGAAACCTAAGGAAGAGGAGGAATAATTTTTTTTTTTTTAAGAAATCAACTCTTCGAAAAAAGGGTTCCCTGGAATTGTGTTCCTGGAGGGAGGTATGCAGGTTCTTATTTATGTATTTATTCTTAATGGACTTTCTCGGGATGACGTCGGTTAATAAAATTACATGCCGTGGGTTTCAGGGGCACAAGTCTGTCACACATCGTCTGTGTATGGTGTGTGTTCGCCACCCCGAGTGAGGGTTGCAGATTCTAAGCGGCTCGGGTCCTCTGGTGGCCGGGGGCGAGGGCTGTGCGCAGATCATTGGAAGTTGTTCTGGAAGCAGGGGTCTGTGGACTTGTGGCAGGGGCGGGGGGCTTTGACTGTACTTGGAGGAGAGACTGCTTTAGAATCTTCATCTTCCATACACACCGGAGACAGAAAAGAAAGCAGTGACTCCTGCCTTCTGTTCGTCCTGGCGGTAGTGAGCTTTCCCGTGGGGTCACCGTGGTCATGGGGTTCGAGCCCCTTCACGTTCTTGCTGCTTCTGCAATGCCGGGAAGGGGGGTGGGCCTGCTAGAGTTTTGAGTGTGTGTTTTTCTACAGTGAAAGACCAAATCCAAAGAGACCGACCTAGATTGTGGGTTAATTACTTTTCTTTTACGACTCTAAAATGAACTCCCCAAGAATATGCATGCAGAATGCTTAGGAACTGCAGCTGGGCATAGAAAGGAAATAAAAGTAGCAGGACCTGGAGCTCCTGTCAACATTTGCAGATTTAGTGTTTGTATTAGACCTTTATCTTGAGCTCTGTATTTCTGTGTAGGTTCGTTTTTAACTTGTTCTTGTCCTGAACGAATAGGAGCCCCCCGAATAGGGGGAGAGTGCTCTGAGTGGAGCAGTGGCATGCACCCCCAAATCCCTGCGTTTCCATTCGTGGGCATCTGGGCCAGTGTTCCCTCCCTTCCCCCCTCGGGGAGTGCAGGGTGCAACGCCCATTAGCTAATTACTTTTGAGAAGTGTTTTCGGGGGATCAGAGTGTTGCTTCAGCCAACCGCTCGCTTTCATTCGACCGTGGGGAGTGTGTATGTGTGTGTTGGAATGGCATAGCTGATCCTTTTATGACTCAAAGAAAAGTTAATGAACACCTTTCAAGTCTGGTATCGATCACCTCAGAGTCCTTTCTGAAACCTGTGAGCACTACGGGCTGCCCTCGCTCACTGCGTGACTTTCGGTAAATCCTCCTCCTTCTCCGTTTCAGACTCTGAAGGTTTTGTACCAAGAGGTCGTGGTGGCCCTCTTCCTCTGGTTAACACACTCCGGGAGTTGGAAAGGGTGATGAAGTCTTTACATGTGACAGATGAACTCCCGGCCTCCCGTGTGACAGCGTCCCAATTATTGGAGCCCCCTGAAAATTTTCTGAGTGGTCCACAGGTGGCATTAAGGGTCTTTTGCAAGAAGAAAGCCACAGACCCACACCCCAGGTTTAACTCAGAGTAGGTCACTACTCTGCAGAACAGAGTTTACTGAAAGATTTCTCACCTCTGAGTAGTGGGGTTGGGGTGGATTTTACTTTCTGAGTTACGTACTTTTCCTATCACATGAATTTTCTACAGGCTCGTGCATCATCTTTACGAAAACAAACCGATAACCGGTAAATCTGTTTTCATTTTAGAGTCAGACATTGAATGCCCTAAAGCCCAGAACTGTGTCTTTATAAAAGACGTGGTGTCAGAGCCGGCCACCCCAACTTGGTCACATCTCCACGAAGACGCCTCGGTTAGGTGTGCAGTAGACACAGCCCTTCCAGGCAGGGCAGCCGGGCCAGGACCTCCCACTCCCGTGGGCTCCGCACCCGCCTGGGGGTCACTGGCTGCTGCTTCTTATTCTTTTTCATCCAGCAGTTAAACTCAGCATCCGAATGACTTGGCTTCTAGCTTCATAGGTTGGGTGTTTTCCGTAAGAGTGCTTTTAAAGAAAGCACTCCTTTTGGGCGTGGTCCTGGGCTTTCTCCCGGGGACCACAGGGCCCCGTGGGCACATGGACAGGGAAGATGCTAGAGGCCTTGGTGTCACAACCTGGGGACCAGCGACTCTGAAGAGACGGGGTTCTTGTGTGTAAGCCTCACGGGCATTCCCGGGATTTGCCCCCTGTGGGGGCTCAGCCTGTCTTAGGGGTGAGGCGGAGGCCGTTCCTTCCTTACATCCAGCCAGTCTTTGGGCATGGGAGTGCTTTGCCCAGGTTGCCCTTGGCCAGCAGGAGCGGACCGTGGACCAGCAGAGTGGCCCTGGCCCCCTTTGCCTGCCCTGGTGGGCCGCTGTCCACAGCACCGCTCCACTTCCTTCTGCCGGCTCGGTTCCCGAAGGTGAAGGTGTTCCTTCCGCGGGCCAACGAGCAGAGTGAGGCCAGGGCGGGAGGGGGCTCGGAGGCGGTGTCCAGGTGTGCCGCGAGCCTCTCCGCGCTGTGCCGGGGCCTGCAAACACGGCCGACTGAGGCGGCGCTTGGGCATTCTCCGGGGGTGGGCAGCGAGCCGCTGTTCGGAGTCGTCGGGGGTTTGGCCCGGCCGGGGCTCTGGCCTGGGCGGGCCAGGGCTGCCCGCTGCCCCCGCCGGGTCAGGCAGACCCCGGACCGGCCCGGGCCGGCTGAGGCTGTCGGGGCTGCCGCACAGTCTGGGACGTCAGTGGGGCCGCACATCTTCGGGCACTCGGGGTGTTCGGCGTGTCATGAATACCACCGTTATTTTCAGTGAGAATGTTTCCTTGTGTTGAAGATTCTGTGGAGCGGTCCTTTTTGCAGTCGGGTCATTACCGGTCAATACTCCACAGTTGCTTGTGAAAGGTCCACCCTGGCCCCTCGCCCTCCCCCCCTCCCCCCTGCAGGTGACCGGGGGGAACATAAAAGAATCATGCCAGACGAACTTCGCCCTCCAGGGGTCCCCGCAGAAAGCAATTAGAGCACACTCTGCTTCCAGACCAGAAGGGTCTCACCCTGGGGGCTTTTCTGTCTGAGGGTGGCCGTCACTTTCACACAGGCCCCCCCACGTCGGGGTTCCCTCTGGGGAATGTTCTCTGGTACCCAGGGTGGCTCAAGTGGCTGTTTGGGAGGAGGGAGGTGGTGGCAATGATGTCATTTCATCTTCCCTTGTCTCCCTGTCACACTGCCCCTCTGAGCACCTGCCCCCTCAGGAGAAGGCGGCCACCTGTCCCCAAAATACGTGCCCCAGGGCCTAGCGCCATTGCGGCCCCATGCCTCCGAGTGTAAGGCTTTTTCGTTTCCACTCAGAGTCCCCTTTGAAGATATTTACACCCCCCGGGAGAGGTCAGACTCTTAGCAGCTCATCGCCAAACAGTCGCTGTAATTACCAGGAATTAATTAAGTCAACGGAGAGAAAGACGGGGACACTTGGGGGCCAGAGTGCCCGAAGGGACACAGCCCCGCCTGGCAGGAGAGAGGTGAGGGCGGCAGAGGAACTCCCGTGCATTCGGTGCTGCCCGCGGTGGGTGCTGCTGAGCCCGCCCCGTGGCCGGCTCTGGGGCCACCCTGGTGCTCCCACCGGCAGGGCCGAGGGTGCAGCGCTGGTAAATGGGGCTTGGAGCTGGGGGGGCGGGGCGGGGGGAACTTCGAGCGGAGTCTTAAAGGGTTGGGGGGGTTGCTTCTATATGCCAGTTCAGAAATTTTGGGGGCATCCAGGGAGAAAACAAATCCCTCATCATTTTAGACCCACGACAGACAGACAGCAGCAGGGGCGGGGCCGAGGCCTGGGTGACGGAGGTTCTCACAAGCCCGTCGGTGGGGTTGGGGCTCCTGGGATAGGCTGCGGGACACTCTTTCACGTTTGTGAGCAGAGTGAGTGACGGGATCCCAGGGGCGATCGGACAAGGTTGGTCTTAGGATGACTGGAGGGGCGAGGAAAGAGGTAACAAGGACAGGGACAGAGCCGTGGAGCGGGACCAAGGACATCAGTGAGACGCGATTGAGGCGGTGATTGAGGCCGGAGGCGCCCCCCGCTGCAGTGCGAAGGCTTCCAGGGCTCCCAGCCTGGTGGAGCTTAGAGCCCTGTCCGTGGCTTCGGGTGGGGTACGAGGCGGAGGAAGGGAGGGCAGGGGCCTCCTCACTGGGCCTGCGTCTCCCACGGCAGCTGGGCCAGGAGCCCGTCTGCTGCCTCTGGTCTGTCCGAAAGTGGCTGTGAGCGCTCTCGGAGCTTCCTCCTGAATCTCCGTGTGTCCAGGGCGGCGCCCGGCGCCCGAAACCCGTGCGTCCAACCACCTTTCATCCCTCTTTTCTGTCACCCACGTTTTTATCTGTTTCTCAGAACAAATCGTCTTTGACTCACAAACCCATTTGGATTGGTTTAATTGACTGGAAATACTTATTATTTTTAAGTGGTTTCTGTTTCACTAGGCTGCTAGCCTGTTTTCAAAACAGCTTTTGCCAAGATGAGATTAGCGGAGAAGCGAGTTTGGCATAATCAGCTTCTTATGATCGTTTGGTACAAGGTATGTTTTGAGATTGGTGTTTCTGGTTGTGTACATTTCTATTTTTTAAAAAAATTATTTATTTATTTTTAGAGAGAGGGGAAGGGAGGGAGAAAGAGAGGGAGAGAAACATCAATGTGTGGTCGCCTCTCATGCGCCCCCCTACTGGAGACCTGGCCTGCAACCCAGGCAGGTGCCCTGACTGGGAATTGAACCAGCGACCCTTTGGTTTGCAGGCTGGCACTCAATCCACTGAGCCACCCCAGCCAGGGCCATTTCTATTTTTTTTAATTCTCACCTGAGGACATACTCATTGATCTTTAGAGAGACAGAGAAGAAGGCAGGGAGGGAGAGAGAGAGCAAGAGAGAAACATCAGTTGGTTGCCTTCTGTAGGCGCCCTGACCAGGGATCAAACCCGCAACCTTTTGGCGTACAGGACAACGCTCCAACCAACTGAGCCCCCCGCTGGGGCTGATATATTCATTTCTAGAATAAATATTTGAGTGGCCGCTACATGCTGGGCACTTTCGAGGAACTGGAAATATAGCAGGGAACAAAATAAAGAAAAAAATCTTACCTTCCTGGAGCTCCTATTCTAGTGCCCGTGGACTTACAGACAGTAAGTAAGACATGAAGTATGACACGTGGTGGCAAGTGTTTTGGAGAAAAACAAAGCAGAGCCGGAGGACCGGGAGGCTTGGTGGGGAGGGAAGTCAGAGAAGTCTCACTAATTCAGAGACATCCGAGTGGAGATCTGAGGGAGGCGAGAGGAAGCTAGCTCTGCAGATAGCTGAGGGAGGAGCTCGAAGCCAGAGAATGCTTGAGAGTTTATGGAACAGCAAGGAAGTCAGCGTGGCTGCTGCTGGGAGTGAGGAGGGGAAGGTTGGGCGAGGGGGCTGGGCGATCCCACGGGGCTTCTAAACCCCGGCGGGGCCCTGAGCACGAGGGAGCCGCGAGCACCCCGTGGGGCTGCACAGGGCACAGCGGTCCCCGCCTCGGTCCGGGAGGGTTGCCCAGGCTGCTGGGGGCGGAAGCAGCCAGGCTGAGCTCTCAGCTACGAGTGGGCATCAGAGCTGGAGTCGTCTGAGAGCCTTTCCCAGGCCAGCTGCGGGGGCGGGGGGTGGGGCCAGGACTCCAGGGTCAGCTGGAGCACACTCGTGACCTCGGGGACTCACTCCCTGCCCTTGTTCTCTGACCACCAGCTGTTAGGGCTTCTGATTCTTGGAGCTGCTCCATTCCCGAGCCGGGCCCCAGGTGGGCCCGCAAGTCTGCATCATGTAGCTTTTTGGGTGATTTTTGAGGCCAAGTTGTCTTCGACCCCAGACAGCATCCCACACGTGGGTGATTTTTTAAAAAATGCCTGACCCCCACCCCCAAAGACTCTGAGCTGACTGGTATAAGGTGGGGTTAGGCGCTAGTATTGCTCCCAGTGTTGCATCCAGGGCTCGAGTCACTGGTCGGAGGGTTAGATAAGCCTTGTGCCTGGTGTTTGGTGGAGAAATTTGGACGGGCGGCTGCGAGCAGGAGGCGTCACCCCTCTGAGGAGGCCGGGGCAGGGCCGGCCCCCTGGCGGGAACAGGAGCGGCTTTCACAGTCCTGAGTGCTCTGTTCACGTGCGTGCTTTATGTCATTCGATTGCCCCACCTCCCTGGGCCTCCGTGTTTCGGCACAGAGAACTTCCATTTAATGGTTTCCCAGGGTCTCCTTGGCTCTGGCAGTTCTTAATCTTTCTGGTGTTGGAAGAACTGCTAAGCTCGAACAACGTTCTGGAACACCGTCTTCTAATCTTGGTCTTCAAACCCCCGGAGGTGTGTCATAACTGTGGCAAAGGCCACGGTGACTGTCTCCATACCCCACGGTGGGAGAACCCGTGTCACCTGCCGCGGCAGCTTGGGACAGCGAGGCTGTTGGGAAATCTGAAATGTGAAATCTGACCTCCTGGTTCAGAGTCTCGAGCGGCGCCTTGGAGGCGTGCAGGGCCCTGAGAGCTGGTCCTGGCTGCGCCGCGCCCCGGCGAGCCCCCTGTGAAGAGGGGGCAGCGTTCGGCGCGCTGTAAGGCTCCCGGACATCGGAGTGTGCCCGTGTGGCACCCCGGCCGGGGTCGGCGAAGCCCGGTGCTCCCGTGTGCCGGCTCCTCCCTGCAGCCAAACCGTGTTTCTGGTGCGAGAGACAGCTCGGATGAGCCGCAGAACGCAGTGGCCGCAGGAGCCGAGGCTCACCCGGAACCAATCCCCAGCCTGGCTGGCTCCCTGGGGGGCCGAGAACTCACTCACTCAGGGCAGGGGTTCCGAGACCCCTGTCTCGGCCTGGCCTCTGGCTTCTGTCCTCATCGGGACAGCGCGCTGCTTGTTCGTTTATATTCTGAAATGTGAAGGTTGAAATAAGACAAGGGAATGCTTCAGGGGAAAATGAGTTTGTTTGGTTTTGGTTTGTTTTTTTTTTCTATTTTCCTTCTATAGAGGTGAGATCAGGAGTTTTCATTCCTATCTAGATTTTTCCTTTAAATATAGTCTGTGTCTCTATTCAGAATCCAAACTTAATGCCGAAGTTAAGACAAAAACGAGGTTGGGAGTGAGGAGTGCAGGGCGAGAGAGTGAGCAGAATTAGGAGTGAAGCTTTTTGTTCTGTCACCCGTGGGTCCCTGTGCCCGACGGGCTGCTCCCGAGGCCCCCCACGCTGGCCGCTTAAATCGGGGTCTCGGGGCTTGTGGCTGAGCTTCAGCCGTTTCCAAAGCGCCCGAGGGGGTTCTTCTCTCTGCCTCACCTGCTCAGTGCTGTCCCTCCCCGGCCTCTCCCCCCCGTGGGTTTGCCCCACTCACCTGTCCCCTGGTCCCACGCTGCTCCCTGACCCGTGCTTCCCCTGCTTTGGCAGGCCTCCGCGCACTGGCGGGCGGGCCCTGCGCTGCAGGTGCTGACCCCCGTGGACCTGGCCCCTGTCCCGTGGGCACACATGTCCAGTCAGCCTGCCGCCTAGAGGCTCAGCAGTCTGCCGGGACAGGCCGAGCGACCGTGAGGGACGGCTTGCTGGCCACTGCGGTTGGTGGCCTCATAATGAACCAACACAGACTTGCTCTGTGTAAGGCGTTGTAGTAACAGCCTGACAAATGCCAACTGGTTTAACCTCCGTAACACCTATTTACCTGTCGGGGCCCAGACACAGACGTGAACACACCTGCCCGAGGTCACGTGGCTAGAAAGTAGCAGAACCGGGATTTGAACCTGGGCCGAGTCTGCACTCCGGACCACCACACTGTGATGGGGAAGGAGGCAAGGTCTGGGGCCGGGGCGAGGGTCATCTGATTGTTTTGGGGGCCTGCGTTGAATTTGTGTCAGAGGTTTTTCTCAGGGTTGGACGTACACTGTTATTACTATTATTATCATCTTAACCTGCTTTAACATTTACCTTCGAGACTATTAAAAAGCTTTGTTTTCTTTCTTCCCTTAGGTGGTGTTTGGACTGCAGACCATGTGCCTAGGTGGCAGCTGTCCCTTTCTCCGCAGCTCTGCGCCCCCAGCGAGGCTCCCCACACCTTCCTTCTGAGAACCCCCCGAGGTACGGTGCCGAGGCTGAGCCGCGCTGGCCGTCCGAGCTGGGAGTCTGGGCACAGTGATTCTGCTGTTGCTGCTGCTTTTCCTTGGTAGCTGTTATTTTAAAGTACAGTAAAATACACATAACGAAATTGACCGTTTTAACCTTTTATGGTACTGTTCAGTGGGATTCAGTACGTTCACACCGCCATGCACCTCCAGAACCTTTTTGTCTTCCCCAGCATAAACCCTGTGCCCATGAAACGTTACCTCCCCCTCCCCTCCCCCTCCTCCCCCCTCCTTCCCCCTCCCCCAATCCCCAGTAGCCACCCTCTACTTCCTGTCTCTCCGAATCTGACCACTCTAGCTGCCTCACGTGAGTGGAATCCCATAGGATTCGCCCTTTTGTGACTGGCTTATTTCCCTTAGCCGAATGTCATCGAGGCTTACCCACATCTAGCCTGTGTCCAGTCTTTGTTCCTTTTCAGGGCCGAATAATATTCCAGTGTCTATTTATAGCACACCGGGTCTGTCCCTTCCTTAGTGGATGGGCAGTCTGGTGTGATTCCACCTTTGGGCTATGGTGAATGGTGCTGCTATGATATGTATGCAAATACCTCCGAGACCCCGCCTTCAGGTCTCCTGGGTCTGGGCCCGGAAGAGGAATTGCTGGATCGTGGGGTGATTCTGTGCTTCATTTTTCTGAGGAACCACCGTGCTGTTTCTCGTGGTGTGGACACCATTTAACATTCCCACCAGCAGGGAACAGGGATTCCAATTTCTCCACCTCCTCATTGACACTTGTTAGTTTCTGTTTGTTTGTTTTTTTCCTATTTTGGGTAATGATAGTCATCCTAATGGGTATAACCTTGGTGCGTGTTGTGCTTAAATGTACAAATGTTGAGAAAACAATGTGATAAGCCTCCATGGACTCCTCACCCCAATCAGCAGTCACCGGTTCGTGGCCACTGCCTTCTCATTTCTGTACCCCCTCCCTGCCCTCTTCCTCTTGCCCTGTGTTGTTTTGAGGCGAATTCCAGACATCACACAATTTTGTCTGTAAACGTTTCATCATGTGTCTTGGAAACAGGAGGGTTTGGATATCTCACTTTGTCTGGCGGCAGGAGGGCGTACAGAGATGTTCCTTTGGATCCCTCGTCCCCGATCATTCCCGCGGGTCACTAGGGACCTGTGTAGCCGACACAGAGCTGGACCCCTGTCACCGTCCTGGGTGGCTGGTGGAGGGCGGCTGTGGCCAGGGCCCGGCCCTCCTGCAGAGCGCCAGCTGCCCCTAGGTCCGAGCGGCCGTCATAGAAGAGACCACCTAGATCTCAGCTGAGAGCAGGGAGAGTGAGAGGAGGGGGGAGGAGGGGCATGAGGAAGAGCAGGAGAGAGAGAGCGAGGAGGGAAGGGCGGGCAGGCACGGAGGAAGGAATGGGGGACAGAGGGATGGGAAGGAGAAGTGTGCGGACGTGTGTGGAGGGACCAGAAGGAGGGGGAGGGAAGGACAGTGAGAGACAGAACACCTGGGGGGAGAGCCTTTGCCAGCTCCTAACCTCCTGAAGTCATCTGAGGGAACCACAGAGACACCCCAAGACTAACAGCCTGCTCCTTGTGTCCCCCCAAACCTTTCGAGTTTGGACTCTTTGGGAGCATAGTTTGCCTGTGGTGGGCGAGACTGGCGGTACCCTGGGAGCCACCAGACACACGGGTGCCAGCGGTGTGGGAGGAGCGATCCGGTGGAACAGCCACGTTCCATTCCGGGGGACCCTTCGGTCAGGGAGTGGAGGCTCGGTGCCCAGCAGGTCCGAGGCTGCTGGCTTCTTGCTTAAAGTTGGGAGTCCCCACCACCCAGAGATGATACTTTTACAAAGTTCAGAGGGAGGGACTCCTCAAGGATGGTGTGTGAACAAGAGGTGTCCAAGGCCCTTCCCGTCTCAGTCCGCGGGTCTTGTTCCCCTGTAACAAGACCGGCGCCCCGTAGTGCTGAGCCCTGTGTGCCAGTACAGAGGTAAAGGGGCACTGGTTACAGTGTGTCCGTTTGCATCTCCATTCTCAGCTCCGTTGCAACTTTGTTGCCTGCTCCTAGCTTCCGCTCCCAGCACCGCAGCGTCTCCCTCCACTCTCCAGTCCTGCGCAATCCCAGCTCCCTCCGCCCTGTCCCCTTTTCTTCCTTTCTATCTTTTTAAAAGTATATAACAGCTCTATTGAGACAAAGCTCCCAGGGCGTACAATTCGCTCATTTAAAGCGCACAGTGCGGTGGTCTTTGGTGTTTTCACAGAGCTGGAGCCCCGGTGCCCTCTCTCGCCCCTGGCATCACCCCGATGCCTCCTCAAGACAGATGGCCTTATTGTGGGGACACTGGCCAGTGGGCACTTTGCACCAGGAGAATATTTCTCTCCACCACCCTGCAGCAGCCAGGATTCATAGCCCTTGAGCGCTAAACACAAATGACAGTGCAAATCTGCCAGCTGCTTGACTGGTAGTGACCCTGCCTAGGAGTCGGTGAGTGTCCATGACCAGTCTTAGCTCTGGGCAGGTGAGTGTGTCAAGCCGCTCTCCCTTTTGAGCGGTGGATTCCCTTCCAGCGAGCACACCGGAGCCTGTGAGCGGGCAGTGAAGACGCGGGTCTGGTGGTGGGACGAGCTGTGAAGAAACACAAGGCGGAGTGGAGAGGCAGAGGCGGACGGTGGGCGTGGGGACTGGTGGCTTAGGCACAGCGGCCACGGAAGCCTCCCTGACAAAGTGGCATTTGAGTAAAGACGGGCAGGCGGCGAGGACTGAGCCCCTGAGTCCCCGAGATCTCGGGGAGAAGGTTCCCAGCAGAGGGTGTGTGACATGCGCGGGCTCTGAGCCTGGGGAGCAGCGGGAGCCCGGCTGCGGTGGAAGGACAGGGGGCAGTTAAACCGCCCCCCACGCCCCTGCAGGTGGGCCTCGGTAAAGGCCGGGTTTCATTCTGTGTGACGTGGGGGACATCGGGGAATGACACGAGCTGACAGGTGTGACAGGCGGCACTCGGACTGCTCCGCGGAGAGGGAGCAGCGGAGGCAAAGGCGGGACCGGGGAGGGCAGCCAGTGGCAGCCACAGGGGTCGGGGCGGGGAGAGAAGGGGTGGCAGAGGCCGTTGGAAACGGCCCCCTTGGATATTGTTTGAGGGCGGATTCCCGGGATTTGTGTGCGGATCAGAAGCCGGTACAGAGGGGAGAAGACTCAAGGATGCCCAGGTTTTGGCCCAAGCCCCTGGAAGGATGGCCTTGCTACTTCCTGAAACGAAACGAGGAACCTGGGTTGGAAATCGAGGCTAGACTTTGGACAGACTAGGTCCGGGTGGCCTGTCTCAGGAGATAACCCACATCTGGAATCTCAGGGATACTAATCAATAATTTAGTGAGTGCCTACGGAGGGGCTTATGAAGTAGCAGAAAGCAGAACGTTTTCCCGAAGCAACTACAGCAAAGGTAGAAAACCAGGCCCCGAGGAGGCACAGGGGAAGCAAGCACAGGGGATGGCGGGTGGCTTGTGGCCGGCCGCAGGGGAGTCCTCCTCGCTTCCTCCCTGGGGGACGCCTGTGCCCTGGGTGAGCCTGCAGCGGTGCCGCCGAGGCGTGGCCGCGGGGGTTTCCAGCGGGGTGGGCTGGGACTCGGGGGCAGGGCCTGGGCCTTCTTCCCTCCGGGTCCTCGGTGCCAGGCGTCGGCTCGGCGCTCGGTGAGCGTCCCACGGGTGGCCCTCCGTCGCTGAGGCTCCGCTCCGCCCCTGGGAGGCACGGAGGTCTGACGGGGTCAGCGGGCTAGGATCACATGGGAAGCTCAGACAAGCGCGGGGGGCCCGCCCCAGACCTGCCGGGTCAGAACTCAGGCCTGGCGCTGGCCGCTGTGCTTCAAAGCCGCGTGGTGTTCTTTTGCAGTCAGTCCGGCAGCCGTCCGCGGACGGGCACTTGGGAGCCACCGGACCCCGTAACCCCTGAGGTCCCCTCCAGCTCCGACGTCCTGTGAGTCTGGTTGGAGGGCTTGCGGGATGGCTTCTCTGTTCTTGGGAAATGGGGCTTGTGGCCGGGGCGGAAGGGCCTGTGTGGGGAGAGGACAAGCTGCCCCCGGGTGAAGATGAAGGGCACCTGGGGCGGGGGCATCGGCCAAGGCTGTGGGGAGGCATTAGGAATGGACCTGGGAAGGCTGCAGGCAGTGACAGCCAGCTGCGTTAGGTCCTGGAAACAGAGGTAAAGGGCATGATCCCAACTTTTGGAGAGGCTCACACAGAGTGGCGGGGGGGGGGGGCAAGGGGGGGAGGGGAGGGCAGGGAGTCCAGGAGGGGCCCTGGGGCTGAGGAGGAACTCTCAGGAGGGAGGCTAGTGTCTGGGGCCAGCGGGGCGGGGCGTCAGGTGTTCAGGCCCCGACACAGAGACAGGAGAACGGCCGAGAGAACCACCAGGGAGTCAGAGGAGCCGGGGAAGTGGACGGGGAGGCGGGCAGGGACCCGCCGTGCCCTGCCCTGCGGAGAGCTGGAACTCTGTGCTGAAGGTGACGGGGATTTTGAACAGGGTCGTGTCCGTGATCAGATCCGAGGTCACCGCATCTGCTCGAGCACAGTGCACACGGGAGAGGCTGAGACCAGATAGAGGGAAAGGCGGCGAAGGGGCTGTGGTTTCGCCTGGGTCCACGGGCACCTGTTTTCTTGTCTGTTTCTGAGAACCTCTTCGAGCTGTTTTTTGCTCATGGTTAGAATACGAGCTGCCTCATGAAATGGAACTTCGGCCACTGACCAGCCCAGAACACGGGCGACTTGCAGTCACTCGGACCTGTGAGCGGACCCTCCGATGCTTGTTGAGGGGCACGGGGAGAGGGGTGGGGCGGGAGTCTGCTTGTCCGCGTGAGGATTGGTCTTCGTAGAAATCCAGCCCGTCTGCCTTCACTCGCCCAGCCGTGCAGCCTCGCCTGTTGAAGGGACTGAGATCCTTCGAGTTAGTTTAATTTTACCGATTAAACCAAGACCTGCCCCGAACCTTCACCCAGGTAACTGGTGAGAGCACAGGGTTGAAAGCCAGCTCCGGTGTTCCCAGCCTCTTATTTTTTTAGCTCGGCCATTCCCAGCAGGGGGTCCAGGAATGTGGGACTCCTTTTTTTTTTTCCTGTTTCCTTTGGTCCAGCTAAAGTTTCTCCCTTCTCCACAACCCTGGGATGCTGTGTCTCTGACCAGCGTTCCAGCCACGGTCCACACGGAAACCCCTGCAGGTCACGGGAACCGCAGCTGACTCTTGGGCCGGCTCACACGCTTTCCCCTCGCAGTGTCCAGTCCTGCCACCAGAGAGGTGGTCCTCCCTGGCAGCCGGCTCAAGCGCTTGCTTCTGGTCCCAGCTTCTGCTACGTCATCTCTCTTCCTTCTTTCCTTCCTTCCTCCCTCCCTTCCTCCCTTCCTCCCTCCTTCCCTCCCTCCCTCCTTTCCTTCCTCCCTC
>CM052550.1:58516937-58569867 GCA_028533065.1 Trachops cirrhosus
TCGCTTCCCCTGCGCAGACCCGTGCCGTGCCGTGTGCGCCCTCGTCCCAGTCAGCAATATGCTGGACACACGTCAGATTTTTCTTAGTGCTTTCGGGGCGCCTCGACCCCCTCGATGTCGTTACGGAACTTCTATGAATCGGCTGTTTGTTGGTGGACGTAATTAACGCTGCTAAGAAAAACAGATGACCAAGTTCAGTGTCACTCGAAAGTCGGCGGCTTCGATACAAGGGAGCTTGTTGGTGTAGCGGCCATTTCTTGTTCTCAGTTCCTCAGAGCCTTTCGTTATTTTTATTTGTTTAAATTTGAGTAAGTGTGGACCTTCCTGCACTTACATCTTTTACCTCTAACGACTTTGGTATATTTTCCGACTAGTGGATGAAGTTATCTTGTATTTGCCTACATCTTTTGTTTTAAACTTCAAAATGTTGCCCTTCCCTCCCTAGTATTTTGAGGTCTGATGAACAGACGTGGACGTCGGTGATGCCCCCTGGTCCCCAAACCTTCATCTCTGGGGAGTGAAACGGAGTGCAGTTTTTTCAGGGCTTTCGTCAGAAGCTCTTCGTCTGCTTTCCAACCTCACTTGTTTCTCAGCACCCCCTCTAGCTCTGGGGTGTCCTTCTTAAGGCGCGGGGGCCCCACCCCGCCCCGGGCACTGAGGGGTCTGAACAAGGGCAGGATCGCCGGTTTCCTGTTGCCTCCAGGGTCCTTCCTGGGGATGCCCCCTGGTTTCCGGGCCTTCCGGAAGTGGTCTGGGCTGATCGCACACTGCCTTCGTCACAGACAGTCCTGCGATGATTGATGATCTTTGTCATGTGTGTGTTGGTGTCCTTAGGGTAAATTTCTGGAAGTGGAATTATTGGGCCTTATGTATTGGTAACTTGCCCTGTTTTTTTTTTTTGTTTGTTTGTTTGTGTGTTTTTTCCTGGAGGGTGGTTATAAAACATTTTTTTTTTACTTAAAAATGAGGCCTCTCTGGCCTGTCCACACGGATGTGTGTGTCACACGTGAGTGAGCCCGAGTGAAGGCATGAAACGTGAGTGACATGAAATTACGCTGGGGAGTGTTCTGCAAGGAGATAAACATTGCTGTTTGTAAGCACAGCGGTTCTCTGCTGAGGCCGAATCCTGGGAAATGAAACCCCTTCGGGCCGGGAGAGCATCCGTAGCAGCAGCCCAAGCAAGACGGACTTTTTCTGCTAAATTGCTCTCAGGACAGGCCACATCAATTGATGTCATTTTCAAAAGGCTTACCCTGCCACGTGGCTGCCAGCACTAAGGATTAGCAGAGACCGGGGTGGATTTCGTAAGCCAACAGTGGTTTCTCGTGATTTTAATTTATATTTCTCTAGTTTTATCGGTAGGCGTTTGGGTTTTTGTTGGTCGAGTTGTTCCTGACAGTGCTTCCCTCTGCTTTTGTAACAGGGTTCATCTGGACGAGCGTCTGTTTTCTACTTGTAAACAGTGCGATGCCTTAGAGCGAAGCAGAAAGGAACGCGCTCGGGTGCACCGCGAGGCCCTTAGTCACTGCCACCGATCGCCCGACGTTGGGGCTCTCCTTACGAGGGCACGATAGAAAGCAGGACCGGATCTTGGGCTTTAAAAAGCGTCGGCTTTGGTAGTTAGCATCCGTTTAACAGTGAGCAGCCACCCCCCGTACTAGCTCTGATTTTCCCAGCAGAAGACCCCGTACCTGCCTCCCACCGTTCTGAGCCAGACCCCGAGCTCTCTGCGTGTGGGGGGGACATCGCTTTCTTCCGACGTAACATTTCTCTGCTTCCAGGGTGAGAGAATTTGGGGGCTCCCCACTACTTCCCCCCCACACCACCAACTACCCTCCTCCCCGCACGCTTTCCCCAGCTCCTTAAAGAGACAAATCCATTCTGCCTTCTCCTCAGTTTTTTTTTAATCTCTAGACAGTTAAAAAGGGGGAGGGGGAATCAGCTTATAAAGCAAACATCACACAGGTGTGCCCTTGGTATTGGGATGCCGAGAGCTGTCACTGTCCCGCTGTGCCTGCTGCAGCGCGCGCTCTGTTGCTGTCCAGAAGCGTTGGACCCCAGCTCGGTGTCCTGCGAGCCGCGTGTGGTGTAGCTACTTCACCTTGCTATCACCCGCCATCGTTAGGTAGCTTTGCAATGGCGGGTGGCGGGGGATAATTTTATTTTCCATGGGAACTCTTAAGCAGATGTGGTGTGTTTTGTTGGTGGGAGGTTGGGAGGGGGAAGAAACCAGACCTGCAGGCCTCCTGGTCCCATGGGTGGTGACAGGTACAGCCCTGCCATGCCACCTGCTTCCCTGTGGTTCCAGTGGTTTTGTCCTTTATTTTTCCCTTTTTAAAATGATAAAAGCAGTCTCTCTGCACACACACACACACACACACACACACAGATATTTGAAAAGGTAACCCACCAGTAGTCCTACCACCCTGTGTAATAATTTTTCTCTTTATTTTAATCTTGACTCAAATGCAGCCTTAGATTTACGTGGTCGTCTTCTGACACGACAACACTTAGTGTTGGTTTTTTTAAAAAAACTTACCGCTCTGAGTAATTTCCCACGTTGCTATGTAGATTTCCTAAGAAGGATTTTAAGAAATTAGATGCGTCGGGACAATGCTGGTTAATCACATTACATAAACTTGAGGTACGTGACGGTGCGATGCGACGTCTGTACATTGCGTTGTGTGCTCACGCCCACGGTCTGGGCTCCTTCCGTCACCATGGACGTGACCCCATTTACTCTCTCCATCCTCCCCCGCACCCCCCCCCCCCCGGAAGCCACCATGCTGTTGTCCGCGAGTTTATTCGGGTGGTGCTTTTTGTTTCTTGTGCCGCACAGAAGTGGAATTCTGTCGTTCTTGTCCTTTCTCGCCTGCCGTATTTCACTCGACACGCTGCTGTCATGGTCCGGCCATGTTGTCGCAGGTGGCAGTGGTTTGTCTTTCTTATGGCTGAGTTGTGGTCCATTGTACACACGCACCACACCCTCCTTGTCTGGTCTTCTGCGGAAGGACACGTAGCATAATTAGGGTTTTTTAAAAAGGTTACTTTTAGAGAGGGGAAGGAAGAGAGAGAGAGAGAGGGAAACATCAATGTGTGGTTGCCTCTCGGGCGCCCCCTACTGGGGGCCTGGCCTGCAACCCAGGCACGTGCCCTGAGTGGGAATGGAACTGGCCACCCTTTGTTTCGCAGGCTGGTGCTCAATCCACTGAGCCACAGCAGCCAAGGCTCATAATTAGGATTTTTCTGACTGTATTATAGGCTCAGTTAGTCAACTACTCTGTATCCTTGGACATTTACATTGTTTGTGTGTGTCTTTTATGTCGTTTTAATAATGCTGTACACTCTTGCCTGTGGTTTTTGGGAAGTTTTGTTCTTAGGGTACATTTCTGGCAGTGGGCTTCCTGGACCCAAGGATTTCCTACTTGTTTGGTTTCTAGACAGCTACTGTGCTGCCCTCTACAAGAATCGTGTCAGCCTGCCCTGGCCGGGTGGCTCGGTTGGTTGGCGCGCCATCCCATGCACCGGGAGGTCACGGGTTCTTCCTTGGTCGCAGTGTACACGGGAGGCAGCCAATCGATGTTTCTCTCTCACACTGATGTTTCTCTTTCCCTTCCTCTCTTGAAAAATCAATAAGCATACATACCCTGGGGGTAAGGATTTAAAAAAGAAACAAGAAGAAGAAGGAAAAAAAAAAGAAAAAGAAAAAGAATTGTGTCGATCGTGTCCAGAAACGTTCCCAGTACAGGCGCGGTGTGAGAAGTACGGGGGCCGGGAAGGCTCTGGGGCGCCGAGGCGGGTGCGGGGTTCGCAGGCTGCCCCAGGGAGGCGGTCGGCGCCCGCCAGCTTCGCGTTTCACCGCGAGCGCCGCAGTGATTTCCTGCGGAAAGGCCCGTTTCCTACGGCTCCGGGTTTTCTCCGCCGCCGCAGTTCTGTGGCTCTGCTTTGCCAGATCATGGAAGAAGCCGGTAGATTTTTCTCTTTTCTTTTCTAGTTAAAATAAAATTCAGGGCATCTCCAAAATGGTTCCCTGGCCGATTTGGTAACTGTGTGTTTCTTTAAGGGTCCCCCGGCCTCTCAGGTTCAGTGGTCTATTCGCCAAATCAATAACAGTTTTAAGGTGAGCATTAAGGAATTACGTAGATGCTGACTAGAATAAAAAAGCACCGAGGAGATGATGTAATCTTCTGAGGGTGTTTATGACACAGCTCACATCCTGGCGATAGCAAATCATTTCGAAGTTGATTGCATTTTACGCAGCTGAAAGCCAAAGTTACACAAAGTTCGTGATTACTAAGAATTGATTAGCAGAACTTAGAGCCAGGTCACATCAGAATCAGAAGTTTGGGAGAGAAAGGGGGTGCTGAGCCACGTGTTTTTCTAAGGGGCCCAGCGAGGGAGAGGCCAGTGCGCCTGACCGCGGAGCCGGGCAGCCCCCTGACAGCGGGCAAGAGCGCTTTGCCTGCGCCCTCTTTCCGGCCGTGCAGCCAGCCGGGAGTGTCCGGGTGGGGAGGGTCAGGGCCTGCCAGGCTTGCCGCTATGTAGGAACTTCCCCCCACTCCCCTCCCTGCGTCCCTCACATTTCAGAAACCCGCTGGGGTGAAACACAAGTGCGGGGCCCCCCACCGCGTAGGGCATTGTGCGTGGGTGTGCTGTCTGCGCATCGGTGTGCAGGGCGCGCGATGAAGAGGGTGCTGGGCGGAGTCCGGTAGGAGCCCGGTGATCAGTTTCTGTTCTCTGTTTCTGTTCCAGCCCTTGCCAGCGTCCAGCCATGGGGGACATGAAAACTCCAGATTTCGATGACCTTCTGGCTGCCTTTGACATCCCAGACCCCACCAGCCTCGATGCCAAGGAGGCCATCCAGACGCCCAGCGAGGAGAATGAGAACCCCCTCAAGCCGCCGGGCATGTGTATGGAAGAGAGCGTGTCCTTGTCTCACTCAGGGTCCGCCTCCGACGTGCCGGCCGTGAGCGTCATTGTCAAGAACACCAGCCGCCAGGAGTCGTTCGAAGCGGAGAAAGACCACATCGCTCCCAGCCTGCTGCACAACGGGTTCCGGGGCTCGGACCTGCCTCCGGACGCCCACGGCTTGGGCCACAACTGCGGGAAGTTCGATTCCGCTTTCATGAATGGAGACAGTGCCAGGAGTTTCCCGGGCAAGCTGGAGCCTTCCAAGTCGGAGCCGCTGCCGACCTTTAACGAGTTCAGTCCCATCTCCAGCCCAGAGCCCGAGGACGGCATCAAAGACAACGGGTTCGGACTGAAGCCCAAGCACTCCGACAGTTACTTCCCGCCCCCGCCTGGGTGCGGGCCTGTCGCAGGCCCGGTGCTGGAGGCTCTGTCGAAGTTTCCCGTCCCGGAGCTGCACATGTTCGACCACTTCTGTAAGAAAGAGCCCAAGCCGGAGCCCCCGCCCCTGGGCAGTCAGCAGGAGCAGGAGCGAGGGGCGCAGAAGGCCGGGGAGCCTCCCAAGGAGCTGGACGCCAGCCGCTTCTTTGGGGAGGCCTTGGACTTCAACAGCCACCCCAGCAACAGCATCGCGGAGCCCAAGGGGCTGGCGGCGGAGCTGGGAGCCTGCTCGTCCGTCCCCCCGAGGCAGCGTCTGAAGCCAGCTCATTCCAAGCTGTCCTCTTGCGTCGCGGCCCTGGTGGCCCTGCAGGCCAAACGCGTCGCCAGTGTCGCCAGGGAGGATCAGCCTGGTCACACCAAGGATCCCTCAGGGCCCACGAAAGAGGGCTCCAAGGGCAGCCCCAAAATGCCCAAGTCACCAAAGAGCCCCCGGAGCCCCCTGGAGGCCGCACGGAAAAGCGCCAAGCCATCGGACAGCCCGCGCAGCGTCTGCAGCGACAGCAGCAGCCGAGGCTCCCCTTCTGTGGCCGCCAGCTCCCCGCCAGCGATCCCCAAAGTCAGAATCAAAACCATCAAGACGTCGTCGGGGCAGATCAAACGGACCGTCACAAGGATCCTGCCCGACCCTGACGACCCCAGCAAGTCACCTGCGGGGTCGCCTCTGGGGAGCGCGGCTGCGGAGACCCCCAGCGAGGCGCCAGAGGACGAGGTCAGCGCCCTGCCCTCAGCGGAGCCCTTTCCGGAGGGGGCCGCACGCGCAGGGAGCCCCCAGGGCGACAGGAAAGGGGCGGAGATGGCGCCCAAGGCCAGTGAACCCGCGTCTCCGGGCGGTAGCTCTGGGTCCCGGGTGGCGAAGGCCGCGGCCCCTGGCTCCCAGGCGGGCAAGAAGCCGCAGCAGAGCGCTGGGCTGCAGGCGCCCGCCCCCGCCTCTGCCAACCTGCTGCCCAAAGCCGTGCACCTGGCCAACCTCAACCTGGTCCCCCACAGCGTGGCCGCCTCCGTCACGGCCAAGTCCTCCGCGCAGAGGCGGAGCCAGCCACAGCCCACGCAGATGTCCGTGCCCCTGGTGCACCAGGTGAAGAAGGCCGCCCCGCTGGTCGTGGAGGTCTTCAACAAGGTCCTCCACAGCTCCAACCCCGTGCCCCTCTACGCGCCCAATCTCAGCCCGCCCGCCGACAGCAGGATCCAAGTGCCCGCCAGCGGGTACTGCTGCCTGGAGTGCGGGGACGCGTTCGCCTTAGAGAAGAGCCTGAGCCAGCACTACGGCCGGCGCAGCGTCCACATCGAGGTGCTGTGCACGCTCTGCTCGCAGACGCTGCTGTTCTTCAACAAGTGCAGCCTGCTGCGGCACGCGCGCGACCACAAGAGCAAGGGGCTGGTCATGCAGTGCTCGCAGCTGCTGGTGAAGCCCATCTCCGCGGACCAGATGTTCGCGGCGGCGCCCGCGAACTCCGCCGCCCCCGCGGGCCCGGCCCCCGCGCCCCCGCCCCCGCCCTCCCCCAAACACGGCCCCACCCTTCCCGCCCTGCCGCTCTACCCGGACCCCGTGAGGCTCATCCGGCACGGGGTCAAGTGTCTTGAATGTCACAAGCAGATACGCGACCACACGGTCATGGCCGCGCATTTCCAGAGGATGTCAGAGGAAACGGAGGGGCTGGTAAGTGACCCTTCCTGTGGCGGGTGCCCGGCGCTGGTTCACTGGGGGCTCTGCGTGGGGCAGGGACCAAAAAGCTCATCGGTGGGGGCAGTGGGGGTGGTGGGGGCGTCTTAGGAGAGGGTGTCTGGCTTGATGCTTAGCAACCTGCTGCAATGCATACAGTGTGGTTGGGTTTACTGGGAAAAGCGTCCCGCCCACACTGAGGGGAGCACCTGAAGACCTAGTGGGTGTCTGTGGACATGCTCCATCGTCCACTCAGCTGCCCCCCAGTGTGCTGTTGGGGCCCCTTGGCAGGCCTGGGCTGGGTCCCTACTGGCTGGTGCGGTCCTCACACGTGCTGGGAGGACTCAGGGCCGAGGCAGCGTGGCGCCGCCCTGCGCCTCGGTAGGTCCTGAGAACCTGCCGCGGCTACGCTCTGCCCCGCCCACCGCCGACGCAGCTCTGTGCACAGAGTCCCCTGGGGAAGCTGTGGCAGGCCCGGCGGCGTCAGGGCCCACGTGGAAGGAAGGAGCGCGCACCGACCTGTGGGCTTCTTCCCTCCTCCTCCTCTTCCTCCTCCGCGCGGAAGGAGTCTCTTCATGAGCGCGTGGAGCCTGCCCCCTCCCCAGCCTCCCCCAGCCAGGGCCGCAGAGCCTGGGCCCCCAGTGCGGGGGCTCCTTTCCTTCAGTTGAGGGGCGGGGGTGCTGCACACTGGCTGGCGCGATGAGCCGTGCACGTGCTGCAGGTGCCCACGCTGTGCGTGGGACCCTGTGCTGAGTCCTGGGTGCCAGCAGGAGGGAGTCGCCTGGTTCCCGCCGGAGCTCGCGGTGGCACTGCAGGGGCAGGGCTCACCCTCCCCCACCCCCCACACAGCCACCGTGCGTGCAGACGCAGCGTTGGGTTGAAACGGCATGTCGAGGTAGCTGCAGAGGGTGCCTCAGAGGGACTAATTCATCGCAGTGGCACAGGTGACATTGGAGCATGGCCGAGGGGGGCGGTAGGGTGTTCAGGCAGAGGAATAACAGCGCACGAAAGGGCGGGGCGTGTTTGGGGACGGAGTTGACGGGAGCGGGGCGGCCTAGGAGAGTTGCGGTAGAGACGGGGGAGGAATCGGCGGGGCTGTGGGGCCTCTGCGGCTCCAGAAGCGGCCAGCAAAGTGCTGCAGGGTCGCTGTTGCCTCTTACGGTCGCCCCTGTCTCTGTTCCTACTTAACTTCCGATGAGTCACGTGCGGCGCGGCCACTCCAGCCCTCTCCTCTGGGGCCTCACGCACCAGCGTGGTTGCCTTGGTCCCAGATCGCGGCTTCCGAGTCACGTGCTCAGAACCGCGGCCGGTGGAGGTCTGATGGTTGGACCTCTGGGTTGTCCCTGCCTCCCCGCCCCCGCACTGTTCCTCACCCGCCTTCTGGAATGTGAGCCGGAGCCTGGCTGTAGGGTCCTGGGTTGCACGTTCCCTATGGCATTCTCCTCTGGCGAGGGCTGGATAGTGGGGCCCCCAGACAGGAAGGGCGGCAGTACCTAGGAGCACCGTCCAGCTTCTCTCAGCCTCATCCTAATCCCTCAAAATCTCCTGCCCGGAAAAGTGGCCTTCGAGTCTCCGAGAAAGGGCCAGGCTGCAGCGCGGGAACCCAAACCTCGCCTGGACGGCTGCTGGGCTTGCGTCTCCCCGCGGGGGCACCCTGGCTTCAGGCCCCACCCAGGGCAGGGGGCAGACGGGTGGAGTGGGCCTTTACTCCAGGGCGGGGACTGCAGCACCGCGTGTTCGGGGGTCAGTCTTCTCCCAGGGAGCCGGCCCCCTTCCCTGTGCAGTTGGTCCTTCCCTGACTCTATGGGGCGGATGTCAGCACAGGAGACTGTTTCTTCCTGTTCTTAATATCGTCGTCACACCTCACAAAATTACTGACAGTTCCTTAACACGTCCTAATACCAGTCCATATTCAGATTTTCCCGTTCATATCAAAAATTGTCTTTGAGTCAAGATCCAGACGCGGACCGCACTTTGCACTGGTTTGGCGAATCTTCTAAGCTTCTCGTCCACAGCATCCCTCGTCCCACCCCGCCCACTCGGACCCTCCTTTGGTTTGTTGAAGGAACTGGGTCGTGTGTCCTGAGGATTTTCCAGGGCACTTCTGTGTTTGACCGATTGCTTCCTGAGAACTTTGCAGGGTCGTTCTGAGTGCCGGATGGCTTCCGCGTACAATCCGCTCGTTCTTCTAGAATGCCACTTCTGGAAATTAGCAACGAAGACTTGACTAGGTTCTGGTTCGGCATGCAGGTGGGGCGGTCCTGTGTTCTTCGGACTTCGTGACGTCAGGGAGGTGCAGAGTGCCGGGTGGTCTCGGCTGTAACGACGCCGGCCTTCTGCGACGGCTTTCCGGTCCCTTCATTGAGAAGTTCCTGTCTGTCACCCAGTGATTTTCATATCCATTCGTAATTGCTCCCTGAGTCAGTAACATGAAGAGTCGCAGAAGGGTGTTTTTCTAATTTTATTATTTCCTTTTGTTTATTCGCTGGGATTCTTTTTAACTTATCTTTCCCTCCTCCCTGAGGGCTGTTTGGTTACCCCAAAATATAGTTTATGTTGGAAAATGGGATAAATACATAATTCGTTCCCCTCAGTGAACAGTTTTCCAAGGGCGGGTGGCTTTTCACAGTGGCTGCACCGATTTACTGTCCCACCGACCGGGGACAGGGGCTTCAGTTTTGCCTCATCCGCACCAACGTTAGTTATTTTTTTTCTTTTTTTAATGGTAGCCATCCTAATGGGTGTCAGGTGACCCCGCCCCCTGTTATTTTTAGTGTTAGTGTTGTGATGAACTCATTCATGTTTCTGTATTCAGAATGTTTCTGTATTCAGTCCTTCTTTCTGATGCTCCAATTACCCCATCGTTGGTCGCTGGGAGCCCCTTCGAGCTGACTCCTTTTGACAGAACGCATCAAGCTTTGAGATGCTTCCTCTCTTTCAGCCCCGACAAGATGCCCTGGGCACACTTCCTGAGCTAAACCTAGAATCACCCATGTTCCCAAGGACCCGGCTTTCTTTCCGTGAGGAATGGTATTCAGAGGCCACGTTCCGCACACCAGAGGTGCTCGGTGCTACTGGGCACGCTAACCTTGTTTCGAGGTTTTTTTCGGTGGCCAGAGCTAAGAAATACACATTTTTAAAAAGAGGAAAGAAAGATCGTGCATTTTTACTGGTATCCAAATGTTAAGATTGTAGAGTTTTTATGGAACTGATTTTATACTGAAAGGCTTGGTTCCTATGATTTTCCTATTGCGCACACACAAGTGCCAAAGGCGGTATTATCTGTAACATTCAGACGGCGGCGTAAAGGTGGGGTGCACGTGCACTTCTCCTTGCCCCGACTGCCTCACGCCGCGGGTGCGTAGGTCAAACTGGTGTGTTTGCACGGTCACCGGGAGGGATTCTTTTTTCTTTATGGTTGATACATAGTTACTGCAAGGTCTCTGGGAGGGATTCTTTTTTTCTTTATGGTTGATACATAGTTACTTGAAGTGTAGTTAGGGTACTTGTTTCTGTTTTTCATTTTTAGGGACTGCTTTTGTTTATTTCCTGCCGTATAAAACACTTGATGCCCAAGGTAAAACCACATAACGAGGTGTGTCCGGGGAAGCTCTGCCTCCGCCCGTGTCTTTTCAGCCGTTCGCTCCTTCTCCGGAGGCAGCCGTGTTTATTCCCTTTCGGTTTATCGCCGCCTCTCTCCTTTTTTTTTTTGCAAATAAAAGCGAATACGCGTGCAGGATCGTCTCCTCTTTCCTACACAGAAGAGCATACTCATTTACTGTTGTGCAACTATGGTGATACTTTAAAAAGGAGATTATTATGGGAATGTCGCAAACACCACATAAAAGTGGGGAGAATGGTCTCGTGAACTCTCTCGCCACCCTCGCCGACTCACGGCCCATCTCTGTTTTCTTACCCGCCCTCCTCCAACTCACTGTTTCCAAACAAACCCCAGCGTTGTCATGTCTGTATTTCAGTGTCTCTCAAAGATGAGTGTTTCCCCCCGAAATAGAGGCATGGTATCATTACATCTCAAAACTAATAATTACTCATGATCAAATCTTAATATCAAGTGTCAAATGTCCCGATACTATTTAGTTAGTTTTTTTTATGATATAGTTACTTTTTTTTTCAGTTTTATTTTGTATCAGTTTCGGGTGTACAGCTTAGTAATTAGACAATCATATCCTTTACATGGCTTTCCAAGTCAGTGGTAGATAGTAGATATAATAATAATAATAACAACAACTTAGTGTCTCATTCCTGTTTTACACTTGGCGTTCTTGAATCAGAATCCAAATAAGTGTTATTTGGATTCTGATTATTGAAAGTTTCTTGTTGAAAATTTCTCTTTATTCTCTTTCAATCTATAAGTTCCTCTTCCCTCTCTCTGTCTTATTTTTTTCCTTTGTAATTTGTCTGTGGAAAGAACTGGGTTTGTCCTGTCGAGGCCCCACGCCCTGGACTTGGCTGATTAAAGCACAGACCCTTTCCTGTCCCCCTGACAGCTTGTCCCTCCGCATAGCTGCTCCGACCCCAGTCAGGGCCCCTCCGCCCGCCGCTGTGAGCGGCCCAGTTGTCTCCTCTTAACTGAGAAGGGCGCTCCGGGTGTGGGCGCCAGCTCGGCCGCCCGTGGCTTCCCCCTCTGGCTGCTAGGACCCTGCCTGTTAGAGCTTCTGTGGGTCTGGCTGGAGGACTAGCGTTCCCTTGCTTCCGCCCCCTGCCCACCCAAAGCACGCAGGCAGGGCTGAGGGGATGGAAGCTGTCAATCCATCAGCCGCACTTGGGGCTTCTGCAGCCAGTGGGTCAAGGTCAGTCGGTCAGGGTCGGCGCAGGTCCCCCAGGAGGAGGTCGCTGACCCATCTGACTGGAGGTGTTGAGTGGGAGGAGCCACCTCTGTCCGGGTGGGTCTGGCAGATCTGAGAACTCAAGAAGTGCCTTAGGCCGCTGGAGAGGAAAAGCTGCAAGAAGCACTCAGGGCCCGCGTGAGCAGATTAATCTCTGGGAAAACTGGGTCAGGTCTGTCTCCGATTAAGAAGGGTAGAGGTGAGGGCTGCGTGGCGAGGTCTGGGGCGTTCCCGTGCCCTGAGACGCTTGGAAGAGAGCACGGCCGTGGGGTGGCTCGTCCCGACCCGCGCCCCGGGAAAGTCGGCCGCCCGTGGCGCCCGCCTCAGCCGCGCTCCCGCTGCTCTCTCCTAGACCTGCCCCGTGTGCCAGATGCTGCTGCCCAACCAGTGCAGTTTCTGCGCGCACCAGCGGACCCACACGCACAAGTCCCCGTACTGCTGCCCGGAGTGCGGGGCCCTCTGCCGCTCGGCCTACTTCCAGACCCACGTGAAGGAGAACTGCCTGCACTACGCCCGCAAGGTGGGCTACAGGTGGGTGCCGCCCCCTCCCGGGCCAGCAGGGTCTCCAGGGTCCTCGGGCTCAGCCTGCCAAGGCCGAGCACGTTGGTGGGTATGTGGACGGACACGTTTATTTTCTAGAGAGCGACAGGGAGAAGAATAAGAAGTTAAAAAAAATTAAACATTCGCAAAAATAGCTTTGAAGGGGGAGGATTTGGGGAGATCAGCGTATCCGGAACATTCGCTTTGTCAGCTTGGTTTTTAAAAATACATACGTTTAATTTGCTCACAGAGTTACTGCGTTTGGCATACCGAGTTTGAGGTGCTGTTGCCGCCATAAACTTACTAATTGCGGCACTTGGAAACCTTCTCCGTGTTCATTAACCAGCGAAGCTGCGAGACTCCAGACTCAAAGGGCTCCAGGGCCTGTGCGTTGACTCGTTTCTGTCCGTTTGTGAGGAGAAAGCAAAACCCGAGAATGGAAAAAATGATCAGCCTGGTAGTAAAAACAAGAAAAGTTTGTTGTAGATGGAATCTCCTCCACCGTGTCAAACGGATAGAAGCAAGAAGTCATTTTCAGAAAATAAAAGATCAAAATGCGGGGGCGGGGGAGGGAAGCGCTCTCCAAAGCTCAGTGATCTCCACCTGTCACGTCCACCCAGTCAGGCCTCCTGTGCCGAGTCACTGCGGTTGGGAGTTTCTGAGCTTCTGCGTCTTCTCACGGTTCGCGTTCGCTTCTGAAACGTAATTTTGCCCAAATTTAGTAAGGTTTTCTTCTCTCTGGTATTTAAAAAAAACTATTGATTTAGGTCAGTGCCAGACACCGAAGATATAAAAGTGATTAAGGCACAGCCCCAGAGCCCAAGGAGGCTGCAGTGGGGTAGATTATAAACACGGGCACGGCGAGGGTGACGCCGAGGGGTAGGCTGAATAGCGGGGGAATGGCCAGGGAGGATTCTTGGAGGAGGGAGTAGGAGGCTCAGGCAGAAGAAACGGAGAGACGATACCTGGTGAGGATACCGGTGGGACACCAGCACGCACAGAGGGGTTCTGGGGAGATCAGCGTTTCTGTAGAGGCGTGTCAAGTGCGTGGGGGGAGTGGCGAGAAACGAGACCAGGAGCTGGTAGAGGCCAGGCCTCGCCCGACCTCGTATTCCTTGGTAGACATTTGGCCTCCATCCAGTGGACACCGAGGAGCTGCGGAAAGATTTGCAGCGGGGGGAGTGATACGGCGAGATCGTTTCTGGGAAGCTGGCACCGAGTGTTCAGGAGAGTGGGGGCTGGCTGAGAGGCACGTGCGGCAGTCCAGGCGAGACACCGAGGGCTCTGCTCGGATGTGGCCTTGGGGCGGAGGTGAAGGGAGAGTGGAGAGAGATTCGGGAAGTGCAAGCGTCAGGGCTCAAGACGGGGGTGAGGATTTGGAGGGGCTGGTTGTGACCCCCAGGTTTCTGTCTCGGTACAAACATTTCCAGATGTGGACTGATTTCTTTGCACGTTACGGAGGACAGAGAATCTAAAGGGCCTGAGAAACAGACCAACCAGCGGCGGGGCTGTAAAAGCCCTTGCCGCCATGTTGCAGAAGGGCAGGTGTCAGCAGCCTTCCAGGCTACATTTTTAAAGCAAACACCTGACGAGCGTCTTACAGTGCCCTGGAACGTTTGAAAAACACCTTTCTCACTTTCACCTACGTGTGTGCTGCGTCTTCTAAGACCCACTCCAACCCAATAGACGTGTAAGGCAACACTTCGATTTTTATCTTTGAATCTGGAACCCAAGAAATTTCCAATGTCGTAGGTGGAGTAACAGATTTTTCTTTTTGCCTTCGAATTATTTTGTTTGACTTTCTTCTATACCTAAAAAGAAACAGTCTCAAAAGCAATTTAGTTTTTCAAGCCTTTTTGTAAGGAATCTCAGCCAAAAATGTATTGCGATTCAGCCGTAGAGAGGCATTCCTGAACGTAATGGACATTCAAATCTTCAATTGAGTGTGGAGCTCCAAAAACATACACACTAATACACTATTCATTACGGTTAAGATCTGCTACTATTAATATGCTTTTTTGGTAACAGCTTCATGCAGATACAATTTACACACCATACAATCCACCCATTTAAAGCACACAATCCAGTGGTTTTCGGGATATTCTGAGTTGTGCCATCACCACAAGCAATCTTAGAACACCTTCCAAAAAAAATTTTTTTTTGGATCACTTTCATCAACCCCCCAAAAACCGCTACATTCACACCTTCCCATCTCCCCAGTCCATAAGCAACCACTGATTTCCTCTGTATCTTCTAGACTTGTCTCTCGGACCTTTCCTGTACTTGGACCCTGTAGTATGTGCTCCCAGCATCCTATTTTCAGGGTTCATCCATGCCCTCGCGGATATCCGTTACTTCGCTCCTCTTTCTGGCTGAATGGCGTTCCGCCGGTCGTGCACACCGCCCCCTGCTGGCCCACGCCTCCGTCGGCCTCCGCCTCTTGTCTGTTGCGGAAAACGCGGCGGACAAATGTTCACGGCGGAGTTCGCGTGTAGACAGATGCTTTCAGCTCTCGCGGGTGCGCGCGCAGGGGTGGGATCCCTGGGCCCTAGGGTCACCTCAAGTTTCACTTTTCCGAGCAACAGTCGGTTTCCCAGAGTGGGCGTGCCCTGCTGATTTCCCCGCCGGCAGCGGGGGAGGGTCCTGACTTCTCTGCACGCTCGTCAACGCTTTTTCAGGTCTGACTTTGGATTCTAGCCGCCGTCCTTGTGGGCGCGAGTGCTGTCTCGTGATCGTTTTGATTTGCCTTTTCCTGGTGGCGTATGGTATTGAGCGTCTTTTTATTTTTATTTTTTATATTTGTATATCTTTTTTGGAAAACATGTCTATTCAAATCTTTTGCCCATTTTTAAATTGGGTTATTTGTTGTTTTGTTATTTGTTAGTAGTAAGAGTTCTTATATATTCTGGATGCAAGTCCCTTGTCAGATATGTGGTTTGCAAATATTTTCTCTTATTCTGTGGGTATTAATATTTAAAAAAATATTACGTTAATTACTGTGATTATTATTTTATTTTATTTATTTATCTTTAGAGCGGAAGGGAAGGAGAGAGGGAGAGGAATATCAATGTATGGTTGCCTCTTGTGGGTCCCTTGCAGGGAACTGGCCTGCAACCCAGGCATGTGCCCTGACTGGGAATCGAACCGCGATCTTTTGGTTCGCAGGCCCGCGCTCAATCCACTGAGCTACACTAGCCAGGGGTGTAGGTATTAATATTTTTAAATAAATCCTCCAAAGGTACCTATTCTGTTTCCTTTCGCTCTACTACAGTTTTACAGTATTACTTTGTTTTATATTATTTTTGCTTTTTCTTGAAGACAATGTATAAAGCCTGGACATTTCATATATATTTTATGTTCATGTTTCATGTGAAATGTATATACATTTTACATATATATTTAGAATGGTATAAATTATTCTGCTCTTCGTTGATAATTTGGAGAGCAGTCAATGATGTCATAAGGGAACAAGTTTAGACTGTTCTAAATAATGTTATTTTTTAATTATTTGTGATTATTTGCAAAATTAAATTTTTTTTTTACTGCTCTTTATCTTTTCTAAAACTACGTCTTTCACAGGACGTGATCCCCTCACTGTCTGTCCTCTCTTTGAAGGAGTGGGGACAGAGCTGTGTGGTGGGGCTGGGTTTCCCTTCTGCGTGGTTTCCATCAGTTTGTCAGCCCTGCTCGATTCTGACCCCCGCCGCCGAGGCCCTCGGTGTGTGTTCTCTGACCCCCTCGCATTCCTGCTCTCAGCGCGGTTTCCTTGGACGGTGTGTCTGCTAGGTCGCTAGGATGCGTTTTCCGGTGCATTTCTGAAGAGGGTGTTTATGTTGTTCCCGCGGAAGTTCGGTCACACTGCACAGACACGGCCACTGAAGGGATTCGTCACACGTACCAGCTGTGCTTGGCCCCTGTGGGTGAATTTGGAAACATGCGGATTTTTTTTTCTCCTGCTAATTCCTTGTGGTATGGCAGGTACTCTGTGTGCTAGAAGTCGGTCACTACTTTGTTTAACGGGAGAGAAAATGTAATTAAGTCAGTAGTTTGCAGAGACGCTACAGCACACACGGATTCGATCATGACTGATCCTCTGGGGTCACCGCGAACAGTGCCCTGGTGCTGTGGGCTGCTCCTCACTGCTCATGAGCCTGCAGAGGTGATTACGTAACCCCCAGTGTCTCCTCCAAACGCAGACACACAAAAGGAAGGAAAACAAGAACGCCGGTCAGGATTCTGTGATGATTTATGTGGATTGCGAAAGTGGGCTCACAGAGGGACTCGGAGGGAAATGGGTGGGGTCAAAGAATTCTTCGGGGAAGGCGCGTCCTTCCTTCCATACGGCCTGGCCGAAGCCGGGTTCCGGGGGCAGCCAGTGTTACAGGCAGCGTCCCGACAAAGGGAAGAGCAGAGCTGTTTTCTCAGGCGCGGGAGACCCGAGTGTGTTTCTGAGCAGGAGGAAGGACAGAAGACATTCGAGGGTCTCGGAAGCTGAGTGGGCGCAGGTCACACACTGAAGACAGGAAAGGCTGCATGTATAGAGAGATATTTGAAGTTGAAAGGAGGAGTTTTTGCCCTGGCTCAGTCGATTGAGTGCCGGCCTATGAACCAAAGAGTCGCAGGTTCAATTCCCAGTCAGGACACATGCCTGGGTTGCCAGCCAAGTCAGGCCCCCAGAAGGGGGCGCTCAAGAGGCAACCACACAGTAATGTTTCCCTCTTTCTCCTTCCTTCCCATCTCTCTAAAAATAAATAAAATGTTTTTAAAAATAAAAAAAGAGAAAGGAGTCTAACATGGCCTTGACCGCAGAAAAATGGTTTCTGACGGTTTATACATCGTAAACAATGACATAAATAGGCATGGGTAGGGGAGAGACAGAAACCAAAGTGGTCCAGGGTCCCACCGAGGGGGCGGCACGACCCTGAGGGGCTGCACAGTGCGGAGTGGCCTCAGCCCCAGGCGTGTGCTGAGCGCCTGCGGTGCGGCCCGCCGCTTCCCTTTACGAACTGGAACGCGGACAGCGTCGGGGACAGCGCAGCACAGGGCATCTCTGCCCGCGCAGCAGATGGCGCCGCCCGGCGCTGCTCCGGGGTGTCTCTCCCTGGGCTGTGGGCGGTCGGTGTCAACGCGGCTGTTCCGGGGAGCGCGGCGTTTCTCGGTTGTTTCTCTGTTTCTCGTACCGCGGCCTGAGCTCCGGGCGGCCCCCGGGGAGGGCGTGGCTCTCCTCGGCCTCCCGCTGCTCGTGGACTCCTGCGGTGGTGCCGCATGACACGGGTGCTGTTCGTGTCATTTTGGGGCCCCTCCCTTCCTCCGCCACCCCACGGACTTCTCTCAGCTGGCCTGAGGTTTTTGGTTTGCAGAAGAATGTCCTCTGGCCTGCGGAGGGAGGGGAGGGTTTCTCCCCGCTTTTCCACCAGGCGGGGCCTTGGGCTTGGGCGGCCCTGGGCGGCCAGGCTGTGCCAGACGGCGGGCACCAGGCAGGCTCTCAGGACTCGGGGCTGAGTGCTCCAGGGCGTGTCGCGAGAGGCCTCCCTTCCTGCCCTCTGTCCCTCTTGCAGGCCCACCTCTGGGTCTGACCTCCACCCCCCGCCCCCACTTCTGTCACTCAGGTGCATCCACTGCGGGGTCGTCCACCTGACCTTGGCCTTGCTGAAAAGCCACATCCAGGAGAAACACTGCCAGGTTTTCCACAAATGTGCTTTCTGCCCCATGGCCTTCAAGACTGCCAGCAGCACCGCGGACCACAGCGCCTCCCAGCACCCCACCCAGCCCCCGAAACCCTCCCAGTGAGTGCGGCCTCGGGGCCAGCAGGCCTGTGGGGCGGAGCCCAGCGGCCTGGGCGCGGTAGGGGGAGGTGCTGGGGAAAACCGAGAGCCGGACTAGCGGCAGAGCCCCCACTAAGACATCCCGAGGCTGGGGAGTAGCCGCACTGGTCCAGAGAGAGCGGAGTGGGCGGAGGGCGTGCGGTTCTGCCGCGGAGCCCGGCCGCCTCACGCCCCGGGGCTTGTCTCGCAGGCTCATGTACAAGTGCTCCTGTGAGATGGTGTTCCACAAGAAGAGGCAGATTCAGCAGCATTTCTACCAGGACGCCAGCAAGGCGCAGGTGGGCGTCTTCAAGTGCCCCGAGTGCCCGCTCTTGTTCCTGCAGAAGCCGGAGCTGATGCAGCACGTCAAGGTGGGCAGCGCGGCCGGGAGGAGGGCACGCGCCCCGAGCCGGGGGTCTGACCCTGTGCCCCTCCCCTCGCCCAGTCAGTAACCGCTCTCCCCATCCCCAGAGCGTCCACGGTGTTCCCCGCAACGTGGAGGAGCTGTCCAGCCTCCAGTCGGCGGCCGACACGGCCTCCGGCCGCCCCGCTTCTCGAGTTCCCACCGAGCCCCCGCCGACCAGCGTGGCTGCCCGGGGTAGCTCGCTGCCGTCGGGCCGCTGGGGCAGGTCCGAGGCCCATCGCAGGGCAGAGGGCAAGCCCCGGCTGAGGAGCGCTGGCTGGACCTGCCAGGAGTGCCAGGAGTGGGTCCCCGACCGGGAGAGCTACGTGTCCCACATGAAAAAGAGCCACGGTCGGGTAGGTGCCCCCGGGGGCTCCCAGCCCTGTGCCCCGTCCTCCGGACGTCTCTCCTGTGGGCTCAGCGCCCCCTTCTGTGGCTGACCCCCCTGGGGTTCCAGGGGCCCGGGGCAGGGCGGGGGCTGCAGAGTCTGAGGTCCATGCAGCATCCTCCCGCTTGCCTCTGCGTGTGTCTCGCGGTGCTGACACCGTGCTTTCCGGGGCCGCCCGCAGATGCTGAAGCGGTACCCGTGCCGGCAGTGTGAGCAGTCCTTCCACACGCCCAGCAGCCTGCGCAAACACATCCGCAACAACCACGACACCGTCAAGAAAGTCTACACGTGCGGGTGAGTCTCCGGAGCGGGGACGGCCGGGAGGCCGAAACCCCAAAACTCCATCCGCGGCCCGTCGGGGGCTTCTCTCTGCTCTGAGATCAGGGGTCAAACGCAAGAGATGAGCAAGTTTCTAAACGGAAGATGCTGGGGCTAGGTCAGGAATTGGGGCAGGTCAGAAGCCAGCTTCCAGAGCCTGGGGGCTCCCGAGCCCTTCCACCTCCCGAACCCCGGGCTGCACTGCCCATCAGTGGTGAAGGGCCCTGAGGCTCACGGGGCAGGGGGGTGACCGTGAGCCCCCGCAGCACCGCCTGCCTGCGCTTCGGCGCACACTCGGCCTCTCGTGCTGAGCCCCTGCCCAGCGCTGGGGCCTCTGGGCAGCGATGTCGGGGTGCTGGAGAGTAGGCTCGTGACCAGGTCCCGGTACACATGCTCCGACTTGCTGTTGTCGGTTGGGCCGCTGCTTTCCGGCTAGATTTCTCTGGGGAGGACCCAGCCCCCCCGGCCAGCCTGAGGACCACCCTGCCCGCTCTGCGTCTGCGCCAGGCTCTCTCCCCTGGAGCCAGCAGCGGCACCCACCTCTGCCTTCTGCTCCCACGGCCCGTCCTCTCACACGGTGGCTCCGGCCGTCCCTTCGCAGGTACTGCACCGAGGACAGCCCCAGCTTTCCTCGCCCCTCCCTCTTGGAGAGCCACATCAGCCTTATGCACGGCATCCGAAACCCCGATCTGAGCCGGACGTCCAACACCAGGCCTCCGGGCGGGCTTTCCCCTCAGGTGAGTGTGGGGCTCCCGGCCCGCGCGGCAGCGCGCTCAGCGAGGCCTGGAGCGGGAGGGGCGCTGGGAGGGCCTCAGGGCACCCGTTTGTCGTTGTGGCCGCGCCGCAGCCGGCGGCGACAGCTTCCCTCGGTGCCTGCGAGCCCAGTGGGACCCCGGGCTTGCACACCAGTGAAGGACGGGGGCCAAGGCCCGTGAGGCGGCCCGGCGGCCTCTCGTTCCTGCCGTTTCCCCGGCACCGAGAGCCCTTCCTGAGGGGCGGCTGCGCTCGGTGACATGGGAGAGATTCCGCACGTACGCGCCTGCTTCCGCCCCAGTCCTAGCAGCAGGCGAGGGGCCTGGCCGTCAGGTGACTGTGGCCAGACTTGGCTGACCCCCCACCACGAGCTATGGGAGGAGCCGCTCTCAGACCCCCGCTGTCCTGAACCCTTGTCCTGTGCCCTCATCCTTGTACCACGCCCGTTCCCGTGTCTGGGGGACTTCGGGAGCTGCCTGGCCTCCCTCCTCACTGTAGCTTCTTCCCCGCCCCCATGCACGGGGCCACTCCTCGGAGGGCCCTGGCATGTCTGGGACCTGCTGGGAGATCCCGGAGTTCCAGGACCTTCTTTCTGGGCCGTTCAGAGAAGGTGTCTCACTGGTCGGCGAAGGCCGTTCCACTGCGGGCGGCCGGGGTGTCGTTGGCATTTTGGCAACATCTGTCTGTGATTAAATGCACCCCCCTTCCCTCCAAAAGCGCACGCCCTTCGATGCAACAACAGCCAGCTTCCCGGCTTTATCTGCCAGATGCTCTGGCCTTGGGCACAAAGAAGTGTGTTAAGGGCGTTCGGTGCAGCACTGTGTGCGTGGCCGGGATGGAACCCGACTCGGTGTCCACCAGAGGGGACCGTGCATCCCCCTGCGGGTTTGTGTGCCGCCGTCAGGGAGGCGGGGCCTCTGGCTAAGCCTCACGGAGACGGGCGCCAGTCACGTCCTGCCACGAAAGGGCATCGCTCTGTGGAAGGCGGCAGTTTTATTTCCGTGCGCATGCGGACTATCTCTGGGCGGAGGCACAGGGCCCTCGTGATGCGGTGTTCTCTGGAGATCAGGCGGGGGAGGGGGGCAAAAAAAACCCCCAAAAAACAGAAATGACCAACCCAAACAAACACAAGCTAGACCGGCCGTCAGGGCCAGGGTGACCCTGGCCTGGGCGGCGATTCGGCGAGGCCTTGGGCGGCACTGCTGTGTCTGGGGGCTCCTGTCCCGGGCTCGGCGCGGCCTGGACTCGGCTTACGCTGTGTCCCCTTCAGGTGAGCCATCTGAAGAGACGGGTCAGCGGGGCAGCGGATGCTCCAGGCTCCAGCAACGGCGTGACCGTCTCCTCCATCAAGAGGCACAAGTCCCTTTTCCAGTGTGCGAAATGCAGCTTTGCCACAGACTCGGGGCTCGAGTTCCAGAGCCACATACCTCAGCACCAGACGGACAGCTCCACGGCCCAGTGCCCGCTCTGCGGCCTGTGCTACACCTCCGCCGGCTCGCTCGGCCGCCACCTCTTCATCGTCCACAAGGTGAGGGAGCAGGAGGACGAGGAGGAGGCGCCGGAGGAGGCGGAGCCAGAGGAGGGCTCCGGGGAAGAGGCGTCCATGGACACCAGGGAGAACGGACTGGAAGAATGTACTGGCGAGCCCTTGTCGGGCGACCCAGAGGCCAGAAGATCACCGGGCTCAGCTCCCGAGGGGGACGGTGCCCGGGAGGCTCAGAGTCAACCACAGGCCTCTCGGGATCAGGACAGCCACGCACCGTCCCCTCAGGTGTGACCGGAGGCTCGCAGTGCGTGCGGTCGGGTGTGCCGTGGTGTGCTGCCCGGGGCTTGTGGACGGGGGCAGACAAGCCGCCCTGCCCGGCGTGAGCGTGGCAGAGAGGCGGGGCCCCGGAGCGGCATCGCCCTGAGCTGCAGGGAGCTGGGTGCGCCCCGGCCCCAGGAGGTGTGGGTTGCCTGGGATGCTCCCAGATCTGAATTTACTTCTCTTATTTATGGCTTTGTGCTGCTTCTCGGTACCCCGACTCTCGTCCGTGTCCTTCCAGCCCCAGCGCTGCCCTCTCTGCTTGAAACCGCTTGGCGGCCGCGCTCTTCGGGGAGGCTCCCCACCCGCTGCCTTCCGCCAGGGGCCCTTCCGAGCTGTCTGTGAGGTCGGAGGCTGAGCAGGGGCCGGGGCGGCTGGCGCTCTCCCTCTCGGAGTGCTCAACCTGGCCTGGCCTGGCCTGGCCTGGCCTGGCCGCCTGGTCCTTCCTTCCTGTCTTCTCCGAGCCCGTCCCCAACTGACAGTCCCGGAGGGTGCATTGTCTCGCTGGCCCATCCTGTCCTTGAGGGGACACTTTGGCAGCACGCCCCTGTGCAGAGCCTGGGGGAGCAGAGGTGCGCCCCGGAAGGCAGGCAGGCAGGCAGGCAGGCAGCGAGAGCAGACCCCTCGGAAGGGGCGTGCGTCCCGTCCGTCCTGCTGCCGCCCTGCCTTTCCCCAGGAGAGGGCGCTGCGCACGCCGACGCTGGGGTGCTCGTCCTCTCCTCCGGTGCCATTAGAGAGGCTGCCGCCCCGGCAGGCCGCCCGTCCTCTCGGTTACACTCATGTTGCTCAGACTATATTTCAAATAAAAAGTTCTTCTTACCACGCAGGTGGGCTCTTGTATTCCTCTTCAGGTGAGCCTGGCCCCACCCTGCTCCGCCCAAGGGTCTTGCCCAGACGTCCCTCACTGCCCCATTTCCGAGGCAGAACAGTGTTCCTGCTGTGCACCGAGGTCCTCTAGATCCTGGAGCCGTGGTCAGGGAACCAGGAGCCTGGGGTGGCCCGATTCTCTGCAGACGTTCTGAAGGGGGGAGGTGTGCTGGTCAGGAGTCACCTCCAGGGTCTCCCCCGGGGCTAGCAGCACCGGCTTCAGGGCCTGTTGAAATTTTCTGGGCCCCTCCATCTCTCCTCCAAACTGATTTGCAACCTAAGGGAACCCTCCTGGAGGGAGGAATTCTGTAGTTTTCTTGCAGTGAGTGTTCAAGAGGCCTTTGTGTCACGGCCACCCTGGGAGCTCGGGTGTGAGGGAACCGGGGTCAGATGCTCGAGGCGGGGCTGTCTTTTCACGGGTGGCAGAGTTAGGGCCTGACCCAGCACGAGGAGCAGGCGGTGTGGGGGTGCCCTCTGACCTCCGACCCCTGGGGCTCCTGCAGCCCTGCCCGGCTGGGATGTGGGGCCACTGAGATCTTTCCAGGGAGGCGCTGAACATCAGTGATAAATTATTAAGTCGGATAAATATGCTTGATGTTTTCACAACTGAAAACAAAAATCCTCTCCTCTGTGAAATGCCACATTTTTAGTGGAAATGCTGATGGCCCTGGGAGAGGTTAGCGCTTGCTGCCTCGGCTGCAGAGAGACTGCGGTGCTCGATGGTTGCCGTGCCTGGGGAGGCCGCCCTGCCTCTGCTTCCCAAGGCGGCCGCCTGCAAGGCCAGAGCCAGCCCCAGCTCCCACGTCCTTCCTTTCCTCACTCCGGTTGCAGGGTGCCTGCCCTGCACCCTGGCTCCATTCCCAGCAAGCAATTAGAGAGGAGGCTGGTAGAAAGGTTTGAAATGGATGGCCGAGTCCCTTCCTGCCCAGAAACAGTGGTAACCTGGAGGAGGGAGGAGGTGGTGACATTGCAGGTGTGACCCCCCCCACCCCGTCCTGGCCCCAGACCCCTCCCTCCTTCCTGGGAGTGGCAGGGAGTAGAGACACAGCCCGGGGCCTGCCCTTCCCCACCTCTGCACAAAGCCGCTAAATTCACCGCTAAAAGCCCCTTCTAAAGAGAGGTGGTCATTCCCATCCAACTCGGCTTTTATGGTGATCAGCGTGGAAGCATTTTCTAGTTTGTGAAACACTAAGGTGAAGGGTTCGTAACGTGACTCCAGGGCGCACAGGGGAGAGGGCGCCTCGCCTGACGGTCACACTTGGATGCCAGTGGTCAGTTACGATCCGATCCGCCTGGGACACCTGTCCATTATTTGGTAACCCTGACAACAACAGTGCTTTCAGCCCTGCCCCTGATCTTACAAAATACTTTCCAGTGGTTCTCATGTAGTCCCCACAGTGGTCTCCCAGTCACCCTCCACTGCACAGAGAAGCAAGCTGGGGCTCGGAGCCGTTAAATCACTTGCTGGGCCACCTGTACGCAACGGTGCCGAGTCAGGCTTGTCCAGTTCTCAAGTCCACGGTCTCGATCACTGTGCAGCCTTAGTCACCCCGCTGCTGTGTGGGAGTCCAGACGCCCACCTTCCTACCTCCCCTGCGGCTGGAGCACCGGGCTCTCTCTGGAGTCAAACTGTGCCTTGTCACCCCCAAGGAGGCCCCCGCACATCACCTTTGCTCGGGACAAAAGCGCAGGCAGTGTCTCTGTGACCTTAGACCCTCATTTGGATTTAACTTGCCAGGAGAAGAGCGAGGGACCTTCCTTGTGGGGGGAGGGGGCGTCCCAGAAAAACCTGCTTGGCCTTCCCAGGGAACGCGGTTCCCTCAGGGTCCAGGATCTTTTGATCTTTTCTTTTTTTGAGGTGTTTTTAATGGTTGCGCTATCATTCGTTATCAGAAAACGCTTGCTGTAAGCACTTGTCTGCACATTAGCCGGAGTGCTCTCCTGATCGAGTCAGACAGATAAAATTCCCGCCCCCAGAGAAACTCCGGTTTACTACACGCCGAGGCTTGACAAATGACTAGTATTTATTTTCCAACTGCTTTATCTCTGTAAAGTGAGACGCCGAGTGAGTAGGAGCTCACTGAGTGTGTAGAAAGAACCGTTCCCTTAACTTATGTAAACAGTCTGGGTTCTGAGAACTTAACACCTGTGGCTCAGCAAGTTCAGCCCTCTTTGCTTTCCCCAAGACTGAGCCCCCCCCCCCCCCCGTTCACCACTGCATATTCAGCACTGAGCACACCTTATTTTACTTGTTTAGGGGTTTTTTGTGTGTTTTTGAAAAATTAATGCATATCCATGGTAAGACATCCAAATAATACAAGAGTATCTATAATGAAAAAACACGTAAGCTCCCTAATGGAGGTCGGCCTCCCGTTCCCCGTGCCCTCTCCGGAGTCGATTGCTGTTATCTCTGTCTTGTGTATCGTTTCTGAGCAATTCTATGCATTTACAAGTTTATAAATATGTATATTTATATATCTATTTTTAATACAAATGATAGCATTCTATACACAGTGTTCTGAAGCTTGCTTTTTTCACTTGTTTAATGGAGGTGGTTCCAGATTCATGTGGGGGCCAGTCTCATTCTTTAAAAGTCCCGAGCACAGACCCTTGCGAATATTCAGTAGTAGTTCGCAGAGTGTTTGAGCAAATAAACGAATGAATGAATGCATGGGTGGAAGAATGAGATTTTCTCAGGATCTTCTAGATGCTAGAACATGCCCCCCCACCCCGCCGCCGTCTTGTCTAAGGGATGCAGGTCTCCGCTAAGCTCTTCTACCACCTGACAGCAGCCTCAGGAACTGGGAGCAGGGAGCCCAGGTGCCGAGTACGGGATTTCTTTGAGGGCCCTCTTTAAAATTACTTTTCCCTGTTGGAAATGATACAGAATTTTTAGAGAAAATTTTCTTAAAAATGCCTATTTATAATCCCATCTTACCTTTGTAGTATTCGTTTCTACGTATCACTTTTCCAGCCTTGTTCAATTCATAGCTTAATGGTAGGACAGTGGTTAACGTCGAATATTTGCATATGACGAACAGTATTCTCACATTCATTCTCTTATCTTGCCTCATAATAAGCCTATGAGACAGACACTGTTGTTATTCCTTTGCAGACTCAGAGTGGGTGAGCAGTTTCCCTGAAGCCACAGAGCGAGTGAGGGGCAGAGCCGGGACTCACTCAGGGGTGAAGGAGTTCCATTCACTGCCCTGCCCTGGGTTTCGTACCCTGCGCTTTCCTGCTTAACATCATGTCTTGGACATTTTTGTGTTTCTCCAGTCTTTTCACCGTCACTTCCACATCAGCATAAATTACTGTCCGGTTCGCCTCGGCATGCCCCACGCATCACGGCAGGGAACAGTGCGGAGCACACAGCTTCCCACTTCTGCAGAAGCGTCTCACGGGTATCGATCCCTGTGTCTCCCCACCGAGCTCACTGGCCGTGTGATAGGATGATGAAATCAGACGCGAGGTTCCAGCCTGGGCGCTGTAACGAAGTCACTTGATCTCTCTTGGCCTTGGTTCTTGCATCTGTCAAATGAGGTGGGCGGGGGGGGGGTCATAAATCTTTGGGGATCTTGAGCTTGGCTGGATTTTATCTTACAGTTCTTGTGTATGTTTATGTCAAAATAGAGGACACCTTGTCAAAGGCAAGAACTCTTACTGAACTTCCTTTTTTTAAAAATGTATTTATTGGCTTAGAGATATCCAAAAAATGGAAAAGGCCCCTCCCACTCTGCCCCCTCTCCCCAAGCCAGTAGCCCTTTTATTTGCATTTATTTATATTCCCATTTGCATGAGGTTTATGCTTCTTCAGATAGAGCTCTGCCTCTTTTTATGGGCGCCTATTTCTCTGGGCTTTTGTCAAGCTTTTCCAAGTTTGAACTCTGTTTACTTGATGATTCGCAAACATCTTCAGCTCCTCCTATCACCCAGGTCTCTCCTCGGTAGGGACCGAGGTCCGGATGAGTTCTCGAGCTCGCTCAGTGTGCCCCGTTTTGGCCTTTCCCTACGCTCTATTTTTTAAAAACACTATTATTTGCAAGTTTAGTTTTCAGTGCATGGATACTAACAAATCAACAAATGTGGAATGCACTGCGTAGAAAAGGGGACCAGAGGACACAATGAAGCCATTTCAGTCACTTCTAACTGGGAAAAGCGCCCCCCGCATCCTGGCGAGTGCCCGAGGGGCGGGATCAGCGGCACCATCTCATTTAGTGTTGGGCATGTATTGTATCTATACAATAGAGTCGAAAAGCTATTAGATCTTCTAAAACTTAATCCCACAGCCTTTGCTCTCTTTTCTCTGAAAATGGGGGGGTCGTTGATTTTGCCTTTGATGTTTGAAGAGGAGGATTAAGCTGCTCTTCGCTTCGATCTGGCTCTCACTAACCCGGCAAGCTCCTCTGTTTCCAGGCCTGCCCCCAGCCCACTGCATACAATGACTATTTTCCTCTGGGGTTTTCTAGTCTTTTGACCCATTTGCTTGGAGTTTTGCCCTAAGACTCATTGCGCATAGAGAGACAGGGCTGAACAGTTTTGGGTTCTAAGGACGGTGGGTGGGTTCTGCCTTCTAGGAAGCTCTTTTGTCCAAGAAGAAGACTTCTTATTTCTACCCTGGATTGGTTCTGGGGATGGCTTTGAGTAAGATGTTTAAACGGGGACAAGAGCACAGGTCGGGTGGGGGGACTGGGGAGGTGAGGGTTAGGAAAGGGTTAGGAAAGCGTTAGAAAGTTGTGGAGAGACAGCGCTGGGCCCCTCGTCTCCGAAGCTGGTGAACGAGTTTTTCTAGGGCTTTAGGACTCAGCCTCCTTTCCCCTCGGGCGCTGGGAAATGGAGATGGAGATGAAGCGGTGAAGAAGGAGGTTCAGTTACTCCAGAAGCGTGTGCGAAGCCCCTATCTGGTGCTAGGTAATGGAGGGAAGACATACCCAGAGGACTTGTGGCCTCCCAGGCGACTGAGGTCACCCACAGGCGTCCGGTCCCTCCCGGCTCTCCCCGGCCTCCGGTCTGGCAGGGCTTCGCCTCGCACCCGCCACGCAGCTCCTGGGGACCTGGGCACCTTCCGCGTCGCTCGGGCCCACAGCCTCGGCCTGCACGTCTGCCAAGCGGCCCGGAGCAGAGCAGGAGGGCGAGCAGCACAGGACCCCGGAGCGGCGCCCCCGGCCACCCCGGCGGTCTGCGCCTCTGCCCCGACGTCGACGTCCGCGGCCCCGCGCGTGCACGCCCTGCGCACGCACGCACGTCGAGCGTCCCTGCGGGCGCCACCTCGGACGGCCGTCGGCCGGCCCGGCGCCCCCCGGCGTCTCAGAGGCCACGGCGGCCCGCAGGCCAGCGGGGGAGGGACAGCAGCAGGTGACAGCCGGCCCCGGGCTATAAATAGGGGCGCGAGTCAGCCGCGGGCGGGAGCGGTGACCGGCGCGCAGGCAGCAGGGCGCGCGCGGGGGGCCAGGGCCGGGCGGCGGTGGGCTGGGCGGCGGCATGGGCTCACGGAGGGTCGCCAGCGGAGCCTGGGGCGCGGGGGGACGGGCCGGAGCCCGGGGCTACCGCGAGGACGACGGGCCCGTGTGGACCCCCAGCCCCACCAGCCGCAGCTACCTGCTCAGCGTGCGGCCGGAGACCAGGTGAGTGGCGCCCTGGGGGTCGGCGGGGGCGGGAGGGCTGAGGCCGCAGCGAGGCCCCGGGTGGGGTGGGGTCCCGGCCTGTGGAGGCCCGCCTTGGCCTTCACGTCCTTTCACGTCCCTCACGGCCGCTCACAGCCTGTGGGCCTCAGGCCTCGCGCTCCTCGAGGTTGCCCAACAGGAGAAAGGGCCTCCACGGGGGGATTTCAGAGGGGCCCGAAGGCGTCCTTATCTCTCCTGCCGCGCCCCGCTCCAGGGCCCCTCGCCGGCCTGTGCTGGCTACTCCCGGGCCTCGGGCCTCGGATGCCACAGTGAGCGATAAGGAAGCCAGAGCGCCTGAAATTCCTCCGGACTGGAAGGGAGGGGAGAGCTAAGCCAGGTGGGGGAGCGGGGGTGTGGGACATGGGGGAGCGGCCGGAGTGGGGGCTCCTAGCTGGGGCAGGGGTCACCGGGAGGAACTAAACCTATTCCAGGGAGGTTCTTCCTCTGGGCCCAGGACTCCGGTCTCCCTGGGATCTTTGTGGGGGCTGGTGGAGGGAAGGGGAGACAGGGTGGGATGGGGTGCTGGTTGGCCCTGTCCGAAGATTCCCAGTGTGTGGCTCTCAGGGAGCCAATCGCCCTGCCCAGTTTGGGGGAGCGGGCTGCCAAGGGAGGGGCTGAACTGATGTGCCCTTTACTCCTTCCTCTTCCAAGAGTTACAGAGGCGTGGGTGCTTTGTTTTAGGACCTGGGTTATCCCAAATATAGAGACACACAGTTAGACAGCAGAGAAGCAGACACACAGGGACACGTGCGTTGCCACGGAGACGGGCACTTCCTGACCCCTCTGGGCAGCTCATTTTCCCTCCAACTCCCCAGCATATTTTCCGAAGGAAACTGTGACGGTTGGCTACTGGGATAGTGGTGTTGTCACAGCCCCAGAACTTGGCTTGTTGTAGAGCAGAAAACAGCCACTTGGAGAAGCTGTCTGGACACCTCTTGTCCTCAGTTCCTGAAACAGCACAAAAATAGGCATCAAGGACATTTAGGAAAAGTCCCAGGCACTTCCTCGTGAATTGGCTGAGTTCTGTTGACCTTGGAGTCGGAAAAGTTCAAATGTAACCGGAACCTGTTTCTGCATAAAACTCGTCAAATGGTGTCACATGTCTGGGGCAGGACTGAGGGCTTGTGGTAATGACTGAGTCAGACTGGACAAGGCCCCTGGCTGCTAGGAAAGAACGCCCCTTGCTCCCAACTACCGGCTCTGTGAAAAAAAATGAAACAAAATTTGGCCGTTTATTCCATCCAGTCCGTGGTGGAGCCGACTGCCTTGTAGGGGGAGCCTCACACTTGTTTCACACTTATCAAAGGGACCTATCTGAGTTTTGCCTCCCATGTCTGGCCTTTGTCCGTAGCAGTGAACACGTAGGAGAGGGAAGCAGGGCCTTTCTTGGAGACAGCAGCAACGGAGGGAGGAAGACAGGGTGGCTTTAAAACCGGCAGAACGGGGAGGGCCAGGGATCTGGGCTGTCAGGAAAAAGACTGGAGTCTGGACACCGCTCACTCTCCAGCGACCTGGCTGAGCAGGAGTCTTGGCCCCGGTCTAGGGCCTGGCACACTTGCAGGTGCAAGCTGCGAACCTGTCATTTTCCTCTCTGAATTAGCTGATTCTCTCCCTCTGCTTCCCAGGGAAGAAATCCAGATCCAACAAAGGAGAAATCTCTCGATTCTGAGGAGAAAGGCAGAGGAAGTTCATGGTCAGGAAAGATGGAGTTGGCCAGTGCCTTGGAACCAGGGGCGCTTCCTCCCATGCTGCCTCGGGAGGACTTTTAAAGCTCCGAGCAAAGGCAGCTGCATTCTTGCTTTCTTCTTTTTTGGAGCAGCAGTTCCTTCTGGGGGTGGGGCAGGACCCTTCCTGTTTGAAAGATGCACTTCCCTTCCTTCCCTCACCCCTCTTCTCTCTTTCTGTCTCTCCATTCTTTCCGCGGAACAGTTGTTGAACACCCACCTCCTGCCTAGCACTGTGCTACGGGCTGCAGAGGCTACAAAAAGAGCTGGATTTGAAGGCTGGGTGGTCAGGATTTAGTTGAGCAGAAGGAAAGAGGGAGGGCTCTCTGAGCAGGGAGGACAAACGTGAGGGCGCAGAGGCCAGCAATGGATGCGTCATGCCAGTTAGGGACACGCCTGGTTACCGTTGAATGTCGGGAAGCAGAGAACCATGGTTCTAGTGGGAGCGTGAATAGATCGAGGGCCTTACAGTATAATATATGGGGGGGGGGCTGTAGCATTTTCTTTCAGAGGAGGGGTGTGATGTGAGGGGTGACGGAGAAGGGGTTTGAGATGGTCATCAGACATGGAGCCATGAGGGTCTAGATGAGAACACAGTAGCAGGAGAAGAGGAAAAGGGAGAAAGAAGGGCCAGGAAGTGTTCATCAACTGGACCTGGAGGTCAGAGGACAGAGGGGGGTCCAGAATGGCAGGCTCAGAGCTTCGGAGTTGGGGTGAGCGCTGGTGGTGTCCACGCAGCCCCTGGCGCAGAAGCCATGTTTTTGGCTAGAGGGTGGATTTAGTTTGTTGGTTTTGGAGAGGTAGGCTGTCAGGGGAGCTTTCTTGTGGTTGGAGATGTAGACCGTGCGTGAGTGCCACTGAGCAGGCTGGGCCGCGGACAGGGAAGGGACAGCTAGACCCATGGTAGGGACGGCGGTCCCTGCCATCTCCCAAAGGGCTGTGGGACATGGTGGCCCTGGACTCCACTGGAGTATTTGCGTTAGGAAGGTGGGGGGAGAGGTAAGAAGTTGGCTCGTATCAGGTGGGCTGGATCTCCACGGGGCGGCCCTAGGTGGGCCCTCTCACCCTGCGGTGGCCTACACGCCCCTAGCCAGTGTCCGCTCTCAGCTGCCCCGGGGCAGCAGGGTGTTCGGGGCTCCAGGCACCACAGGCCTTGTGCGGGCCCGACCGAGCGGGTGCCTCCCGGCTCCTGCTGAATCAGCCGCTTTGTTTTCCTCCCTCCCCTTCGCTGCCCCAGCTGGTGTGCCTTGTGTGGCCTCGTTAACCAAACTTTAACACATTAATGGGTGTTCTCCAAGCCACCTGTCTCCTTCCCGGCTTCTTAGCGGATTTCCAGGAATGGGGCCTCTCTTCCCCCAAAAGGCTGAGAGTTGAAGCAGGAGCCGCCAGCAGGCTGGGGTGCTGCAGGCTCCGGAACCGTGCCAGGCAGCTCCGAGCCCCCTCTCGGGGCAGCGACTGAACTGCCTGGGACACATCTCTCTCAAAGCACAGCCCCAGCGGGCCTCCTTTCTGCCTAACCGTTTCCCTGAACTCTGCTGCATTTAACAAGCTCTCGGTTTCAGACAGACTGTGTGCAGTGCGGAGGCCACTTGCTAACCGGAGCAGGCCAGCTAAGACAGCTGGTCCCTTTTAATAGAAAGGCCCCCGGGCCCCAGATGATGGCCGGTTGGTACTTTGCAGACCATTGTTGATTTCGCCTCCTCCTCCTTGCTTTTTTGGCCTAATGATTCCATTTGCTGTTTTTGCTTAGCTTATCGAGCAGCCGGTTGTCTCACCCCAGCTCTGGAAGGTAAATGCATATTGCATTACATTTCTCTGACTGCTCTTGTCTCGTGTGTGGGCGCTGAGGGGCCTTTGGGTGACTGCTTGTGCACTAACCAGGCCGCATGGGGCGAGGGGAGGGCTGGAGGGTGGGTGACCGGGTGTGAGAGGCACTCACACGAGCATGGGTCTCACGGGGGCCACACTCGACGCTTGCATGGACCGTTCGAAAGCGGTGCAGCGGCCCGGGGACAGGCAGGGGTCCTGAGACGCCTGCACTGTGTCTCTGTGCCCCCAGGAGAGGCATTGTGGGACCAGAACAGGGGACCCGCTGCTTCATCCTTGGTTTTCATGGTTTTCATAACCACGTATCTGGGTTTGACACCCTGTTGCCTATCTTCTGACCAGGACTACAGCCTAAATTATTTTCTTCAGTCCCTTATGTTCTCCTACCACCTCTCACTCTGAACTTCCCTTTCCCGTGACTCCTCTCCACCCCTGCAGACTGCGGGCTCTGTGAGGTCCGGGACACCCTGTCTAGCAGGGTAGTGTCTTCCTGCATTAGCTCGTTCTGAACCCCCCGCAGAGCCACGGCAGGGCCTGAGCAGGCCACAGAGGAGGTTTGCCCAGGGAGTGACCGTCCTCTTGCCTCCCAAGCTGGGGACAGCTCTCTGAACTATTGGCTGAGCTATTATAGTCAAAGTCGGGAGCGTTTCCTGTCTGGTCCTCATCTCAGACTGGTAGGTCTGGGCAGAGTCGGCTACAGTTTCTCTGCACAGAGAGCGATTTCTAAGTAGCTAACTGGCTCCCACAGCTGATGTGTCTGCAGAGGCGAGGAGCACCTGCCCCGTAGGTTTCCTTTGATGGGGAGGAGAGTGGGGAACCTGGTTCTAGATGGGAGGAAGGCTGCTGCAACTAGTTCACCGTGGAACGTGGTCAGTGCTGAAAGAGATGACCTTGGAAGTCCCTTTAAAGCAAGGCAAAATAACCAGACCGACGGGCAAGGCGGTTCCTTTGACAGCACGCAGACCAGCGATCCTCCTGCTCTCTGGCGAGCACGTGACTAGGCTGTGAGGGCCTCATGAGGTCACAGAGCTGGAAGGACTGGAGCTGTCGGGTGGGAGCAGACCGTTTCCAGGTGTGTGCACTTCCCAGCTTTCCTGGGGCCTGGGAGCAAGCAGCACACCTTCTCCGTCCCCTGTGCCCGTGGTGTGGAGGACGGGGACAGGACACATGTGACATTCAGTGGAACCCGACAGTGTGTGCAGTCACTGTCCCGGACGTGCACCCCAGGCCCACTCCCCCGGGGGCTCTCATGCAGGCCTGGCTTTCAGTCACTGTTTCCCAATGCAGACGCTCTTTCCTAGTGCAGCTCAGGACGCAGTGCGAGAAGTGTGGCACAGCACTCGCCTCTGCAGGTCACCTCGGAGCTTGGTCTCCGTGTTTTCTCGTCCACCCCGTAGTCGGAATCATTTTCTTAGACTTGCTCAAGCAGCCGAATCCCTAAGAGCCTCAGCTCGATGTTAGATCCAGGCTCGTGTTCGGAGGAAGGCAGGGTTCGAGCTAAGCACAGAGGACATACTTAGGAGTGCTCTGCGTTAGTTGCAGAATCAGAGAAGCGTGATTGCTTTTGGCATGGCGTCTCCTCTGGAAGCTGTGGGTTGGCACGTAGTGTTCCCCAAAGTCGGGGGCTGCTGTTAGTGTGAGAGCAGCGAGGGGCGTTTTCGGCGGGTGTGTTTCCCGAGTGTCCGGGGCGGGCAGTCCAGGTCCTCAGGGCCCCTCCGTTTCTGAGTGGATTAGAGAGAAAGGAAAAGATGTGTGTGGACAGATGGGTTGTAGGTGCAGGTGTCTCAGGGAGCGTCCTGTTAGTCTAACTGCACCCCTCACTCAAACGTTCGGTTACGGGAAAGGCCAGGGTGCCCTGTCTAGGTCGTCTTTGCCCTCCCCCAAGGCCCAGACATCGGCATTCCTGCTCAGAAGCCACGGCTACACCCTTGTCAGTCCAGAGGCCTTGACTCCAATGCTTTCCCTGGGAGGCAGCCCTGCTCCTCCAGCCCCAGTCCGGCATGCCGTGCACGGCAACGACAGACTGAATGGGAAGGCGCAGAGCCGCAGAGTCTGTCTGCTTGCCCCACAGACTCTCAGTCTGCCCGCTGCTGGTGAGGAGGTCGTAGGGAGACACCCACTGCCTGGGGGCGACCACCCCCTCCTCCGAGGCACAGAGAGAGGCAGCTTTGGGCGACTTGTCTTCCTCATCGCAGTTGCCCCTGCTGCTCACGACAGCGTGTGAATTTGGAGGGGGGAGGGCTGGGCACGGCTTATGCACCGAACACCTGGCTATGTGGTTACGCTTCACGCCTGGGGACGCCTGAGTCTCTGCTGGCCCACGAAGAGGTTTGGCACGGTGGTCTGCTTCCCGTGCCCGAGAAGGAGAGGACTGTAAATGCTGGGCAGTGTTGATGCGTCTGTGCTGCACTCAGTGTGCCTGCAAATGCCTCTGAATTCTGGGATTGGGACTGTCACAGGGAACTGAAAGTCCTGTTTGTAGTTTGGCAGTCCTGCTGGCTGGGCCTGGAGCTGCCGGCCATGTGCTCCCTTGGGCATGTGGTCTCCAGGGGCGGAGCAGGGGCCGTGGCTGGCTGCCCTCAGCAGGTCCAGAGCCCTGTCTGGGGTCAGAATTCATGTGAGTCCCTCCTTTCCAGTACCCCTAGGAACTGGGGTCTAGACCCCTGGCGTTGGCTGGCTTATTCTTTGTTTGCTATGGGTCTGTGCTCACAAATGCAGGGTCTTTTCTGTTCCCAAGCCCAAGCTGTAGGAGGGGCTCCTGAGCTCCTAGGACCTATGTGTCCTTAAGGGTTGACCAGGTTTCCCCCTTTGGCCCGCGTGGCAGCTCTGCTATGAGGGGGTCTCCCTCCCTGAGGCTGGGTCTCTCCATGCACCAGCTTCCCTGGTAGAAGGTGGAGGGTGAAGCAAGGCTCCTAACAAGGATGGGGTTGGGACGCCAGGCTGGCGTCTGGCACACTCAGCGGTCTGGCCGGTGGTCAGCAGCCTTCCTGTTGCGATGGGTCTGGGTCCGGGTTCCATTCGGTGCCTTGGCTGCCAACACCTGGCCGAGAGGCCTGGGCTTCCTTGAAGAAAGACTTGATCAGGTGCTGGCCATGGCCCGGGACGACAGATGGACACGGTAAGACTTAAGCTGCCTTGGACATGCAGGCTCTGGTAAACTGGGGGGAGGCCGCTCTGAATAGTTCTTTGCCTTTCCTAGGAGCACCTTCTGCTCCATCATTGCTCAGCTAACGGAGGAGACCCAGCCACTATTTGAGACCACGCTCAAGTCCCAGGCTGTGTCTGAGAACAGCGACGTCAGGTTTACCTGCATCATCACAGGTAACTCGGCCATCTCTCTGTTCTGTCCACAGGGCAGGGCCCAAGGGCGCTGTGGAGATGGGGCACGGAGGGGGTGGGCTGTGCGCACACCGTGGTCCGTCTGCTGTCCAGCCTCATCTCCCGGTGTGGGCCGCGGCCCGTTTGCCTCCCGTTCGCCTCCCGTTCGGGAGCTGCACCACCCCGCTCCTCTTCCAGACCCGCCTTTGGCCAGGGCCCCTCACCCGGAGGCAGGCGCACACGACTGATGACTGAGTTCCACGAAAAGGAGCCATTCAGTTGAGACATCTTTGAAGCCCTCTCCCCCAACTTCCCTATATTACAAGTTGAGTAGTTTGAGGCTTGGGGGTCTCAGGCCTGGAGACAGTGATGGACAGTGATTCTGACGGCAGGCCCTGGAGACAGACCGCCTGGCTTGGACTGCTGGTCTGTCCCCTTTTCAGTTACGTGGTACGGAGCAGGTCAAATAACCTCTCGGCGCCTCATCTGTCCAGTGGGGATGATCGTAGCATGAACTTCGTAGGCTTATTGTGAAACCGAATGCGCTTTACCCGCAGAGCATTTGGAATGGTCCCCGGCACACAGTGAGCACCATGTGAGCGTTAGAAGATGAGCCGTATCATTTGCATTTCACGGAGCTCCGGGGCAGGTCTGGGCAGCGGTGGGTGGACGAGGAAGCAGAGTGCTGCCGCTTGGAAGGGGTGGCTAGAGGATTGGAAAGCGGGACCCCGGCATTGCCCCTCCCCCAGGCCTCGCCGCAGACTCTCCCATTGCACCATCCCGACCCACTTCAGCTCGTGCAGGGCCCGCCGATGAATGCCTGCCCCTGCCAGCAGTGTAGTCAGCAGTTCAAGGGCGCGGGTCAAGGTTCCCTCCACAAGTGCGTACTGTGTATCAAGGGCATTGGCAGTTCCCGGCTGTGGCTCGCCCTGATTCTCGGGACTTGTCTGCTCCAGCCAGCTAAACCACTTCTCTGGGACTGGGTTCCCCTGGGCGCTTCTCACCCGTAACCCAGGACCCTCGGAGCTCCAGTCGGAGAACACTGTCCCTGCCAGGAGACACGGAGAGGTGCCTGCATCCCTTACCTTTGTGCAGCGTGACACACTTTGCAGCGTTCATCTGTTCCCGTCATCGCTGAAACTTTACACAACCCGAGGAGTGCCGTTATGTGTTGGGTTTCACAAGAAGGGGACTGGAACGGTTCCCGCAAAGCTGGGGAGGAGGGGAGGCCACTCTGCAGCCTCAGAGGCTGCCTGCGCACGCACGCCCGCCCGCGTCTCCTGCCTTCCCGCGGCGCTGGCGGCTGGACGTGGCTGCGTCACAGCCCCGTGCTTTTGTGTGCTGTTTTCTCCACGTAGAGAGCTCTTGATCCTTCTTCTTAAAATTAAATTTTATTTTGCCAAAATAAAACTAATACACACACATCATTTAACACTCCAAATTATACTTAAAGGCATATATCAAAATATAGCACTTCACCCTTTCCTAGAAGCAACTGTTTCAGCTTTTAGCTGCTGCTTCTGGTGTGCATGCATTCCTGTAATACTGAGTGATGTGTGGATGCTATTAACTTCTTTTTTTACACCCTCACCTGAGGATATGTCCATTGATTTTTAGGAGAGAGACAGACAGACATTGATGTGAGAGAGAAACATCAATCAGTTGCCTCCCATACACTCTCTGACCAGGGATCGAACCTGCAACCTAGGTATGTGTCCTGACCAGGAATTGAACCCATGACTTTTCACTGTATGGGACAACGCTCTAACTAACTGAGCCACACTGGCCAGGGCAATACTGCTAACTTTTGAGTCTTCAAGTTTAGATGCTATCTAGTCTGCTTTTTATGGTAGATGAAGAATTAATTCTCTACCATAATTTTCTCTGCTACCCATGTTTATTTTCTCGATATAATTATAACAATTTTTGCTCAAGTCAGTATTTGCTGTGTACCTTATTATACCTGCACAGTATTATTGATAACTGACGTCGTAGTGTACTGTGATTGTATTTCTTCTGTTTTCCCTGAAGTTAATACTCTGCGGAAAGTACTAATTTGGTACTAACTAGTTTTTCATTTAATTAGTTCTTGGTATCTATTGCTGATTTTCCTTATGCCCTCTGATAGCTTTTGCATACCCCCTTTAGCTAGGTCATTGCCATTGGTGCTCCGTCAGTTACCTCCTTGGAGACACTCCTCGTGCAGATTTCTTGTCTTCTGTCTGAACCGGTGCCTGTGAGGCCTGGCCCACCTCTGTCCTCCTGGGTCCTACCTTGTCTTTCCCCCGGGTTGATTCAGCTTCCTGGTCTCAGGTCCTCCTTTTCCTTGGTTTACCGTACCGCGTCATCGAACAGCACCCTCCGGCAGTTTCGGCAGGGCCTGGCGGTGGGGCAGCGGCAAGAGGCCTCGCGATGCCCAGCGCTCAGCCTGTCTCCTCTGAGTCGTCCTGCTCCAGTGGGACTGAGTTGCTCTGTGTCCATGTGCAGTTGGCATCCCAGGATCTCCCTTCACCGTCATCTGGTAGATTCCCTTCGTTTCTTTTCTATAGTCCATTTCCTGTGTTCTGTGTTCCACATTTCTCTCTTTCTTGACTTACATTTTTGTTTTGGTAATTTCCTAAGAAGAGTATATGGGAAGTAGATGTTAGACAACTTGTGTCTGAAAATGTTGTTTTCTCTGATTCACTCATGATAGTTTGGCTGGGTATAGAAGTTGAAGTTGATGTTAATTTTCCCTCAGAATTTTGAAGAGATTGTTCCATTGCCTTCTTGCTCCTGATGTCACTGTTTGGAGCAACGGTTTGCTTTGGAACCAAACATGTTTGATTTGCATGGTTTTGCGTGAGACCATTCCCCCCCTCTCTGGTAGCCTGTAAGGAAGCTCTGCTGTTTCATAATGGTGTATCCTGATACGCGTCTCGCTCCATCCTGGGGCGTGCTTGGGCGCCTTCAGTCTGGAAACTGAATGCCTTTGGTTCTGGGAAATCTGAGATTGTTTTGCTGTTGGTTCTTCCCCCTGTCTTCTCTTCTCTCTGGAACTCCTGCCGCTGTGGGCGTCTGCTCCCAAGGACTCACCGTCTCGTTTTCTGGTCCTTCCCTCCCCTTTCATCTGTCTTTCTGCTCCACTTTCTGGGACACTTCCTCGCTGCTGTCTTTCAAGTCCTCTAAACTTGAACTTCTAAGAGCTCTGTTTAAATCCTTTTCTGTAGTATCCTCTTTTTTTCACAAATGTGATTTCTTCTGTTTACTCTTGAACTAGTAATGATAATTTTCTAAGAAGTTTATGTCTCCCTGTGTAACTTGCGTTTTTTACCGTTGACTTTTTCTATTTATTTTTGGTCCATAATCTTCTATGTCCAAGCTTTCCTCGGATATCTAGGAAATGACCGACAGACAGTGACTAGAAAGCAGACTGGAGGTGCTGAGCAAGTCGGAAGGGCCTCCCCGCAGGGCGGCTTGGGTGGGCGCCGTGGAGAGCCGCCAGCGTTCCTGCACCCCCTTCCTCTCGGCCCCACGACCCCCGGCGGACAGCCCCCAGCATCTTGTCTGGGGGTGAAGGCTGTGCGGGGTACACGCAGAGCAGAGGTCGAGGGGCTCCCTGCATCAGACACTCGCTGTCGACGCGTGGTTGTCACGTTGCTCTGCTTTCTGTAGAACAGGCGTGCGCTCAGCTGGCTCGCCCTCAGGGCAGAGTCGTGTCTTCCTGGTTAGAGAGCTCAGCTTGGCTGTGGCGGGGCGGGAGCTGTCGCCCAGCGGTGCCAGGTGGGTGAGGGGCCCCAGAGAGCGGGTTGTTTTTCAAGCGCCTCTTTGCGTTTTTCCTCCTCCTTTGCCCCGAGTCCCAGATGCCCCTAGTGGGCAGTGCTTACACCCCTGGGGGTTTTCTGGGGTCCGAGGCGGGGCTCTCAGCTCCCTCACTGCTGGGTAGGGTCCGGCTGCCTCGGGTCTGCTAGGGAGTCCCTCCACGCTCCCGCCGCGGTTGCCCCTGCCGCTCCCCTCGCCCGCTCTCCCCTGACTTGCGGCTGTGTATCTAAGGAAAAATCTCACTGGTGTGGGCTTAGTGGTTTGGGGGAGAGAGCGGGATAGAGGGTCTCCTCGTTTGGCCTTTTTACCTAGAAGCCCACTCCTCCTTCGCCTGGCAGACTCCTTGTCCTCTTGTGAGGCCCAGGTCAAAGGGCGCGTTGTCGTCCGTGTGCGCACGGTGAGCTCCGCTCTCTGCTCCGTGGCACAGTGTGTTCACACGTGTCTCTCCACGGAGACTGCGAGAGCAGAGCTCACCGACGCTCCGTGCCTCTCGGGAGCCGGCACCAGGCAGGCGCTCAGTGCACGTTCGCCGAGCGGCCGTGCTGTGAACGCACCCGTCTCTCCCACCTTCCACGCCGCCTGTTCGTTCCAGCTGCAGCTCCGGTGCCTTGGCAACGGCACCTGCTGTGGGGCCTCGGGCCCCTCGAGAGGTGCGGGCTCAGGGACGGCTCCCCCCCCCGCCCCCGTGTCCTCTGCCCTTTGTAGCCATGGACTCCGAGAGGCACACAGAGGACCTGACGCGAGTCTGACTCGCAGAATCTGGGGTATTTCACCGAGTACCCCAGTGTCATTGTGGCAGCAAGTGTTTCCATTTCAGGCCCAGCCCAAAGGAGCAACTTTTCTCCCCCAGTTGCCATGACACCCGTGTCCATGCGACCAGACCAGCCGGGGCCAGGGCTTCTGCTCCGGAGCCCCTCCCCTGCTGAGATCTACAGCGCTGTCACCGGACGTCAGGTCGCTGGGCCCCAGCTGTCTCCGACCTCCGCATCCTTGCCCATTGTTGCGCCTGACTCCCCTTCCCCCTTCCCCCTCCTCCCCTCCACACGTAAAAAACCTCAGGCTACCCGAGTCTTATGCAGCACATCAGGAAAGAGTTGTCTGTGGCCACTGTAGCACTCCGTCAATGAGCCATTTCCAAGTCTCGAGGAGCAAAGAGGAAACGTAGGCTGGTTAGGAGAGGGGGGAGGCTGGGAAGGGCGATGCAGGACGGTCAGAGAACGCAGAAACCGGGCTAGAAACCGGCCGTCGCAGGGGGGGTGGGAGCGGCTGGAGAGGCGGTGGGCGGCGGTGGAAGGGGACTGCACTTGGGGCGCAGCGAGCAGACGGCGCGTCTCAGAGCTGTGCCCTGACGCTCACGCAGCTTCATTAACCAGTGGCGCCCCGGTAGTTCAGTAACAAATCTGAAACATCACAGATAAAAAAAGGCGATGGGCTCTCCACAGGCTGGAAAGGTGGGTGGCGGGTGGATGGGCGGGTGAGACTGGGCTCCGGTGAGACGGGCAGGGCAGTCCCGGCCGTCTCCATGGAGACGGCAGCCACACTTGCCTCTGTGCCGCCCACCCCGGCGGCGGCATTTCTTAAATGGGGCCGAGATGAGTCAGCCCCACCGGCACCCTGCCAGGAGCAGGCGATGCCTTCCTGGTGGTCGGAACCCAGTCCCGGCGAGGGACAGGCGTCTGCTGGTTCCCGGCCGGTTCCATGCTGGCTGAGCTGTGAGGGGTCCCCTTGGGGGCTCAGAGGAAGAGGACGACCCTGAGGTCCTTCTGTCTCAGAGTGGACACGTGGGGGATAGTGGACCTTGGCTGGTCTTTTGGCTCCTGTCTCCTCCAGGGCTCCTCAAGCCAGAGTACTGCTGTCCTCCTTGAGGCTGCCCGTCGCTGTTCAGCACGGAGGCCTCCTTCCCTCGCCCTCCTCAGCGCTGTTGCGGGCTCTGCGTTGGGGTGTGTGTGAGTGTGTGTGAGTGTGTGTGTGTGTGTGTGTGTACACACACACTGGGGCAGGAGGAGGAGGAAGTACCAGAAACGGGCCAGGCGGGTAGAGGGACTGAGCCTTTAGACAGAACCAGGTTCCTGAGGACGCTTGTAGAGACGTGAAGGCGACCTGACGGCCGCTGGGTGCCGAGCCCGCACGCTGGTCCCGGAACCCCCAGCAGAAAGGGCGCTGGACGTGGGAAGAGGAGGCCAGGGCTGTGTCGTGGGCCAGCTCTGTGGCCCTGGGCACGTTCCTTGGTTTCTCGGAGCCCCGTCTTCCTCTTGCCTGAGACAGGGGCCGAAACGCCGCCCTGCCTGTTTTACCGGAGAGCGGGACTTGAATTCGGCTCTTCCCCGCACCAGCTGGAGGACTCTGGGCGGGCGCCTTCACTCCCTGCCTTTGATTTCCTCCTCCTCACATAGGGGGCTGCTAGTGCTCGTCGCAGGGGTTTTGTGAGGATTAGACGAGACGCTGCGTGGGAATGTGCAGCTCAGTGCTCGGCGCACAGTGAGTCCTCAGTGAGTGCCGGCAGTTGTTTGCACAGATTGTCACGAGGGCCACAGGAAACGCTGCGTTCGGAAGCCCTCTGGAAACTCCAGATTTCCCTTCGTCATGACTCTCCTCTTGAGTCTGAGCTTCTCCGGACCGGGAGTGGTCGGGACGAGGCTACACGTCTCCAGGTTGGGCTCCGGCCTCAGGCCCGCTGGCCGTGAAGCAGGGGCGCAGGGGTGGCAGGGAAGGGGAAGGCCGCAGCCTCCAGGGCCTCGGTGGGCTCCCCCGGCGGGGGCCGAGTGTGTGCGTGCGTGCGTGCGTGTGCACGCCTGCCTGTGGGCGCGCACTGGGGTGAGCACGAGTGCGCAGCAGGGAGTGACGGGCCTCTCCCGCTTTTGTTGTTTTAGGATACAGTCGTATTATCCCGGGACAGGGCATGTTCCTCCCCAAATAACGCTGTTCCCAAAACCCACTGCTGCCACGGAGCCGTAAGCTGTCAGTTTGGCCCGGCTGTGTGACGAGGTCCCCGTGGGTCGCGTGGGGTGAGGCCCCAGCCTTGAGGCTGTGGGTTCATGCAGTGACCTCTTCTTTCCCCACTGCTGCGCCCTCGCTCCAGCCTGGCTAGACTCGGATGCCCCGGAGGCCGAGGCCCCGCTGGGCAGGTCATGGGGCAGGGAGGCTCTGAGCCGGGCGGCGCAGGGATGAGGTCATCCCACAGGATGGTGAGGACACCTGTGCTGGGCCTGGCCGCACACGCGGTGATGTAACCAGGGGCTTTAGCTCGCGGTGGAAACATGGGGTTCGCTTTACAGTCAGGGCTGCCCAGAGCTTGTCCCTGGCCGTCCCGGCTGCGGCCTTGACTCTCTTGCTCCCTGCTTCTGTGCACAGTCCCCGGGTGCCCTTTGTTCTCCGCTGCCACACGCCGTCGCCACTATGTCCTTCGTCAGGCATGCCCTCCCGTCGCCTCTACTGTTCGTGCGTTCGCGCCTTCCCTTCCTTCCTCACGCTCTCACTCACGCAGCGGGTTTCACTGAGCCACCACGGTGTGCCAGGCACTGCCTTGGGGGCGGGCTGGAGCCATAAGGAAGGTACAGTTCCTGCCCACAGAGGACACAGTGTGGGGGGGGCAGACGAGGAAGTGGCCCCCTCAGTGCTGCGAAGGGGCAGTGCGGGCCCTGAACCCCCACTCCCTGGCCCACCCTTCAAGGCCAGCTCAGGAGGCACTGCTGCCACGAAGCCTCTCCTGACTCCCCAGCCAGGGGCGCCTGCTCCCTGCCCGCACCCCGAGCACTGGGTGCACTGCTTCATTCATTCGTCTATAAATACCCGGTGAGCGTGATTCCATACCGGGCACTATTCTAGGGACTGACGACACCGTAGTGAGGAGCGCAGTAAGTCATGCAGCTGGCGTCTCCGTGGGCAGCTGGCGAGGGTGGGCACAAGCGAACAAACACAGCGTATAACGTGTCAGGTAGCCATGCATTCTGTGAGGAGAAACGGGGTATGAGGATTAAGAAGTGCAGGGAGGGAAGGCTTCTCTGAGGAGGTGATGTGAGGACAGACGGGGTTGCAGTGTGACGCTCACGTGGTGTGTGGGAGCTGAGCCCGCCGGGCCGCGTGGCCGGGGTGCAGCGAGCACGGCAGAGAGTGGCGGGAGGCGAGGCCAGTGAGCTAATGGGGCCCCCAGAGCAGGAGGCCTTCCTGAAACGGGAGCTATCGAGGTGTTGTGAGCAGAGGAGCCCCTTGGCCAGCTCTGTTTAAAAAGCCTCCGTCTGGCTGCTGCGCTGAGAACGGGCTGAAGAGAGGCCAGGGTGAGAGCAGTGAGACAGGGAGGAGGTTGCTGCGGAAATGCAGACCCGTGTGAGCTGGTGGGCATGGAGCAGATTGGCGGTGGGAGTGGCAAGACGTGACCCGTCCTGGATCTGCTCCGCGGGGAGGGCCCTCAGGGTCGTCCGGTGGGGTGGACAGGAGAAAAGGAAGGGACACGGGGTCACCTCCGTGTTTGGTGCCCGTGCTGGAGGAGAAGGATGGCGTCGCCATGCACAGAGCCATGTCAGAGCTGGCCTGGGGGGCAGAACAAGGAGCCCGGTCGGGCCGCGTTAACTGCAGTACCTGTCAGAGCTCCGAGCGGATGTCAAGTCCACAGTCAGAAACAAGGACCAGGCGTTTGGGGACAGGGCGGACCGCAGATGTGAACACGGGAGTCCCGAGCACAGGGGTGAATAGAGGCCACAGGGTGGGATTGGGTGCCCTCGGCTGTATGGAGGAAGACAGGAAAATGGTTCCAAGGCCTGAGCCCGAGGTGGTGAGGATGAGAGATTAGGAACACTGGCAGTGAAGCAGGAAGAGCACCCCCCCAAGGAGTGGTGTCCGGGAGCAAGTGAGGGGCAGGTTTCGGGAAGGGCCGGGGGAGGGGTCAGTGCGATAGATGGGGGTGGGAAGGCCTAAGAATCAGCAGTGACTTGGCACCGTCGTAGGCTCAGGCCCCGGACAGGAGCAGTTCCGGGGCAGCGGTGGGTGCAGAAGCCTGCTTGGAGGGGAGGGACTAAGACAAAGGAGGACAGGCAAGTCTTTCTGAGCCTTTTCCGTGAGAGAGCAGAGAAACGGTGCAGGCGCTAGACGGGGATGGGGGGCAAATGGAGTTCTCTGAGAGCAGGGGCGGTGCAGCAGGCCCGTGTGCGGAGGGCGACGGTACAGCAGAGGAGAAGCTTGCCGAGGCAGGACAGGGCAGGGACAGCTGCTGGAGAGCGTTGCGATGAGACGGGGAGGTGCAGTCCGGGGTGGGGGCTTCAGGGAGGCGTCGAGGCAGGCTATCCGCAGACAGTAGGGCGGGGGGCAGGTGCGCACAGAGGGGGGTGCGCCCCTCCCTCGTGTGGGGACCCATCTTCCCTTTTCAGCTGAGCAGTGGCTTGGCCGAGAGCAGAGACCTGCCCGTCAAGCTTCTCGCCTGGCGGTCAGCACACACTGAATATGTATGACTGAGGGGACGTGTGTTAGGAGTCTCAGATTCCTAATACGTGTCGCAGATCAGTTGGAGTTAGCTGAATTCATCGGTGAGGCTAGACAGGCTTTTCATGGCGTTGACAGCAGTGCGGCCGTGCCCGGGCCAGGAACGGAGCCAGGGTTTGGGAGGACGCTCTGGCTCTGAGCTCGTTTTCTGTCCTGAGCACCAACTTTATTTTTTCCATCTTCCCACAGACCAGCTTTGTCTGCTTCTCAGTCCGTGTGGCAGAACGTGGTTGCGCCCCTCCGAAGTTACATTTCCAGACACCGGGGTGGACTGTCTCCACGTCCTAATTCCCAAAGCCTAGGTCAAGGACTTGGATTAGCTGACTGGGTGCCTGTTGCTGGACCAGTCAGTCTTGCGGCCAGGGAGGCAGGGACCCCGTGACGCTAACACTTAGAATCTCTCCTCGTGCATCGTGCTGGGAGTCCCCGAGGGGAGGGCCCGGGAAGACCCTTCGGTCAGTCTCACGGCAGCGGGTGGGCGTTTCGGCTGTGCCTCGAATACTAGCTCAGGTCCCGAGAATGAAGGGAGGAGGGCTCTTGCCAGTGGTGTTGGTCTTGGGGGACCCCCCTGCGGACGGAGCCGTCAGTACAGTTGGGGATATAGAGCAGGCCCCTGAAGAAAGGAAGCTTGTCGACACCAGCCCAGGCTTTCTAGAAACTTCTGGCTCCTCTTCCTACCGGGAAGCCAGGAGGTTTCTCCTCCATGTTCCCTCCCAGCTGCTGAGAAGGAGCAGCTCTCATCGGAGCCGCTCCACAGCCCTGCTCTCCCGGGGCAGGTGGGCCGGGCCGGTCTCTTCCGGTGGTTTTCAGGGAGCCACGGCCTCCTGTTCCCACCACTCTTTGAGAACTGGTCTTCCTGCAACCCAGTCTCCTGCTTCCTCCTCAGGATACCCAGAGCCAGAGGTGACCTGGTACAAGGATGACGTGGAGCTGGACCGCTACTGTGGCTTGCCAAAATATGAGATCACTCATCAGGGCAACCGCCACACACTGCAGCTCTACAGGTAAGGGGCGGGCGCTCCGCGCCGCCTGCCCGCCCGAGGGTCCTGTGGCCCAGGCCCGCCCTGGGAAATGGAGCCATCTGCATGAGGGTGCCCAGGCAGCCCCTGAGGGGGGGCGGTTCTGCCGCTGAGTCCGACCCCCTGGTGGTGGGCCGAGTCTGCCTGCCCGTGGCTGGGATCTCCTGAGGCCAGGGTGGGAGACTCTGTGACAGCCAGAGAGCCGAGTGCAACCGCAGGAGGTCCGGACCCACAGGAACATTTTCCGTGAGGTCAGCTGCCAAAAAAAGCTCCTGTGTCATCCGTCCCAAGGGGCCGTGTGGGTCACCTGCTTCTGAAGGGAGCTCTCCTGTGCCTGAGTCTAATCCCCTCTGGAACAGCAAGATCTTGGTCAGCTCCCACGCTTGCTGGCCTCAGTTTCCCCAAGTGTAATGGAGAGTCTGGGGCACGGTGCCGTCTGAGCGGGGCGTGGCCCCCTGGGCAGGACTGGGTGGGGCTGGGGCAGCCCGCTCAGCCCTCACAGGCTGGTTGGCCGCGAACGCTCCTGCCCCCAGGTGTCAAGAGGAAGACGCGGCCATCTACCAGGCCTCCGCCCGGAACACCAAGGGCATCGTGTCCTGCTCGGGGGTCCTGGAGGTGGGCACCATGACGGAGTACAAGATCCACCAGCGCTGGTTCGCCAAGCTGAAGCGCAAGGCCGCGGCGAAGATGCGTGAGATCGAGCAGAGCTGGAAGCACGGGAAGGAGGTGGCGGGCGAGGCGGACACCCTGCGCAAGCTCAGTCCCGACCGCTTCCAGCGAAAGCGGCGGCTGAGCGGGGCCGGGGGGCCGGTCCCCGCGGCCCCCACCAGGGAGGCTGAGGACAGGGCCTCGGCAGCTTGGCCGGAGAGGGAGGCCGAGCCTGGTCAGCGCCCCGGTCTGGGCCTGATCGACAGCTTTGCCCCCGCGGAGGTGACCACCAACGGGGATGCTGCCCCGGAGAATGGGGAGGACGGGGCTCACAGCCTGCTGACCTACATCTGTGAGGCCATGGAGCTGGGGCCCCAGAGAGCCCCCCAGAAGGAGTCTGGGGCCAAGAAGAAAAAGAAGGCCGAGGAACCTAAGCCCGGCCTGCCGCAGCCAGAGTTAGAGAAGGCGGCTCGAGGCCGCCGCTCTGAAAACTGTGTCCCCAGTTCAGACAAGCCCGACCCCCGCGGGACGGAGGGGCCAGTGCACGCGGAGCAAACCCAGACCTGGCCCAGAGGCCGGGCGCCCGGTCCTTCAGGAGCGGACAGCGCCAGGGAGCCGGCGTGCGGCGTGGGCTCTCCAGACCGGCCCCGGAAGGCCCCGGCCCTCAGCGCAGGCCCAGACCCGGAGATGTACTTCTCCCTGAAGGACATGTATTTGGAGAGCACCCGCGCGGCCGGGCCTCAGGGTGGCGGGGCACCTGGGGAGACACCCTCGGGGGAGGCGCCCAGCCAAGCACAAGGCGAGAGGGGGCCCGCTGCCCCTGGCCAGCACGTGCCCTCGGCCCCTCAGCCGGCGAGGCTTTTCAACAGGAAGAGATTTGCCCCTCCGAAGCCCAAAGGAGAGCCTGCCGCCAGCGGCACGCCTGATCCTTCCCGGAGTCAAGCTGCAGAACCCGGAGCCCGGAGCTTAGGAAAGGCTCCGCCTCAGGCCTCTGCCCAGGTGCCTACACCCCCCTCCCGGCGGAAACACAGCACGCGGGACAGCCCCTTGCAAGGGCACGCAGGCCGCGGGACCCCGGGAGAGGTGAGTGTGGGTGCTGGGTGCCCGGGGGTCGCTCCGGGAAGCTGACGTCATGGGAACTCCTGCTGCAGCAGCTGGCAGCCAGTGAGCAGTGGGGTGTTTATAGCAGGGCGGGTGGGATGGAGTGCCAGCCTGGAGCGGGGGCCATGGGCCTGGCCCCGCCCAGCCAGTCTCCCTTCGACCCTCCCCTCTGACAGTGTGACAGTTCACAGCCACGGGCCCGTGCCCCGGAGGGAGGTGGAGGAGGACCAAGTCGTTGGGGGGGAAGACCCAGTGCAGGGTTTTCTGGGAGCTTTCCCGAAGCAGCCGTGCCGAGGGGCGGGCAGGAGCAGGGGAGGGCTGCGGTGTGCCGAGGGTCTCGGCCAGGACCCTCATTGGAAGACTGGAAACTGTCAAACGCCCAGGAAATTCTGGTTGAACGTGGGTTTTTACTGAGAGTTGGGAGTCAGGTGTGCCTGAAGGCAAGTCTGACTGTCCCTAAGGTCGTGTGGCCTTGGGCACGTCGTAAATCAGAAAAGCAGTGAAAGCCACTTCACAGAGCCACGGGGAGAGGCGGCGTGCCCAGCACAGCCCCGTGCTTGTTGACAGCCGAAGGAGCGGCAGTGGGGAAAGGCTCGCTGTGGCGGGGGACAGAGGCGGACCGTCTTGCCTCGGACAGGAGTGTCGTCGTTGCGGGGGGTCAGGTAGCCAACAGGGAGACGGTTGGGAGTCTCCCCTCCTCGAAGAAAGAGGCTGGCGGGCGACGGCCTGAAGGAGTCTGATGAGGGTGCACGGGGAAGGTGGACCGGAGGGAAGGGGTCTGTCCCGCTGGGTCACTGTTCCGTGGTCCCGGGGCAGAGAGCAGGCAGTGTTTCACAGGGGCTCGGGGAGCCAGTGTTGTATGGCGGGGCAGAGAGGACACGGGTATCTTTTATGAAGGGCAGAAATAAAGTATTTCAAGAGTGGGGGTGGGGTGGGTAAGAGAGATGGGACATGCTGATACTGGGAAATGATTGGTGGTTTATCGGAAAGTCAGATGCAACCAGGTGTCCTGCGTTTCTTTCTGCTAACCCTGGCAGCCCCGAGCGGAGACAGCATGTTGGCGGGAACTGAGGGAAGACCGTTTCCCGGGCCCAGGGGGCAGCAGGCTGGGCCCCAGGAAAGGGAGGGGCCCCTGAAAGCCGTGCTTCACGGGGTCGGGCAGAGGACACAGGGCTTCTTGGACCTGTGAGGGACTCACGTGAGGGACGGCCTGCCGCAGCACCGTGCGGAGGGCGGAGGGGCAGGATGCTTCGTGGACAGCAGTGAGGGGCCGCCTTTCCCACGGAGCCTTCCCTGGGGAAGGAGGGAGAGGGCAGTTTCCAGGGTGAACGGGGGACGGTTTCAGGGGGTGCCGAGGTCAGCCTGTGTGGACAGTCATTCGAAGGGCTTTCGAGCGGGGTGAGCCTCCAACCAGAGTCTCTGGGGTCCGCTCACCACCGTCACGCTGGGCCTCGAGACTTCAGCAGCGGGCGTGACTCTGGCGGCCCAGTCGGGCTGCTGCGCGGCCCGGACAGCCTGCAGGCTGGCAGCAGGGCCCCGCTGTGGGGTGGCTCTCACGGCCCCGGGAGCTCCTGTCTGCGGTGCCCAGGCTGGCAGCAGGGCCCCGCTGCGGGGTGGCTCTCACGGCCCCGGGAGCTCCTGTCTGGGGTGCCCAGGCTGGGCAGCAGGGCCCCGCTGGGGGGTGGCTCTCACGGCCCCGGGAGCTCCTGTCTGCGGTGCCCAGGCTGGCAGCCAGGTGCGGGCGCGCATCCGGCTTCCCCTCCCGCAGGGGTGCGGCGCACCCCAGCAGCGTCCTGGCGGGGCCCCCTTGCCTGTCAGAGGCGAGGGGAGGGCTCTGGCCATGCCGGCCCGGAGGGGCTGCCTGCAGTGCTTCCGCTGCTCCTGGAGAAGGGCGCGTGGCTCTCAAAAAGCTTCCTTAGGCTTAAATAAGTGGGAAGTACACGTGCGAAAAATGTATTTCACATCTGTGTATATTTTGAAGCTGTAGGTTTTTGGTGGCTGAATTTGACTGGTTTTTCATATTCTCATAGTAACAAATCATTTTCTAAAATTAAAAAAGTTATTAGAAAATTCTAATTCCAGGACCATTTGTCCCTCTTATAACCCTCGCCCTCCCACAGTCACTACACTACACTGTTGTCCGTGCCCGGGAGTCCTTTTTCCTTGTTGCTCTACCCCCCACCCTCGAATCATTCCCCACCCCGCCCCGAGCCGTCAGCCTGCTCTCCTTCTATGAGTCTGTCTGCGTCGTGCTTGTTGGCTTGGTTTGTTCATTCGCTTCCACATGTGAGTGAACTCATACGGTTTGTCTTTCTCTGACTGGCTGATTGCACTGAGCGCAGTGCTCTCCAGGTTCATCCATGCTGTTGCAAGGGCTAAAGCTTTCTTCTTTTTCACGGCCGAGTAGTATTCCACTGTGCAAACGTCCCATAGTTGTTTTATCCACTCCTCTACTGATGGGCACTTGGGCTGCTTCCATATTTTGGAAATTATAAATAATGCTGCAATGAACATAGGCGTGCTTATGTTCCCAAATCTTTTTAAAAAATACCTTGTTTTTGAATTACGAAAGAAACACGTGGCCATAAGAGAAAATATGGGGTAAAGCCCTAAAAATTCAAAGGAGAAAATAAAAACTTATCTATAATTCCAACATACAGAAGACACGGTGTGCCTAGCAGTCTTTTCACATATGTAATTTTATTAGTTTTTAAATTTAATTTTACTGTTATTCTGATTCAATTTTATATCCTGCTTTCTCTACTTCTCATTAGTTCATGAGCATTTTCTCATGGTTCCTAAAATTTATTTTGGATGGTTTTATGTGGCCACAGTGTGCACATTTTAATCATTTCCTCTGTAGTGTTTATGCTTTCCTTCCCTATTCTAAGGTTAAATATCAATCCACATTTTCAAATAACTTTTAGTGTTCAAGTTGCTTTATTTGACTTTTAAAGCAATCTGGAATTGATTTGGGTGTGTAGCAAAGGTGCAAAGGTGACTCAGACCAGGTCCTGGATCTCTGAGAACTTATGGGGAAGACAGACGGATGGGGTGGCGAATTAAATTGCCGCAGAAGCTCGCGGAGAACCAGCTCGGCTCGCCCCGGCTCACGTCGTTTGATCTCTGAGAATGACTTGACGTTCCTGCTGCTGTCTCCACCCAGTTCAGGTGCAGGCGCGCACACACGCCGGGGAGTTAGCGGGTGTCGAGCACGGGAAGTGTTGAGTCACACAGCATGCAGTGCTGAGCGCCGGCTCCCACCCCGGGCCGGTGCCGGGCCCTCTGCACAGGCGAAGGGCTCGCAGGTCAGCAGGCCCACGTAACTGTGTAGAACAGACAGCCACCACCCGGAATGAGGTATGGTGGCAGGACGGCGTACATTCGCTGTGGGTGCGTGGGGTGGGAAGCCACTAATGTTTTGGGGTGGAGGAGTGAACTCAGAAGTCTTCACAGAGGAGAGAAACTTGGGTGAGGTCTTCAGCAAAGTGGGGGGGCCTCCAGGTGGGCAGGGAGAAGAGTGGGAACGTCCGGTAGGGAGAAAGCAAAGTGGTTGTAAATTGCACAGTCGTCGGTGCGGTGAGTGGGTGCTGGGTGGAGGGGCCCAAGAGGTGAGCCTGGAGAGACAGACCTGGGACCTTGCTGAAGGCCCGGCCTCGCCGGTTATAGAAGGGTTTGCCTGTGGGTTTCCATGTTTAACTGGGTTTCACTGAGTGGGTGTCACATGCATGTGGTATGAACCTCAGAAAGTATCAAAGGTAGTAGAGGATAGTAACTCTTCCCTCCTTCCCTTACCCACCACCCAGTTCCTCTTCCTGAAGCCAGTTCCCATAACTGGTAGCTCGGACATCTTTCCAGAGCTATTTTCTGTGCACCTACAAATATGTTACGTTTTTGTGTTTTCTGCAGAAAAGTGGCACATGATACTTTCTATCTCGTACCTTGCTGTTTTATGTGTATGTTTATTTGTCTGTTTATTTGGAATAGGGCTGATTCACAACTTGTTGGCTCAGTCCCGTGTTGATGGAGTTCGGGTAACCCCAAGTCTTCCGCTGTGGCCGGCCGCGCTGCCGCGAATGCCCCACGCATCAGCCCGCTTGCCCGTGACAGCGTGTGTGGCACGCGTGCCTAGGGAGGCAGCTGTTGGTCGGAGAGCGGGAGTGTTTGGAGTCGCTGTTCCGGGCGAAGCCGAACTGCTGTGCTCAGAGGCTGCGTCCGTGCCAGGCCCCTGCCGGGCCCGCAGAGCGTGTTCTGAAACTCCTGCTCTTCCGGGCGAGGGCTTTCCCGCTTCGCCCGTCAGTGAGGATAAGCCGCCAGGAGGTTGTTTAGCAGGGGAGTGTCAGCATCAGGTTTGTGTTTTGGGAAGATCACTCAGGCTGCAGCGAGGATATGCGTTTAGCAGAGGTGCCGAGTAGAGCCCCGGGTACCAATTAGGAGGCTTTGCAGTAGTCCAGGCAAGAAAGGCTTGCCGGCAGCCAGGATTGGGTTGCCGGCAGTGGAGACAGAGAGAGGCAGCGACGCTGGGATGCTGAGGGCGTGGGCGTGGCATGCTGAGGGTGGGCGTGGCAGCACTCAGGGAGGGTCCCGCGGTGTGGGGAGGGAGGGCGGCTGTGGCCAAACGCTCCGCCTTCGTGCGCCTTCTGTGCAAAGTCAGAGTTTCCTTGTAAATGTGTAGATTTCTTGTCCATGTTAATATTTCTTAATCCTAGAATATCAGAAATCAAAAGAGGGTTGTAATATGTTAATAATTGCTGTTTGTTGGCTCCAAGGCCTTTTTGTCTGTTCATATCTTACTGGTTGTAAAAGAAGTCGGAGAAACATTTTTATTAAAATTCTTTGGTCAGTTGGACTCACATTTGGTGGCTCCCAATATTCTCCAAACTCGTCTGTTTTTCCCTACCTGTACCATTCATTCAAAGTTCCATATGCAGTGAAGTAACTTTAAATTCCCTAATTAATTTAAATATATTTGAATTAGATATTTAAAAGTCATTATTATATAATCTGTTCGCTTTGGTTTTGTGTGTGGTTCTTTTGATACTTAGAAGTATTTGTGTATAGCAACTTATAATTTAAACTTTATGTGACATTAAATTGCCTGTCCATCCAGTGTCTTCCAATGGTTCACGAAGGAGCAGCCGCCTTCTGTGTCTTCTGCCCGACCCCCACCCAGCCCCTCAGGACCCCACGGCCTTCGTAGGTGGGGTTCTGGGGCCCGCGAGCCCAGGCTGAGTCCCTGCTGTGCAGGGACGGCCTGGCCGGCACGTTCTGAGCCCTGCCGCGGGTCACCGGCCGGCTGCCCAGCACAGCGTGCGCTCCCGCTCAGCCCGCGGGGCTGCATGCGTCTGCTCTGACGGCCCTGACCCATTTTTTAAGACTGTGAGTTTATTCGCCTCTGGTTTCGGTAGGAGTGGAGCTTCCTTTTTTCTTGTTTACTTTGTTGGTCTTGATTACATTTAGGAGGAAAGAGACACGTGGCTGTCGTGTACCACTATGTTTAGGTAGTAAGTCCTTTAATTACAGTTTCCGTGGGCGGCATCACAGTGTCACAGCGAAGAGCTTGGGATTTGGAGCCAGACACGCCTGGCTTGTGCACGAAACTCTGCCACTTACTGTCTGAGAGC
>CM052550.1:58577059-58599117 GCA_028533065.1 Trachops cirrhosus
CCCTGCCCACTGCCCCAGGCTCTTTGCTGCCAAGAGCGTGGCCTGTTATAAGTTCCAGGGAGAAAGTGACCACTCTCAGTAAGTCCAGGCCTCTGGCTAGGCCCAGCCCCTCCCTACAGGCACACCACAGCCCCTCAGAGCAGCCCCTGCCCTCTGCTCTCACCCACCCTGTCCCCGTGGGTCCCCCAGATGCTGAGCTCACCAGGACCTTTCTGTGTCATTGGCAGGTGTCTTGGAGGACCGTGTCCTGGGGCCTCGGACTACAGTTTGTGCTTGGAATCCTCGTCATCAGAACAGAACCTGGGTTCATTGCATTCCAGTGGCTGGGCGAGCAGATCCAGGTTCGTCCACGGGGCCAGCTGCCCGGGGCCTCTCGGGTTGCCCGGGAATGGAGGAGAAGCCTCTGTGTCGGGGGAAGGTGGGCGGTGAGGGATTGGGACCCGGATGGCTGGCGGGTGGTGGGCCCCAGGCAGCGGGGGAGGGGGGGGGACTCAGCTGGGGGCTGGGCTGTGCAGCTGCGACTCCCCTCAGTCCCAGCGCCCCCTGCCACACCGAGGTTCCCTCAGAGACCTCAGCACAGGGAGCTTCTCTGGGGTCCTGGGCGCGGGGCTCTCTGCATTCATCAGCGATGTGGCCCTTACTGTAGCTACAAGTGCTTAAAAAACTACAAGTGATTTACTTTCTGTACGTGTGTGCTTAATGTTCAGTTTGGTGAAGTCACGCTTTTGTAATCCCCTTGTTTTAGTGCAGTGGACACACCCAACACGACAGTTCCCATCTCGACCATTTTTAAGTCATTAAGTTTATGCCTGTCGTGCGTGCTTCACTTTAAAGTGTGAACTGCAGGAGACAAGCGGTTGCTCCCGGGCCCCGCCCCTCTCACCACGCCGGCCCCTGTTTTCCTGGAGGGAACCCTCCTGCATGTCTGTCCAGGTCCCCCTCCTGTGTGGCTGTGGGGGTGTCAAAGACAGAGTCGCTCCTCCGGTCACGTCCCCCATTTTACAGACAGGAGAAGTGACTGGTCCCTGTAGTCACAACGCAAGTGTGGGACCTAAATCAATCTCCCGAAGAAGGGTGGCCAGATTGGGACACTGAGGCCCCAGAGCCTGGGGTGGGGGTGGGGGTGGGGACGAGGTGGGGTCTGTGCCCTTGGGGGGGAGGGAGAGGGAGGGGAGGGGGAGGGAGGGAGGGGGAGGAGAGGGAGGGAGGGGAGGGAGGGGGAGGGAAGGAGGGAGGGGGAAGGGAGCCGGCGGCAGGCACCGGGCACCCCCTTTGACTGCCTTCTCACCTCTCACTGCCTTGCTCCCTTGGGTGTTTCTTTATTATCCAAACAATCTCATCTCAGAGTATTTCTTTAAGATTGATCAAAAGGGTGTGCCTTCTGGAGAATGCGGTTAGGAGGGGAGAGGGGCCACGGTGGAGGCCCCTCCAACCCCCTCTCCTGCGGCCGTGCCCACCCTCCTTCCTTCGTGGCCTCCCTCCACTGTTTCGTTTTGCTTCTTTCAGATCTTCCTGAGCTACACCGAGGCCGGCTCCAGCTTCGTGTTCGGGGAAACTCTGGTCAAGCGTGTCTTTGCCTTTCAGGTCAGCCGACTCTTGAGCCCTCGAGGCTTTTCTCCGCCCACCGTTGCCAGGCTAGTGAGGAGTCCGAGCTTGCCGTGCGGGCCAGGCCTGGGGCGAGGGGGTGAGGGAACCCTAGAAGCGAACGGAGCTTAAGCCTCAGGTCCTGGGAGGGGCCCTGGCAATGTGATTGCGAGGCTTGGCGGTATGTTTTCGCCGATGTTAGCTGCACCCTTCAGTTTTTTCTGCCTTTCTGGAAGCAGGTGCGCACACCCGTTACTTCCATCTCTTCCCCTAACCACCCTTTAGAGCCGTGAATTCATGGCCCGTCAGGCTACGAGGATGCCCAGCGATGTGGGGCCTGCCCTTTGCGTTGCACACGGCCACACCGAGCCCAGGGAGCTCGGGCGGAGCCGGGCCTGGCGCCGGGTCATTGGGTTCCCGGTCAAGTAACGTGTCTTCTTCATAGTCTAAGTCAGTGACATCTTGCCGCCCTCCCAAAGAGCGTTCCTAGTAACAGCAGCAAGGCGTTTAAATCACGTGAACAGATGCTACGGGTGTTGAGTTTGGACATTCTGTCGAGAGGGAAAGACTGAGGGAGGTGGGCTTGTCGGTCGGTAATCGGCCTCAGTGCTCCCGTCACACACTGAACCTCCTCCTGGCCCCTGGGAGGCCCTGCCCCGTGGATGGGCCCTGGTCCAGGGGCGCGCCGGGGGCTTTCCGAGCAAAGGCGGGGCAGGGGGGGTGCTCCCCGGCCACGAAATTCCCTTCCGCTCCAGATGCGCTCGTCGCAGAGTTTCACTCACAGCTCCCTTCTCTGTGCCGTGCACACTCACACGCACATGCCCCCTCGCCAGGACTGGGGCGTGTCCTCGATGTGGGAGTGGCTCTGTCGGTGCTGAGTTGCACGGGAGACTCAGAAGCTCTCTTTCTGTTCTTTCCATGAATCACGTGGACCTAGTCCAAGGCCTTCCGCCCCTGTCAGCCCCGGGGAAGTCTTCTCTGAGCTTGCTCGGGTTTTCGGAGTCCCAGCGGCTTCCCGCTGGCCCCAGTCCAGCGCATCACCCCTCCAGGAAGCGGAGCCCCGGCGGAGGCTTCTCCAGCCACGCCCACCTCCCCGGGCCTGCAGTCCAGCCCGGTTGCCGTGGCAGCCACCTCCCAGCTGTATAGTTCTGATTAGTCACTCCACCTTGGCTCTCTCTCCCTTCTGGTAACTTTCCACCCACGTGACAGCTCCCCCGGCCCCCTGCCAGGCTCCCGAGTTCTTCCTGGGCCTGGCTGACCTGGAGCACGCGGTCGCTCGCTCGCTCGCTCGCTCACTCAGGGACACTCTGGCCTCCGCTGCTCGCCCCCGCTTCCTAGGCTCAGCGCTGCTGCCCACACGGTCTCCCCCAGGAACCCCCAGGGGGAAGCGACATGTTCTCATCTCCGGAGGCTTTCAGGACATCTGCCTGATGCAGCCCCTGCAATCCCCAATGGTCAACAGTGCCAAATGTTGCAAAAAAAAAAAAAAAAAATCAAGTAAGATAGGGACGAAAAAAAGTAAGATAAGGACTGAAGGGTGCGATTGGATTTAGTAATTAAGGGGTCACTGGTCCCCTTGGCACCGTTTTCAGGGGCGGGACTGGGAAATACAGAGAGACAGAGTCAGGGTGAAAGGGGGGGAGATGGGACAGCTGGCCCAGGAGGGGCCGGTGAGAGCGCGGCACCTCAGAGAGGTCTCCAGGGGACTCGGACAGGCAGAGGCAGGCGGAGGGGCTGGGTGGTGAGGTCGCTCTGGGCAGAGGGGTGGCGTGTCCAGCGTAGCCGCTTCCCCGCTGTGGTGGTGGTGGTGGTATTGCGACCGTCACCTCCGAGGAACTGCTAGGCTTTGGGGCTTTGTGGTTCGCTGTTGCCTGGGGCTGGTGACCGTTGCCTGGGGCTGGTGACCGGGTGGGCGGTCTGCAGTGACTGGGCCTTGGGGCTGGGGATGTGCGGGTTCCCCCAGATGGCCTCGGGGGAGGTCATGGAGAGCCTGGCTCCCCGCCCTCCAAGGGGAGGAAAGGCGGCCCTTGTCTGAGTGGGTTTCATCCCGCCTTTGGAACCTGTTTCCTGGTGAGGGCGTGGCCTCTGCTCAGAGGGTGTGGCTCTCAGAGTGTGGAGTCCGCGCCAGCAGCACCAGCAGCCTCTGGAAAGGCCAAATTCCCAGGCCCACCCCAGACAGACTGAATCTGAGACCCTGGGGGCGGGTTCAAAATTCACTCTCCTGAGCGGTTCTCAGGCGATCCTGCTGGCGGCCCAGGGGCCACACTCGGAGACGCACTGGCTAAGGGAGGCTAGAAATTTCATCTTCATTGAGCTATAGGTGAGCGTTGGTACTAGCAAAGGCAGCCTGCTCTGGGTTTCCACCCAGCGGCGGTCAGGACCCGCCAGGGCAGCCGCGCCCTGGGCTCAGGCGCCCGGTGGTGGGGACGCGTGCCACCCCTGGAGACTGAGAGCGGAGGCCCCAGCGTGGGCACAGAGGAGAGCCCCCCCGGGGTCAGGGCAGGGGCTTGGCGACCTGCTTGGTGTCTTTGCAGGTGTGTGACCTTGGACAGGTAGCCAACATCCTGCAGCCTCTGTATCCCCGTTTGGGGAGTGAAGTTTCCTGGCTGGGAGATCACACCAGCCTCAGGGGCGTCCTTTAGGATTAATCGTTCTCCCTCGGAAAATCGCGGCTCCCTCTCTTCCACTCCATTTATCTTCCCTGCCTGGGCAGCCGCCATTTAATCCAAAACACAGCTTCCCTTTCACCGGAGAGCCAGCCCCACCTCACAGATAGAGAATGTCTCTTGGCTGCTGCCTGGAGAAAGTCTAATTCTGCAGTCGGGTCCCAGGCCCCGGGCACTGTCCCTCCTGGCTCCGGCCTCCCCGGCAGCCCTGCCAGCCTGCGGAGCCGTCCCCTCGCATGACAGATTGGACAGGCCGTCTAGACAGTACGTGACCTTCGATGCGTTTCCCTCCCAGGGACAGCAGAGTGACGTCAGCAGCCCTCATGTGGAGGGGGGGTGCGTGCCCGGCACCAGGCAGTCCGGGGCAGTCACGGGGCAGGAATGGCTTTCTCCAGCCGACGCCTGCTTCCCTGTCAGGTGACATCCCTCCCCCCTCTGCCCCGCAGCAAAGCGGGTGACAGATGTCAAGTGCAGCGGGTCCAGAGGAACCCCGCAGCCTTTGCCTGGGAAGGAAAGGAAACCCACCTCCCTCGTCTTGTCTCTCATCCCCAGGGGCGCTGCGCAGGGCGGTCCCTACACCGCCATCCCTGTGCATGTTGAACTAGAGCCTAAATCGATTGCTTAAGATTCCGTCCTCTGAAAAACAAACACAGCCCTTCCTCCCCCGCCCTCCCTGCTGGCCCCTCTTCCTCCCACACAGCCAAGCTTCTGCACAGAGCTTTACCCGTGCTCTCGCTACCTCTTCCTTCCCCACTCCTCCTTGGTTCAAGGACGCCGGGCCTCTGTCCCCACTCTTTGTCTGACACTCTGTCACCTAGGCCTCCAGGGACTGCTGAATCGCCAGTTGCCAAGGGTCCATCTCAGTCCTTATTTTTCTGGAGTTCTCTGATGCTTCTGGCCCAGCTGACCGACTGTGCCTGACGGAAAAGCTGCCCTCGTGTCCCTGTTTCTCCTCTGTCTCCTCCATGCCCCTCTCCCTGCCCTCTGCCCCTTTAATGACCATGACCGCAGGACCCTGGCTGGACTCATTCTCTTCTCCTTCAGGGCCGGTGCCTCTGAACTGCATCTGCCCCTCGACCTTGAGCTGCACATCTGTGCAGAGAAGCCTCCCCTCTGGGTTCCTGACCCGCTCGCTCTCCGACTTGGGTGTCCAGGCATCTCAAACCCGGCGGGTTCAAAACCCAGCTGATGAGCGTGCCCCACGCCTCTCCTCTCTCTGCCCACGCTCCCTGCTCTGAGCAGCGCCCACTGTTGTGGAGGATAGAGGAACCGATGAGAAAGGGGACATAGAGAAAAAATGAGGCAAAACGTCCACAGTCCCAGCACACACAAGCGACCCCTCGGGCTGTTGGGGCGCTCCGGATCCAGTGTCCTTTCGGTGGCTTGACGTTCTGACTCCCCCACGCCACATCTTAGCATACGAATGCTCCCCAGCTCTGCGTAACTTACTGTGAACGCACTGAAAGCTCCCCTGTTAAACCTGGAACAGATAACACATTCCAACAGAACAGAAGGGAGCGTGGTACAAAGTGAGTCTCCCTCCCACCCGGACCCCCAGGCCATGCGGTTCCCTCTCCACTCGCAAATCCTTCTAGCGCTGTTGCGTCCCCACCCACGGGCACCTCCCCTTTTCCGGCCCATCTTGAACATCACTCCAGACCTGCCCAGCGAGGGCTGCCTCGTTCTTGCTTCCCGACTCTACTGCTCCGCAGCGTGGCCTTTCGTAGGGCCTCGAAACTCCCCGTTCACGTGGTCGTTGCCTGTGCTGGGGGGGGTGCTATAAATCAGCCTACAGTGAGGTGGCCCTGGGGCAGGGCGCTGGCCCGGAGACCAGGCGCTGGGTGCGAGAGAAGTTCCGAAAGGCCACGTACGTGGTTCCGTGCACTGCATTTCCAGCTGCTTCTGTCAGGCCTCAGGGTGGCTAGGCCTGGGTCGGAGGGGCTGTCTAGTGTCTCCGAGGCCCGGCCCGGCCCCTGCCACCTGCCTGCCTCTCACCCACGGCCTCCGCTCCTTCCCGGCAGGTTCTGCCCATCATCGTTTTCTTCAGCTGTGTCATGTCTGTCCTCTACCACGTGGGCCTCATGCAGTGGGTGATCCTGAAGGTGAGTCCCAGCGCCGCGACCCGCGCGCTCCCAGAGGCGCCTGCTCACGGGGCTCGCAGTCTCCCAGAATGCTTTGCTCCCGGGGCCTGCAGTCCACACTTTCTCCAGCCTACAGCTAGCCAAACATCTTTCCCCAGAGTCTCTTGTCGTGATACTAAGGAGAAATGGTGCCAAAATCCAAGGTGGAGTTTGTAGCACTGAGGCTGCATTGAGAAGAAATGTCAGGGGGAAAAAGTAATTTTAATTTAGACCAGAAAGGTCTTGCGAGACTGGAGCAGGGGGCCATGTGGGCCCGACTTCGCTGGTGTGCTTGCCGAGTCCCATGCTCCTGGGCACAAAACCGGCTGCATAAAATCAGGGCAGGGCAGAAGGTCCTGGGGTTTTGGCTGTCAGAGCTCAGAATAAACCCGCACCATCAGGTGGCTGCCAGGAATGCAAAACCCACCTGTGGTCACGTTAACAGTTCACCGTGTGTGGCATGCGGGAGGCAGTGACGCCCAAACCTGGAGAATGGGTCTAACCCAGGGGCAGCGGCGAACTGAGCCATCCATGGGAGAGCGACGGGGCCGGACACCATGCCCTCCCGAGGAGAAGGGCTGCGGCGGGTGGGGGTGCTGGGTCTGGGGAGAGCAGGCCGGGGTGGAGGGCGGCGGGCAGCTGCCTGCGGACACTGAGAGGGAGGTGGGGAGGGCGGCCTGAGAGGTGCCAGCGGTGAGGAGGAATTCCAGTGAAGCAGATTTCACCTCGACGGAAAGGAAGAATTTTGTAGCATAGTGCTTCCCAAAGCCTTGTGTGTGTGTGTGTGTGTGTGTGTGTGAAACTCTAGTTCCGTGGCAGGTTAGTAAATGCTGCTGGGTGACGGACCCCCTGGTCCGATGGTTCCATGAAGCTGACCAGTGCAAACGAGCCCTATGCAGGGCTTCTCAGAGCCTTGCCTGAGCTAACACGCGTGGGTTACCTCCAAGGTGTGCGTGTACAGTGACTCTCCAGTACACGTGACCGAGGAATCCTCCCCCCTCCCCCGCCCCGTGGGTGAGAAGCCCCCATCGATGGAGGTCGGGCACGGGAAGATGAAGGGACCCTTTGGGGGAAATGTCGGTGAGGGGCTCCTACCTGGGTTGGGAGCTGGAAGGAAGACTTGTAAGGTAATCCCGCCCTGGCTCTCTCTGCCCCTGGGCTGGCGGACGGCAGCCCCCAAGTCCTCCCCTTCCTTCCAGATTGCCTGGCTGATGCAGGTCACCATGAACACCACGGCCCCTGAGACCCTGAGTGTGGCTGGGAACATCTTTGTGAGCCAGGTGGGTCCCGCCGCCCGCCGCCCTCCTGCTGATCCCTGGCCCCTGGGGCTCGGACTCGCCGTGCGAACCTGCCCCCAGGGTCACCAAAGGCGGCCGCCCCCCTGGGGATGCGCTTTGCCCGGGTCCTGCCAGGGAGGATGGCGTCCATCCGGCACCTCTGACCGCTCTAGGCTGCGGCTGCCTTCATCCACCTAGAGACTCGCAAGCCCTCGAGAGGGGGTCCAGCTTTCTTCTTCTGTGCACGGGGAAACTGAGGCTCGGGTGGGGGTGACTGGCTGAGGTCCCACGAGATAAGCCGGGACTTAGAATCCCAGTTTTTCCTTCCTGTCCAGGGTTCTTTCCACTACATCATGTTGTCTTTTTTTAAAAAAATCTTCCTCTTTCTGAAAATGTGCTTTTCAAAGTAAATGTGGCTCTGAAAGCACTCTCAGTCCTGAGCTCCTTTCAGAAGCTCTGACCCTCCTGCCCTCGGGGATCTCCGCAGACCGCTCCGAGGTCCTGGCCCATCTGGCCAACATTTCAGTCCCCAGGAGACATACTTTCCTTTCTGGGAACCCCCAGGCTTCATTACAACCTCCGGCCTGGAGTTACATCTGCTTAGGGCCCTTTGCATGAGAAGAGGTCATTCTCCAAACCTCTCTTGTCCTCTGTTTGCTCCCCTGAAAAATGGGGAAGCTCTCTTCTTTCTCAGAAGGTTATGAGCACAAATGTGACGTGCTCAGTGGGGTGCTTGGACATGGGGGGCGCTGGCAGGCCGAGCGGGAGGGCTGGGGGTCCTCACACAGGTCTAGGCCAATGCTGGCTGGCGTGCAGAAAGGCTCAGTTAGGGGCAGACCGCAGCCCTCACCCCACCCGCCGCCTCTTCCCCTGGGTGCCCCTGCCCACTCCCGGGGTGGGGGAGGGAGATAGCAGGGGCCCGCGCTGGCCCGGCCGCTTCTGTTCTGTTTGTCCAACGTCTTCCCTGTTTGCAGACCGAGGCCCCTCTGCTCATCCGGCCCTACCTGGCGGACTTGACCCTCTCCGAGATCCACGTGGTCATGACCGGGGGCTATGCCACCATCGCCGGCTCCCTGCTGGGCGCCTACATCTCCTTTGGGGTATGAACACTCGCTTGACGGCCGTGCAACCTGCTGTCACCCTTTGGGAGAACATCTGTCCGTGGGTTTTAAAATAACGTCACTTCGATCCGGTTAGGAATATTAGGATGCAGAAATATTTTCACAAGTGGTCCCAAAACGCAGAATTCCATTCTTACTTACAATAGAAAAACTAAACAAAACAGGAAACCACCCCCATGTCGAGCAGTAAGGGGTGCTGGGCAAATCCATCCGTACCAATGCCAGCTAGTCCTGGGGGCAGTGAGGTGGGCCGTGGCTGGCCTTGCACAGACAGTCCCTGATGCTGTGTGTACACAGGTCGGGGGAGGACCGAATGACGCTCCGGTCCCCTGCTCTGGTCCCAAATTGCACCTGCCCCTCTCGTGTCTCCCCTTAGGGGTGGCTGAGGGGTGGGCTGGAGGATAGGCTAGCCTGCCCCTTGGTCCCACTCTTCGCTCAGGACACATCGGGGGCACCAGTTAGCCCCAGGTCCCTCGGAGCGCCCTCGCCAGGGAGGCAGCTGTGGGACTGTTCAGGAAGGCCTCTTGTCTTTGTTCCCTGGCCTGGCACCCCCCGTTCTAGACTTTTAGAGTCTCCTGGTTCACACCTTGTCTCACTGAGGCTGAGGAAGGGCCCACCAGCACTGGTGTGTCCCCACCAACGGCTGAAGGAAGAAGTCTGGTATTTCAGAGCCGTTCCTGAAGCTTTTTTCATGGTGGTGCATTAGGGGAGGGAATGCCGTCATAGTTTCAGGACTTAGGGGCTTTGACTGTCTTAACCTTCTTCCAGGTCCCACGGCCAGTTTAAAGAATGGTGTTCTTTCTACTGCATGCACGTGGCTGCCGTTCCTTAAGACTAAGATCCTGGAACAACCCTGTCCCTTTTCCAGAATCTGCCTTCCAACTCACCCTGCTTTCTTTGCCTTTCTCAGGCAGAAGTCCAGGCCTAGCCCCAGGCAGCAGGGCCTCCCCCACTGAAGGGGCCTGAGCACCCGCTTCCCTGTAGCTCTAGAGTGTGCGTAGCCTGCCAGGACCCGCCAGGTGGCTGTGGGGCTCCATTCCCAGCCCCCAGGCTACCACCACAGCAGCGCAGGTGAAAAGTCTCGTGTCGGAGAAGCTCTTTGCTGCCCCCTCCTGACTGCTGGCCGCCACTGCAGCGGCCTGGGGACCTCCCACAGCCCTTCCACTCCCTCCTCAAGGCACTCCCTCTGCGTGTAGGAGTTGGCTGTGCCCCAGCCCCTGGATTCCAGGAAGATCCCTCTTGCCCTGCGCCCCTCCTATCGCTAGTATCTGGATATTTCTAGACCCGCGCTGTCTGGCACAGGAGCCGCCGGCCACCCACGGCTGTGAAGCACTTGAAACACGGCTGTTCTGAAATGAGATCCTCTGTGATCCTCAGTGCGGGAAAAAATAATCCACCGTATTGATACGTTTAATATTGACTGCGTGGATGGAAAGAGAGTATTTTGGATATGTTGGGCTAGGTAACGTACATTATTAACATTAACGTTAGCTGTTTCTCTCTATGGTTGTGATTGGCTCCTGGAAACCTTAACATCACAGATGTGGTTCACCTTGTCTTTGCTTTGGGCGGGGCTGGTCTAGACCTTCTCTCTAGCCTGAGGTCCCCGGGGCCACTCGGCCGAGTCCTTCTACGGTGGCCGCCACGTGCTTCTCCCCCTTCCTGTGTTTCCCAAAGGTGCTCAGGCGAGCACCGGCTCCCTCCGCCACCCGCGGGACCTGGGCTCTCCGCCCACCCGCCGGGTTCGGGAGCCACCGTGAGAGGAGGCTGAGACGTGGGCCCGGAGCTGTGGACAGAGGCTGGGCAGGGAGACAGAGTGGGCCGGGCATGGGGCCTCCCCAGTCGGTGGTGCAAGACGGGGAGCCCCTGGGACAGATCTGTGGGGTCATGGGCAGGGCCAAGTGAACGTCCGGCACTTAGTTTCGGCATCTGTGAAATGGACGAGATTCCTGCCCACCTCACGGTAGTGAGAATTAGACACGACCACGACCATAGACGGAGAGCACTTGATGGTGTTGAGGACGTGGTTGTTGTTTCTCTGGCACGTGAGGGTCAGAAATCCATCCTTTGGAAACGGGCCCGTTTCACGCTCTCTAGTTGTCTGGATGTGTTTTCTTTCTCAGTGAAGATTTTTTCGAAAATTTGAAGGGAAAGCTCACACCCTGTGTCCCTCCCTCACCTGGGCCTGGGGACGCAGGGACAGAATGCATTCCTGAGTGGGGGTCTAGCGTCAGCGTGTGGGGCTGTCTCTGCCTTGGGGAACAGCGGGCAGTGGGGAGGCGGTGTGTGGGCCGACCCGGTGGGCCAGGGAGCCCTGCCTGTGCAGGTGGGGGAGCAGGGACCCACCAGCTGGGACATTTGAGGCTGTGGCCGAGATGGGCTCGCAGTGTCCAGGAATGGAACTGTGGTAGGGTGTGTTCCCTGCTGGGACTCAAGGTGACAAACTGGGGGTACCCTCCAGGCTGGAGGGAGGCGGAGAGTCCCGGCCGATGGAGGGACGGTCCGAGATTACCCAAGAGGCTCTGCCGTGGGCTGCACCGTTGGGCCCTCCCACATTCTCCCCCTCGGCAACTCCCTCGCTCACTGTCGCAGATCGACGCCGCCTCCTTGATTGCCGCCTCTGTGATGGCCGCCCCTTGTGCTCTGGCGCTCTCCAAGCTGGTCTACCCGGAGGTGGAGGAGTCCACGTTCAGGAGTGAGGAAGGAGTGAAACTGAGCTCCGGGTGAGCACAGCGGGGGCACTTACAGAGGGGCAGTGGGGGTGGGAAGGTGGGGACTGGAGCAGAGGCGGGAATGGCCATGAACCCCATTTTCTCCGCCCTTCCACCAAGCCCAGGCCCGCCACTCTGCTGAAACCGCTCTCCTTGGGGCTCGGCTTAGAAAAACACGGCCTCCAGTTCTTAGAGCTTAACTTCCATTCTGGGGCGGGGAGACAATGGGCTGGAGGAGGCCTGGGTCTGGGGGCTGGGGGCTGCCATGTGTGGTGAGGAAGCCATGAGAAGGCTCCACTGTGAGCTCTGACCGCCAGGGTGTCGTCACACACTCTCATACGGAGCATTCTTGGGGACCTCACTCACCTCCGAACGTCCCGACATCACAGACTGAACAGCGGCCAGGTAGCAAGTTGAACAGGGGCCACTTGGATGAGTGGGCTGCGGGGTACAGTCCCCAGCCGCAGCCTCCCGTCTCCCTGAAGGTCCAGAGCAGCGCGGCCCTAGAAAACTACGATACGAGCCTCAGCTATCATTTCAGAACTTGTTTTTAAAAGATATTATATGTTTTTAGATAGTGGGGAAGGGAGGGAGAAACAGGGAGAGAAATATTGATGTGAGAGAGAAACATCGATCCATCAATCGTTGGCCTCTCATACGCCCCCTACTGGGGACCTGGCCTGCAACCCAGGCATGCGCCCTGACTGGGAGTTGAACCAGCGACCTTTCAGTTCACTGGTCTGCACTCAATCCATTGAGCCACACCAGCAAGGGCCACATCTATAATTTTAAAATTTCTACTTGTCTTTAAAAAAATGTAAAAAGAAACAGATGATTTTTAAAAAGATTTTATTTATTTATTTATTTTTTTAGAGAAGGGAAGGAGGAAGAGAGAAACATCAATGTGTGGTTGCCTCTTGCACGCCCCCTACTGGGGACCTGGCCTGCAACCCAGGCATGTGCCCTGACTGGGAATCAAACCGGTGACCCTTTGGTTTGCAGGCCAGCGCTCAACCACTGAGCCACACCAGCCAGGGCAAGACAGATGATTTTAATAAAATATTTTATGTAATCTAATATATTCAAAATACCATTATTTCAACATGTAAAAAATAGAAATATAATCTTTTTATAAAATAATAATTTTATTTTTATGTTGGCTTTATTTCGTACTACATCTGCAAAGTCTGGTGTGTCACTTATACTTACAACACATCGCGGTTCTGAGCAGTCCCCTTTCAAGAGTGGCTGACGGCTCCCCCCTCGGCCGCCCTGCGCTGGAAGTCTGGGTCTCATCCTGGGCCTGGGACCAGCCCCTTCCTTTCTCTGGGCATCAGAGGGGAAAGCGGGACCTTTGGCTCAGAAGTACATTGTCCAGGGCTCTGCTCTGACCCCCAGGGGAGGCGGGGCCCTGCTGTCGGTGGGGACAGACCAGTAAGATGGCTCTTGACCCCAACAACAGAGACGCCCAGAACCTCTTGGAAGCCGCCAGCACTGGGGCCGCCATGTCCGTGAAGGTTGTGGTCAACATTGCAGCCAACCTCATCGCCTTCCTGGCAGTGCTGGCCTTCATCAACGCTGCCCTCTCCTGGCTGGGGGACCTGGTGAACATCCAGGGGCTCAGCTTCCAGGTACAGTCCCGGGGCGGCCCGGGCACTGGGGGGGGGGGGTGGACACCCAGCAGAGCCCAGCCAGCCCGGTCCCAGCGGCTCCTCGTGCCTCTTGCCTCAGCTCCTCTGCTCCTACATCCTGCGGCCTGTGGCTTTCTTGATGGGCGTGGCCTGGGAGGACTGCCCCGTGGTGGCCGAGCTGCTGGGGATCAAGCTGTTCCTGAACGAGTTTGTGGCCTATCAGGAGCTCTCCCAGTACAAGCAGCGCCGCCTGGCGGGGGTGGAGGAGTGGCTCGGCGGCAAGAAGCAGTGGATCTCCGTGAGTGTCCCGGTCCCCTCCCTGAGGCGGGGGCACGACACCTGCAGTTGTCCGCCCTGCTCCCTGGGCCTGTGGCGACATTCAGCCTCTCATTTTATTTATTTATTTAGAGGGAGGGGAAGGGAAGGAGAAAGAGACGGCGAGAAACATCAGTGTGTGGTTGCCTCTCCATCACCCCCTACTGGGGACCTGGCCCGCAACCCAGGCATGTGCCCTGACTGGGAATCGAACTTGCAACCCTTTGGTTCGCAGGCCCACGCTCAATCCACTGAGCTACACCAGCCAGGGCATTTTTTTCCTATTCTTTTAAAGAGAGTTTGCATAGTGTTCATTTTAGTATCCATACGTTATTGTAGCCAGGTGTCTTCCCCACCTGCTATTATGACATAAGCATCATTTTCGATGTCTGTATCCCTTCGTATTTAAGCAGCCCCCTGCTGTTCAGCCATAAAGGGTAAGGCCATTGTTTGGTGATTATACGCGACGCTGACAGGAACAGGTTTGTGCACAGAACTTTCTTTCGCCTGCTCTCGGCTCACTTCCTCGGGAGCGTTCCCAGATGTGGGAGGACTGGATCGCACAGCGGGCGTGAGTCCTCCCGTGGTTGCCGCCAGCGACTTTCCCAGAGGGCTGCAGCCGCTGACATCACCCCCAGCTGTGCCTGGGAGCCTCGACTTTCCCACACACCGAGCAGCATGGAGGAGCCTCTTCAAAAAAGAAGTTCTGCTATCCGAATGGGCAAATAATAGCTCATGGTTTTAATCTGTGTTTCTGGGGGTTACCAGGAACTTTTAACATGAATAATTTTTGTTTGTCTTTCGAGTTATATATATATTTTTTAATTATAAAGGAATGTACTCTTTAAAAAAAAAAGTTTACATGGAGTAAAAAAACCAGATTTCCCCTCACTGCTCACCCTCTGTTCCTGCCACCCTCTCTTCCCCGGGTGCCCGGTGCTCCCCGAACACGGTGCCATCCTCGCCGTGGCCCTTCCAGGCCAGTACTGTTGCCCCCACGTTCCAGGCGGGGACACGAAAATGCAAAGAGGCTGTGGACTTGCCCAGCCTGATCACCCCTGGGGCCAAGCCTGGAACCCAAGTCGGTCGGGCTCTGTCCCTCGCTCCCCACGCCCAGCACAGCAGCACCCTGGGGGCTCTCCCCCTGAGAGGTTCCCCGGAGACAGAAGCGGGAGACTGCGGAGTGTCGGGAAGGGGCCGGGTGCCCCTGGGTGCAGAGCCAGGCAGCGCTGAGCAAGCCCCGGTCACACCTGGAGAGGCTCTGACTGAGCAGATTGAAGGGCACCCGAGGTGGTGCAGTTTGAACTGCTTTATATAAAGGCGGGTGTGCGAGGCCTAGGCGGGGGCCCGCACCGAGCATGCCCAAGGTCAAAGACACAGAGAAAGTAGGTGATATGAAGGCCAGGGCGCCGGGTGGCGTCGGGTGCTCCCGTCCCATTTGAGGGGAACCCCTCCTCATCGTCTTCTGTAATTCCAGGTGAGAGCGGAAATCCTCGCGACTTACGCCCTCTGTGGATTCGCCAACGTCAGCTCCATCGGCATCATGCTGGGAGGCCTGAGTGAGTGCTGGGGGCGTCTGAGCGTCCTGAGCCGTCCGGGACCTGGACTCCAGGCCCGGCTGTGCATGGCCTCCCGGGGGTCCGTAGGCCTCGGCTCCCCACGCTGCCTAAGGCAGGGTCTGGGCGAGGCGGCCACAGAGGCTCCTCCCTGCCCGGGAGCTGCCTGACTTCCCTGCTTCTAGGAGCCGCCCCGGCCAAGTCTGGCCCTGGGGTCTGGGGGGGCAGGAGGTGCCGTGCCGGCCTGTCCCCTGAGACCCTGGGCTGCCGTCCCCGCACCCACAGGGCACAGGCAGGCCTGCGGTGCCCAGCTCTCTGCTCCTCACAGGAACCATCCCCCCTGCCCAGCGGGGGGACCGCCCTGTTTCATGGGCCGGGACACTGCATCTCGGAGAGGTGAAGTGAGGGCCTAAATCACCCAGCTAGCAAGTGGCCCAACCTGCATTTAATCCCAGGTCTGCCCGACTCCAGACTCAGGTTCTTCTCCGACCTCCGCTCCTGATGGCGTGTGTGGGGTACTACCTAGTGGCCCAAGTCAGGCCGAGGAAGTGACCTTGGCCTCCAAAACTCAGTCAGTGTCAGGCAAGGGAAGGGAGTCAGCAGACGCAGCCAGAGATGCAGAGCATGGGCAGAAAGGCCCGTGCGTGCTGGCCCTGAGCCCCCCGCCGTCCCCTCGCAGCCTCCATGGCCCCCCATCGGAAGAGCGACTTCTCCCAGATCGTGCTGCGGGCCCTCTGCACGGGCGCCTGCGTGTCCCTGGTGAACGCGTGTGTCGCAGGTGAGCCCCTGCTGGCAGAGCCGGACTTCCTCGCTGGGCTGGGCACAGGGGCTCCGGTCTCTTCAGGGGTCCCTGGGGGAGGGGGGTGCGGCGCTGAGCAGCACCGCTCGCTGACTGCTCTCCCTGCACAGGGATCCTGTACGTGCCCAGGGGGGCCGAGGTCGACTGCGCGGCGCTCCTGAACACGACCCTGGGCAGCAGCAGCTTCGAGGTGTACCAGTGCTGCCGAGAGGCCTTCCAGAGGTGAGGGCCCGGGGGTGCGGGCGCCTGGGGCACCGGGGCCGGGGGTGGAAATGTCACGGCTGCGGTTCGTGTGGCCGGGGAGGAGGCAGTGGGGCTTGAGAACCGAACTTGGGGAGGAAAGACGGGCCGGAGGCACGGAGCGCGTTTCCCGGGGCAGCCCCGCCTCGGGTGGCCAGCAGGGCCCGTCCAGGTGCTCCGTCCGCAGCCTCTGCTCTTTTCCAGCACCAGCCCAGAGTTCAGCCCAGGGGCCCTGGGCAACTGCTGCCGATTTTACAACCACACGGTCTGTGCGCAGTGAGGACGGCGCGCCTTCGTGCCTTCCAGAGACTGCCACTCCCCAGGAGGCAGCTGACCCCGCCGTCTCCTCTCCGGGCCTCTCCTTGGGGGAGCCACAGGGCTTAGACCCGCCACATCCCACCCTGGGAAGGATCGGTGGAATGAGGGAATGAGGGGGCGGAAGCTGAGCGGGTGTGGAAGTGAATGACGGGTGCTCCCCAGCCCTCACCCCTGGGTGAGTTCTCAGGGTCACTTCTGCCTCCTCTTCTCTCCCCTCCACACCCAACAGCACCCTGGTCTTCTCTGCCTCCCGCCCTGCCCGGGTCTCTCCCACGAACCCGTCCCTTCCTTTACAGCCCCTTACTCCTGGCGTTCGGCCCCTCCTCCCCTCCTGTCTGGGCCCTAGGGGCTTACCCCTGCCCCTGGTTTCCCCTGGAGACCTCTCCCCTACTTCCAGAGACCCCACCCCCACCCCTGCCTACCCCACAGCACTCCGCAAACTGGTGTCCGCTAGGGAGACACTGCGCTAAATAAAGTTAGGTTTGCTTTTTTTTTCTTTTAAAACTATACACATGTCAGAGCTCCTTGTGGATGCGATAGGAGACGCCTTCCAAAGTCACTTGACCATAGGAACCTCTCTGGTGGAAGTTAGTGGAAGACCCCGTGGAACACAATTTGGGAAATGCTGACTGGCGTTGAAACTACTGGGGTTCACATGACTGTGCTGCTCACACACGTTTGCACAGCGCACGTGCCGGGCACCGTGCCCAGGGCTTCACACGTTCTAACGCAATGCCTACAATGGCCCTGTGAAGGCCGGCGCTAGGACTGTCCCCGGATGAGGCCCAGAGAGGTTAAGTAACTTGCTCAAAGTGGCACCGCTGGGGAGATGCAGAGGATTTGCACCCAGGCCATCCAGTCCCACAGGCTACGGTGTTCAGTGCCTTTGCCCGGCAAAGGCTCTGCTGTAGCCTTGCCCTCACCTTCGGCCCCGCCCTCCCCCGCCCAGCCCCTGCTGTGCTCTCCCTGCGCGGCCTTTGCCCCCGGAGTCCCGCCTGGGGGCCTGTCGGGCAGCACGCCCCACCCTCTCCCTTTGCCTCCCCTGCTCCCCTCTCAGCGCCCGGTCTCCATGCTCAGCTCCCAGCAGCTTTGGCTGCCGTGACCTGCGATGTCCCTGTCCCTGTGGTCACCGGGCGCCTGTCCTCTCACCCACTCGGTCAGGTTGGACTTCCCCGATGGGGCCAGTGCCGGCCTGAGGCAGAGGGATTGTGGTGCCTGGTCAGCACTTACTCTGCTCAGCCCCAGTCAGCCAGGGGCTGCTTCTGCTCCCTCGTGGATTTCGGTTTTACTGGACCGTGACCTTGCTCCTTGCAAGCCCCACAGGCCAGCCTGGGGTCCCTGACCTCAGGGCCCGAGTGCCTCCTCTCTGTTCTGCAGAGTAGACTCTTGGCCTGATCCCCATGCCCCATGGCCAGGTCCTTGCCTCGCTCCCTGCAGCCCCCCACTGACCCCCTATCCCTGCCCCGGCTCCCCCTGGGCTGTCCCAGGTCGTTCTGCTGCTGTGGACAGCACAGCCATCTCCCAGGATCGCACCCTGGTCCCTTCCCGGCCTGACCGTTGGGCCACGAGCGGCCTGAGGGCCCCCTGTCCTCTTTGCCTGGCTCCCTGCTCCCTCGGCACACGGCCAGGGTCCTGCTCTCGCAGCACCCAACCCAGCGCTGGGCCCGGAACTGTGTCGGGTAAATGTGATTCAATGGCCTTGAATCACATGTTCTCTCACCGTGTCCACCACTGCAGGAGACTCAATGTAATACCGTGTCACAGTGGGTCATATGATGTCCCCCAAAAGACATGTCAAGTGCTAGCCCCCGGTAGTTGTGAACGTGAACTTATTTGGAAATAGAGTCTTACAGGTGTAATTAAGCTAAGTTTCTCAAGATGAGATTATCCTGCGTGCAGGGTGGGCCCTAAACCCAGTGACTTGTACGAGACAGTAGGGGGCGATTTGAGACACAGAGACAAGCAGTGAAAGCTGTAGAAGGACGTGGAAGCGGAGCCTGGAGCCCTCGGCTGCAAGGCCTGGCCGGCGTGGGGATCCGCCGGGACACGCCTGGAGCCACCGGGAGCTGGAGGAGACGCGGAAGGACTCAGACGGGGAGGAGACGCGGAAGGACACCTGCAGGGGTCAGAGTTCCGACCCCGGACTCTGAGTGAGCACGTTCCTGCGGCTTTAAGCCACCCGGGCTGTGTGATTTGTTAGGGCAGCCCTGGGAAGCCGGCGCAGGTGTTCTGAGCGGGCTCCTGGCACGGGAAGATCGGCGGTAGGGGAAAACTCATGAAGTCCACATGAAGTGTGCGATTTAGAACGCGTTAACCCCGGCCCGTTGGCCGTGGGAGTGTACCGCGGTCGTGTCGAGTGCGGACAGCAGAGGAGGCGGCAGTGGGTACGTGTCCTATTTGTGCAGCCTATCTGTGAGTCTACCACGATTCTAAAGTTTAAAAGTTCATTTCAAAGCTGCGCGGGGAAAATCCTGCACTGACACAGGTGGGGTGTAGCTTGTCATTCAGTCCGTGGTGGCGGTGTGTGTATGTGTGTGTGTGGGGGGGTCCTGTCCTGGACGGCGTGGGCCCCAGTAGGCTGCGTCTACTCCCCTCCCACCACCTCTTCCCATGGCCCCGCTGTCCCCCCTCCTGTCCCCTCACTTTAATTCACGTGCACGCCTTCAGCCCAATGTGAATTAGTCCTGACCTCTTCACAGCCACACGAAGTGCTAAGGGCATCTGCTTGAAATCACTCTCGGCTCCGAACGAGTGAGCCCTGAGTTTGGTCAGGACCAGAACCACCGTTTGGAGGGCGTCTGCCCCTCCCAACTTTTCTGAGAGTTTCTACGCCCACAGCCCACAGGTCTCTGTCATCATGCTCTTCCTTTTTTTTTTTTAACATTTTATTTATTTATTTTTAAAGAGAGGGGAAGGGAGGAAGAGAGGGAGAGAAACATCAATGTGTGGTTGTCTCCCATGCGCCCCCTACTGGAGACTTGACCCACAACCCAGGCACGTGCCCTGACTGGGAATCGAACCCATGACCCTTTGGTTCACAGGCCGGCACTCAGTCCACTGAGTCACACCAACCAGGGCATCACACTCTTCTGTTAGAGTCCCCAGACTCCACCCCCATGACCGCCACGGACTGAACCACCAGTGAACACCCGACTCAGATGAAGCCAAATCCAGATTCTCAGAAAAGAATTTGGACTAAAACAACTGAGATTCAGAACTGGGAGCTGAGTGGCCACCGTGGGGCTGGCCTGGAGCTGGTCTCTGTCCTGCCCTTCCTGCTGCCACGTCACTCAGGTTTCCCGTGGATTCCACGAGAGCTGCATTCTCTCCAGAAATCCCGTCTAACCTACCTGAGCTACTGTAAGAAGGTCGCTCTCACCTTGTAATCTAAAGGAGACCCACAAGGGGGGCCACGTTGTTGAACTCCCCATTCCTTCTGGGATCCAGGACTCATTCAGCATTTACCTGAATATCATCAAACAAGAATCTCGCTGTCTCGCCACAACCCACTTCCCGCTGGGGAGCTCCACTTCTTGGACGGTTCTTGATTTTGCATCAAAAAGTGTTTCATCAGTTTTGCCATTCTGGGCCATCTTTATTATTCTTTTTTTTTTTTAATTTACCAAAGTAATTCTTGCTCGTTACTTTTAAAAAGTCAGATCACATGGAAACCTTGCAGAAATGTCGTGATCCCTTTTCCGCATGACCTCCCTCGATGGTTTGGAGACGGTGACCGTCCGGGCTTCTTCCTCTGAGCTGGGCACCGGGGTGGTTCTCCTGTTTCTCACACAGGGCGCAGTGATTTCAGAGTTTGCCCAGACCCGGTTCTTAATTGTTCTGCGCTCACGAGCGGATAGCCTGTGAGTCACAAGCAAGTGCAAGGTTGAAGCCGGAACACCGGGTGGTGACCATGATCTCATGGGTGTTACCAAGAGGCTGTGCTGAGAGCAGAGTTGAAGATGGCCTCTGGAAGGTGTGCAAAAGAGGCAGGCCAATGAGGGGAGAGGAGTGTGAAGACGCTGCTTGCCTGCTTCGGGCATCCGCAAAGCTGAGGGCTTGCGTGTTGAAGGCGAAGTATGACGAGTTGTCACTGAGGGAGAGAAGGGGAGGAAGTCGGCCAGCGATAGGATATGGAAGGAAAGGGGCGGGTGCGACCTTATGGTGAGGGCCCTCTGCTGGGACTCCTGCTTAGCCACCATCAAGAACGCAACGGGGGCGTGGTAGGAGGGAGCACACGCCACCTCCCTCTTCAAGTGGCAGGAAAACCTAGCCATACTACGGAGGACTAGAGCAAATCCTACGGAGGGTCATCGCAGCATAGGTGAAAATAGGAAATCAAAATTGTAGCGGACATTGAAAGACCAGACGGTAAGGAGACTACTGCAGGATAATAACGGCCCAGGGATCAGCTTGGGGAGCTGGGAGGTCGCAGCCCCAGCCCCAGAGCTCCGGGGGCTGCCTCAGGGCTCTCGGGGTGGGGGAGCTGGGTCAACTGCTCCCTCCCTGGCCAAACAAGGACTGAGCAGCACTGATCCGGGGGACCACGGAGCGGGCTTTGGGGAAGATCACAGCCCAGCCAGTGGAGCCAAAGACGGCTGGGCCTTGTGTGGGCACCCCAACCCGGAGAGAGTTATTTTTTGGGTAAATGGCTTGGTGCCTACAGCCGTGAGCACGGAAAAAGCGCGGGCGTTCTGTGGGATCCTTGGTGCCTAGGCTGGGAATTCAGGGGAAGTTCGAGCCCCTCAGAATCCACAGAGTACACACACACACACACACACACACACACACACACACATGAACCTGGGAGGGGCGCGCGCGGGCGCTCCACAGTGGGTTCCGGAGGGAGTGCTTGGGAGTTCACAGATTGGTGCCCAGGGCCTGTCCTGGGGCGTTGGGCCCACGAGGATGGACCTGGGAACAGTGTGCCAGAGGCTGACGGAGCTCTGAACAGGAAGGGGAAAAAAGCCCCTAAGTCTGCTGCAGCCAGCAAAACCAGGGAAACTGGTTTGGCCAGTTTGAAACCAATAAAGGGTTTTTTTTGTTTTTGTTTTTTTCTTTTTTTGCTTGATTTTTTTATTAAGTAACTTTTTATTTTTTAATTCTTATTATTATTTCATTCAATTCCTTATGTTTCTATTTCTTTCTAGTGTTGATCCTTCTCCTTTTCTTTCCAAATTTATCTCTTCATTCCATCTCCTGCTTATTTCCTTCATTTTTTTATTTTTTTTGAATCTGCAAGTAATAGCATATCTGTATTGTTATTCCATTTTCCTTACACTTTTTATTGAAATAGTATTTTAGTATTCCTCTTTTTTCGGTATAGTCTTCTTTGCTTGGCTAGTTATAATGTATCATTTAATAGGTTTCCCCTGTTATCTCATTCATAGTGTATAGCTAATTAACTGTCCTTCATTTGTGTTACATTAGTACACTTCTCAAGGCTCCATACTTCCTATTCTTATTATCTAGATCTAGTAGATACTGTCATATGATTGTTGCTCTAATATTACTATAAATAATAGCTATTCCATACAACTGTAAATAATACGCAACATCCCTCCCAGACCTTAGCCCACTTCTCAGTTTCCTGAATTCTATTACTGTAGGGGTTAACTCTATTCTCTCACACACTACACCTATTTACTACTTTTTACTCTCACCCTACCTCAGATTCTGACCTCCCACAACCTCACTGTTTTCTAGATCCAACTCACAATCCT
>CM052550.1:58599617-58708842 GCA_028533065.1 Trachops cirrhosus
CTGGAATGGGAATAAAGGATAGAAACTGTACTGAATAAACTAAAATAAAAAATTAAAAAAAAAAAAACACAACGGGATCCTAACTTGCCCCGGGTGGGGGCGGGGGTGCTTCCATCCCCAGAAGTAGAGGAGGGTTTCTGCTTTGGGCCAAGTCCTGACAAGGATATGGAATGCCAGAGTAGAGTCCTCAATCCAACAGGGACTTTGTGACTGGAAGTGAAGGGGCAGCCGACACAGCCAGGCACTTCTCTTGAAGACAAAGGCATTCAGGAAAGAGACTCTAAGAGTCAAGTCTGCTCTTGAGTGGAACTCTGGCTCTGATAGGGCAGAACCAGGAAAGGAAGGCAGAGGTGACAAAAGAAATCGACATGTTTATAAATGAATATAGGCAGGAACCGGGTTTGTAAGTTCAGAATTTTAAAAAAACAGGCACCAAAGTCTGGCCAAAGGACACGTGACGCAGAAGAGGAAAGGCACCTTGGTTGTCCTGCAGTAGTCATTTCCCTTTACTGATAACTGATCGTCTACATGGGCCACTGGCCACCTGACATCAAGACTATGTTTTCCAGACTCCCTTGCAGCTAGGTGTGCCCATGTGACTAAGGTCTAGTCAGTGGAGTGTGAGCAGAAGTCAGCCTCTGGATGCCCTTAATGAAGGGGTCGGCAAACTTTGTCTTAAAGGGCCAGAAAGTAAATATGGTAGGTTTTGTTGGCCACATTATATTATCTCTGTTGCAACCACTCAACGTAGACAGTATTTAAGCAAATTGCAGTAGCTACGTTCCCATAAAACTGAGTTTACAAAAACAGGTGGCCAGCCCACAGGCTGCAGTTAGCTGGCCCCTGGCCCCAGTCCATTTCACAGTTCCACTCCGTGCCAGTTGGATCACAAATGAGACGGTGAGTTCACTTGGTCCGTGGAGGCAAAGGCGACACCCTGGGGATGGGGCAGCCATGGGGCAGGAGGAGCCTGGGCCCAGGGCACCTTTGTACAGCAAGGCTGCGGTGACAATGCTGTGTCATTATTTGGGGTCTCTGGTACACACAGCCAGACTGTGGACAAGAAAAGCAAGACAGACTTTTCCTCTTCCCTGTGGGGTTCCCAATGAACGAATGGGGAATAATCATTAACTGGGGGCCCATCACCTGGTCCTCTGGCATTGCTGCCTCTCTGGAGTTTCATTCCCCTGGGGCTCTACCTAGCGCCACTCCCACTGACAAAGTCCACCTTTGAAATATGCCACCCACTGGCCAGCAAGACCTGAGAGAGGAAGGAGAGTCCTGCTACACGAGTGAGGAGGCGTGGAGCAAGAGCGAGCCAGGTGACCGAACCACAAAGTGCCCCAAATCGGCTTCAGGACGGGAGAGCACCAGGGAGGGCGAGAAAGGGAGAAGGGACCCGTGGGCTCTGCGGCTCAGGCTCGAGGAAGCAGGAAACGGAAAGAGGCTGATCTGCCGCGCAGACCTGCCAGTGTGGCCCCGCCCCTGATGTGGACTCCAGCCAATCAGAGCCGGGTTCCCTCCCGACGCTGAACTACAAGGTGGCACCAGAACATCCCTCCTCCCCTCCCACCTCCAAGCACTGCAAATTACGTTCAGGGCAAAAAGGAGCAAGGACGGTTGGGAATAGACTTCAGATCCTTCTGACGTTTTTTATAGCCTTTCGAGATGGGACTTACTAGTTCTCTTCTACAAGTAAGACAGCCAATGACTGACAGGTCACGGCTGCTCAAGGGACCAGCCCACGGAACACTGTGCACTGTCCTGCGTGTCAGGAAACTCCACGTGTCCAGTGGCTGCGTGAGCTCAACCCACAGAGACCGGCCCCAGCGAGGCTGAGAAGCCGCGGCGCAGGCTGCTTCTGTGGCTCAGCTCCAGCAGACGGAGGACAGTTTCCCCCAAACAAAACTTTTCTGGTTTTCTTTCTGAGGGAAAAGGCAAGTCCTTCAGGAACGGGACGGGAAACTCCCTCTGTAAACTAAAGACGGCTTTTATCTCCTGAAACGTACTTTCTCAATAAGATTTTTGTCTACTTCCGGAGCCATCACTCGCTTCTATTCTAACCAGACTTTCTTTTTTTTCCCCAAAGCCAGTGCCTCCGTTAGAGGAGAAATACACCGTACTGAAGCTCACAGCTTTGCAGGGATCTTTTCTTTGCCAGTGCCCCCGGCCAGATAACTCCAATCTCCTCTAATCTCCTGTGTCTGGGCTGGGGGCCTGCAGTTACTGCCCCTGTCAGCTGCTCTGAGCCAGAATCGGAGGCTGGGACCAGGGTCGTGCAGGAGGAGCAGAACCTGGCAGGGATGTGGCGGGGGCAGGGGGCCGGCGGGGAGGACGTCTCACGCCTGGTTTTCAGGTGGACCTCCTGCTGAAAAGTCCCAATCCAATAGTTTAGGAGAAGAGGCGCGACAGGGTTCCTGCGCATCCCGGGAAGGACGTGGAGCAGCTACAGGCAGCGGACCCCGGGGCCTGCGTGGATCCGGGACCCTGTGCGGCTCAGCTCCTGCTTGTTATTGCGTCTGTGCCTTTCTGCACGGTGGCCTTCCGCGGAGCTGGTTTTCTCCAAAAGGCTGGGCTCGTAGCCACCAGAAAGTCATGGGTTTTCATGCTAGTTCACTTCCCTGACAGCAGGTTGAAAAAAAAAATCTCCAAGAGTGTGATGGGTCCTCCAGAGTCACGTCACACTCCTCCCACCGAGAGGCCTGTCTCTGTCCACTCTCCTCTCACCTGGGCAGGCTTTGACCCCCTGAGTATGGTGGACATTGTATTCTGTGTTCGTCACGAAGGGGGATTTGCCTTCATGGCCTCATCCACAGCAATTACCTCCCAAAGGCCCCGCCTCCAAATATCCTCTCTGTGGAGACTAGGACTTCGACACAGCAACGTTGGAGACACGTGTTCCACAGTCCACAGCACCGGGACATGAAAGGCCTGCCAGCTTTGGCCCCATTCACTGGCGTGCCCCTCCTCGGCGCCCTGATTGACAGTGTAAGAGGTCTCACTACCCTGAGCGGCCATGCCACGCCAGAGACACACGGAGGGTAACAGGTAGGCACTGAGTCAACAGTCCCAGCTGAGACCAGCCTTCAAGGCATCTCTGCCAAAATGCAAGGTACAAGTGAAGCACCCAGCCTTCCGGGTGGTTCCAGCCATCCGCCGTCCGCCACTCTGGTCTTCCCCGCAGAGGCCTCAGCCCTCCCGGAACAGAGCCCAGCCATCCATACCGTACCCTGCCCAACAGATGGTGGTGGTTTGATGCAAATGGGGTTGGGATGGTTTATTACGCAGGACGGGATGCCCAGGAGAGCCCCAGAGTAGGAATCAGAGGTGTCCGGTCATGGAGCGCTTAGAAGAAGAGAAAGATGAGACTGAGGATTGTTTTGTATCACTGAAGTAGTAAAGTACGATTCTTCCCAACAGGGAAGCTATCGCAGAAGTTCTCCCGGCTCAGGCTGCAATCTGCCTTCCTCCACCAGGTGGCGCAGATGCACCGGCTGCTGCCTCCGCCGATTCGCACAGCGCCACCACGAGCTCGGTGAGGACGGGTCCCTGGTGCCGGAGCACTGTGGACGACACCACCCAGCCTGGATCCCCAGCTCCCACGCTGCAGAGGGCAGAGCCCCAAGAGGTCACAGGGGGTCAGAACCTCTGAAGGAAGGTAGAGCCTGAAAACAAAGTTCTCCTGACAGGGATCTAGTACCCCCCTGCAGGCGCCGCTCCCCCATAACGGGAGCCCCTTCAGTCTAGAAGGAGGAGGGAGAAAGGGCAGGTCTTTGAGAGCAGCAAGGAGGAAGGAGTGTAACTGGGCAGGGAAGAGTGGGGAGAGCCGCATGCCCCAGTCGTAGGCAGTGCCCAGGAGGTGACAAGGCTTTGGATGGAATGGCTGCCAAGCAGACCCAGGGCGGGTGGACCTTAGCACAGACCTCACCCCACCGCCCCACAACACCCCAAGGGGCTCTCCAGATCAGCCAGGCCTGCGGAGCCACAGAGGGTGCAAGCTGGGATGGTGAGTGCTCCTGCAGCCTCGGTGTGACCAGAGGGCCACCTTGCACCTCCGTTCTGTCTGAGACCCTGGGGCCTTGATAAAACTTTGGGGCTGGGAAGAGGGCAGTTAGGATGTGCCTGAGATCGAATCCCAGTTTGGTGAGGTAGTTACTTGAATCAGATTTAAATTGCATTAGACAAAAATGGAACAATATGCCAAAGCAATACAACTTCGCGATCTCACAACCGTGCTGCTTGCCCCCATCCACCAGCAAGCAAGCGGGCGGGCTGTCAGGGTGGGTCCTAGCCAGAGGAGGTAGGGAAGCAGGGCCCAGGTCTGCAAGGGGGGATGGGGCTGCTGTGCCCAGAGCCGGCCAGTGACAGGGGCTGGGTCGTCCTTTGACAGAGCGGCCCAGCCCCCGCACGGCAGCAGCCGCCAGGGCTGGCTCCTGTTCAGCTCTGACGTGAGCAGGCAGGTGACCTTTCTGGGGCCCGGCCGCACTCGCAGCCTTGACGGCCAGTGCACCGCAGGCCATAGCGTGAGGGGGTTGACCCAGACAAGCCCGGACAGCAGCAGAGCTGGGCGAGGGCACCCAGTGCCTCAGAGTTAGGTGGCCCGCTCGGTGCTTCCAGGCAAAGTGTCAGCTGCGCGTCGTGTCTCGTGAGGGCGGTGCGACCCAAGCCCTGCTGGCCCGCCCATTTCATCTCTGTCCTCCCAGCACTGCCCCTCCCCGTCCGCGCGCCAGCCTCCCCGGGCTGCCTCCAGCCCCTCAAAGGAGTCACGCTCTCTCCTGGCGCTCGGCTCCTCCACGGGTTGCTCCGTATGCCTGGACAGCTGCTTCTCTCACGTGGCCCGTCCTGCTCACCCCTCAGGCCCCAGCGTGGCCATCTTCTCCGGGAAGCCCCCCGAACGCCCAAATCTGGGTCGGGGGTCTGTTCTGGGCCTCCCGTAGCAGCCTGGTTTCCTGCCTTGTCATACCTGTTACACAGGACTGTTGAATGGTGTGTCCCTGAGGCTGGTGGGTACGCTCTGGGGCGCAGGAACCGTGTCCATTTTGTTTATTGTGCTAGCTGCAGCGCCTCATGTCTGGGGAGGGAGGAGGAAAGGGAAAGGCAGGGAAGGTTGTTGCCTCCTCTCGGCCTTCACCGAAGTCTTTAGGCTCTCTCGTCTTTGAAGCTGCTCGGTAAGGAGGCCCAGAGTCCGGCCTGGATGGAGGTTTGGTCGGGGTGGAGGGGGCTGTGTCTCCAGTGGTCCGTGGAGGTCTTCTGCCTGGACTTAGGATGCGTCACGGGGAGGATACCCAGGAGGGCCGGCAGCTGCACTGCTGAAGAGAAATCGTAACTGCAGCCGGCAAGAAAGCAGGAGGTCACGGCCAAGGCCGAAGCCTGCACCAGTGTGAGGCGAGGTGAAAGAAACATACGTATGACTTCCAAAAAGCGTCCTTATCGGGGGTCCGTGCCCTCCTTCTAGGGTGACCAGCCTGTGTGCCTGAGGCTGTCCTGGTCTTAGAAGGAGAAGTCCCTCACCCTAGGAGACCCGTGGGTCCTGACACAGCAGGAGAGCTGGTCACCTCCCGTTCTCGCCGTGAGCGTGAGGGAAGCCAGCTTGGACCCACGGGCGGCTGAGCCTCCCACACGGCGCTGGCAGCGCGACCGTGAGTGGCTGCCGCTGTGCTGCGCCTGGGTGTCCGGAGCCTGGGTCTCTGATGACCCCCTTGGGGCTTTGTTGACTGGAGAGAAAAATGAGCTTCCGTGTCATTTAAGCCTCTGCTGGTTCCGTTTTCTGACACACGCATCTGCGTCCTGGAGCTTTGGGCGTCAGAGGCCTGCTTTGTTCTGCTGCCACTTGTGCACGGAGGGGGAGGGGCTCGTCCTGCAAACGTGCAGTGTTGTCCACGTGGGCGGGAGGGGCCATCGGTGGCACTCCTCTGCAACTGCGGCCCTGCCTCCCGCTCTCACCTCCTGTGACAGATCGCCCGGAAAGCTATCTGCTGTTGTCGTCTGTGTTTTTCAGGTGGCTGGCGTCCCCTGTGGGGCTGGTTGCAGGGGTGCAGCACAGAGGTTAGACATCCCTGAAGTTGCTGCGGGGCGATGCCGTTGGCGAGCCCCTGGTCCTCCCAGGGGCACTGACGGCCTGACCTGCCGTCCAGCTCCGGGCCCCTCCTCCGTCTCATTAGCCGCTTCTCAGCCACTCACGTGGCTGAACTGCACGGAATCCATTCACACTCAGATGTACAAATGGACACGGGGACCAAAAAGCAAAAGATTAAATCCTAGAAAAAGTTGCATAAGCCTATACCCCCCGGGGAGGGCTGGCACCAGATGCTGTCCCCTAAACCCCGTAGGGGACTTGCTGCTACGGGTACCCCTCCAGGGGCCACCTTGGGAAGAGAATCTACTCCCGGGAGTGTTGCATCATGCCCCGCGTGGCCTCGTTTCTAAGAAAGCATCTCCGTTCCTGGAAACACGGGCCTCGGGCGCACCTGTGCACGCTGGAGACTGCTGGGTTTGTGAGCTAGACAGAGGGTGGGCTGCCGGGCCAGGGAGGAGGGGATGAGCCAGGATTGTGTGCAGACGCAGATGCAGTGAACCTGGCGGCCGAGATTTCCCTGTGGCCCCGTTGCTGGGGGGTTTGGAGGCCCTGGCAGAGGCCTGCGCAGGAATAACTGGGGCCAAAGCGCCCAGGGCAGGTGGTCCGGAGCAGGGGGGTTCTGAAGGATGTGCAGGTAAGCAGAGCTGGGCCGGCTCTCCCCGCCCAGCCCTTGAACAAAGGGCTTGGTTGTATCTCATCTCGGCCACTTCCTGGTCGTGCCTCAGTTCCCTCTTCCGCACCAGGAAGACATAACAAAGCCCACTTCATGGATGTTTTGAGGGCAGGGTGCGTAAACTCAGCCCGATGCCTGGTGTGGTGTGGCTGAGCTGGGAGTTCTGGCCCAGGTCCTCTCGAGAGGTTGAAGTCCAGCTGGCGGTCAAGGCTGTGGTGCTTCGAAGACCCACAGGCAGGACGGCTCATTCACAGGGCTGGTGACAGGAGGCCCTCTCCACACCGGCCTCTCCTAGCGGTATGGGGGCGCCTCCCCCGCCTGGCAGCCAGCTTCCTCCACCCTGCGTGATCCCAGCGAGGGACCCGGTGGAGGCCACAGTGACTTTTATGACCAGCCTCGAAGCCACACGCGGTCATTTCTGCGGTTTCCTAGTGGCCGTACAGTCCAGCCCTATTTTCACACCAGGGCGTGAGTACCAGGAGGGCGGGCTCACGGGGGCCATGTTCCAGGCTGGCACCGAAATGACATCGTCGAGCTGCCGAACCCATCCCGGGACACCTGCCTCCTGACTTGCTGTGTGATAACTGTGTTCCCTATTGACATGGCGTTATTTGTAGCCCAAACTACCCTGATATCTCTCCCCAAAAGCTCCCCTTTGGCTTAAGGTAGCCAGAGATGGTTCTCTGACTCACAACCGACACCCTTGACGGGTAGCCCGGAGTGAGCCCAGGTGGGCAGCCTCGTTGAGGGAGGAGGGGAAGGTGGGCTCTGGGGCCGTCACTCCGAGCCTCACACGTCTGACCTGCCCCTTCCGGATCCGAGAGCAAGCACGCCTCAGGAGGCCTGGCGAGGTACAAATAAAAACGGAGGAAGAGAAATGCACGCCGTAATGATATGACTCGTTCTGTCTGCTGTCTGTGTCTCCAGCAGGCGCTGTGGCCGTGTCTCCGTGGAGGAACTGAATCCTTGTCCTTTCTCTCCTGACTAGCTTTCCTGCTTACCTTTGGGACCGGACCCCTTCCAGAAGAAATTCCAAGCCGTGTCCCTCGGACGGCGGCAGCCAGGAGAATCTTTGCAGTCGCCTCCGGGGTCTGGGACGACACCGAGTGTCCACAAGTCTGCTCTGCTCCCCTCCCGGAGGGAGGCCAGGGAACGTCTGGATGCCCTGCGCTCTGCCCCCTCCGCGTGGGCGTTGGCGAGCTTTTGCGTTTCGGAAGGACGTGCAGCCTTTTCGAACTCAGCCCGTCTGATCTCCTGGCTCGGCAGCAGCCGGGAGCGCGGTAGCCGGGTGGCCCACGGAAGCTGGCTGCCCTCCACCGCCACGCTTGCTCATTACGTGCGGGGCAGGAGCTCCGCCCCCCAAGCCAGACTTCTGGATCCTGCTGGGGCCCCGGGGCCCAGACGCGGAGGGGCCAGGCTGCAGCGGGGTGGCAAAGTGTCTCGGGCCGTCTTCATCCGCCTCAGACTCCCCTTCAACCCGGAGAAGGGCAGAGCGTCATTTCTCAGAGACGGAAGCTGTTTAGCGCCGGTCCCCTTCCCTGCGTAATGGGACAGAATGCAGCAGACTTGGGGGGCCCAGCTCTGCCACACCCCGATGGTGTGTGACCTTGGACGATACTCGCCCAGCCTTGGATTTCTTCTTTGAAAAGTGCATCACAAACTGTTAGAGCTATAAAGGGCAGGTGGCCTTGTACGTAAGGCAGAATGAAGATTTAACTAAAAAGAGCTGAAACAACAGACATTTTATTTCGTCACATGACAAGGCGTTCAGAGGCCGGGTGGGTTCCGTGTGGGGTAATTCAGCAGCTCTGTGACTCGAGGCCTGTTCATCCTTTTCATCCTCCTGCTCTGCATCCTTGCTTTTCGAGGCGGCCTGGACCTGAGCACACAGCACCTCCGGGGGGTGCCTGGGTCACCCAGGGGTCGGGAAGCTGCTGCGTGTACCCCAGCGCCCGCACGCCGCGCTGCTGAGCCGCGGCAGGTGCTGCCCTCTGCGCCCGCCCTGCAACACTGCGGCTGTCGCCGGAGAGGCTGCCGGAGCTGGGGCGGCGCTTCCCTTCCCGTCTCTCACGTGCCTGCCCTGCTGGACCCTCCAGCACCCCGCTGGCCAGAGCGGTGGGATGGGAGAGCGTGGACCGAGGTCCCGGTGGGACATACGGGGAACAGAACTTCCAAGAGGAAGGTCGACAGCCTAGATGTCAGAGGCAGGGAGGCCCGGGCGTGTGCCTTTCCGCCGTGACCTTGAGCCAGCCACCTCCCTGGCGTGAGACTGAGTTTGCTCATCGGTAAAACAAAAGTGGCAACACACCTACCTCAGAGTATTGTTGTGAAGGCTCAGGAGAAAATTATTTTAAAGAATTCCGAGCACAGTGGCCAGCAGCAGCTTAGAAGGGGTTCCATTCCTGAATGGACCCTGCCTCTTCCTCTCACTCCTTTGTACTCTGTGCTTTCTCTTACCTCTGCCTGGGATGTTCTGTCCTACAGTTCTTATCTCATTACTTCCGAGTCATTCTTCTAGTTGAGCTAGGACATTTTTGATTGCAAGAGACTAAAAACTAGACCCAAAGAGGCATAAGCAAAAGGAAGTTATTTGTTCTTGAAGCTGAAAAGTCCAAGCTCAGTTCTTTCTTCAGGTGTGGCTTGATCAGGGGCCCGCCCAGTGACATCAACACTCACTTCCTCCGGGCTGGCCCACGGGCCCACCTCTGAATCCATTTCTGTGGCCAGGGAAGTGCCTCGGGCTGGGCGTCCCACCCGAGTGATGTGAGCTGACCCTAGGGGTGACCGTGGTTTCCCCCAGGGGAACCCCGGTCCAGTTACAAGAAGGACGGGTGGCTGCTGGGCGTGGCAAACAGCTGCGCGCTCCTGTTTTAGGTCAGGACCAAACTTCCTGGAGCTCACTCTCCTCCGTCCACGATGAAGTCACTTCCCGCCGTCACCGCCCCAGGGCTCCTCGTGCGTCACAGCACTCACCAGCTTGCGCCTGTGCCCGCGTGAAGCTGGGTCATGCCTGTCTCCCGCCCCAGGCGGTGAGCTCCAGGGGCTATTCTGGTCATCGTCCTGTCTTCAGGGCACAGCCCAGTGCCTGCCCCTGCCGGACACTCGGTGGGGTCTGCACACGAAGGGGGTGACTCTGGGACTCTGGGTGAGACGTGGCCCAGCCTGCTACCGTGACTTCTAGCAGCTGTGCTGCCTTTTAGATCAGAATCTAAATCCAAAGTCGTCTCCCCCTGCAGGCAGGCATGGGGACACGGCCACAAGACATACTCCCTGGGGAAGAGAAGGACAATGTCCCCGGGGCGGCCTGAGACCCAGAACTTTGGGCAGGCGGTTCAGGCCCGCAGAAGTGACTCTGAGGGTCAGGAGAGGAGCCGGGGGAGGGGGGTGACTGTGGAACTGAGCGCGGCAGGAGGAGTGACTCACGATCATTGCGGCTGACATTTAGAAAGCCCTGCATACTTTTGGTCACCAGTGTGCCACTTTGCACGGTGCCCCACATGTGTCCTGGGAGTGTCCTCAGCTGCTCTGACGTGTATCGGGTTCCGCTTTCTGCTTCTCAAGCACCAGCAGTGCCTGGCTCCTCAGTTTCCTGGTGTGTGACTCCCCACCGTCCAAGCTGACTCGCCCGGAAGCTGTCACACAGCGGAGGCAGGCTGGGCTTCAGCGTCAAACAGGGCACAGCGTGTGCCCTGCTTCTGCTTCCTGTGTGACCTCAGACAAGTCACTTAACCTCTCTGGGCCTCTACTTCCTCCCCGGCGCAGTGGGCATAATAGCGCCTCACTAGGAGAATCTAGATGGGGAAGCCCCCGTGTGGACGGAGCTCCAGGTTCCGCCTGGCCTTTGGCAGGAACCGGGAAGGAGTGGGACGAGCCCCGAGTGTGGTGTGAGGGAGGAGGACCGGGACGCCCCAGGGCGTTCTGCCCAGCGGTGGGCGTGGGTCTCAGTGTCCAAGAGAAAGTCTGTGTGCAGAAGCTGGAAGGGCTCCTTGCCCGGACATTAACCCTGCGACACAGAGGGCACAGTCAGTGTGGCTACGGGGCCTGGAGACGGCGTGAGACGTCGTGTGCGTGCGTTTGTGTGCGGGGGAGGCGACGCGGGGGTCAGGAAGGATGTGCGGGGCGACCCACCGGCCTGGTTTGCCTGGGACTGAGGACTTCCACTGCTGAAACTGGGAGAGTCTTGGGCAAAGGCGACACGCCGGCCACCCTCTAGGCATGCCTTGTCCTGCGCGTGCCTGGCGCCCAGAGGCGCTGCAGCACCTTGAGGACGCAGCGCCTGGAGTCAGTGCCGGGGGCCCAGCGACAGGGGGCGTTGGGGTGACCTCACTCCCTCACCTCCTACCCCTTCAGACACTCCCAGAAGTGACTGGGTGAAGCTCTGCAGAGGCTTGAGGCCCTCGCTGGTGAAGGGGGCGGGGCGGGGGCGGGGCGGGGGCGGTGTCAGCAAAATGTGGGTTATGACTACCACAGAGACCTCAGGCAAGGCCCCGGGAAACTTGGCTTCCATACAACGGCCGGCCCAGTGCCTGGCACTTCCTGTGACTTTTGTCACTGGGTTTTCTGACTGGTCACGGACAGTCCACAGCACTATTTTTTTTTCTTTTGAATCTGACCACTTTAGAGAAATCATTCATCTTAAAGACTTCGGAGTTGATCTTAAGTGTCTTAGACATGACACCTTGTTGTTACCTGCTAAGAATGATGCATTGCGTCTCCAGTTCTGTGGTCTGTGCTCTCATTTCTAAGTAACGTCTCCTCTCCCTTCCCAGGATACCGACACCGTGCTGGGTGACACCGGCGACGGGGACTGCCCTGCCTCGAGTCTCTGGGTGCCATTTTTATGCTCCCGTCAGGTGCCTCTCGGTTTTGGGAAACCCTTCAGAGGTACGCTAGCCTAGTCCCAGCCCTGGGGAGTGTTCTACTGCCTCACTATTCAATGTCTAGAAGGTTCTTAGCTGGCAATAAATAGGCTTCATTGTATCAAAGAAGTGCCCTTCTGTTTTGAAAAGTCTTTAGAAGGGGTAGGTGTTGGGTTTTATTAAAGCTCTGCGTCAGCCTTGTTTCCAAGGCACCTCGGCATCTTCATCTGTAAAATGGGGCAGGGGCAGGGGCAGGGGCGTGGGGGATGACGGTCACCACCTCGTGGGACTGTGAGTGAGGAGGAAGTGAGCTCACACTCATTGAGTGTCCAGCAGAGCGCCGAACGGTCAGGCTGGCAGGTGTCATCACTGTCACAGGTCCCATCTCCGAGCTGTCTGGACACACTCTTCTCTGTCTCCAGACCAAGAGACCCAGTGTTTCTCCCCTGCTTCTCCCGCTCATGGGCCATCCTGGCCCCCGGAAGTCAAATGCTCTTTTCAGGTGGCATTTTGGCCGAGAGCCACGGGCTGGGCAGTCGGGAGGCCAGATTGGTTGGGATGAGGCCCACGTGAAGGGCCAAGAGCTGGAGGAGCTCGGGGGTCCTGGCCCTGCCCCATCCACGTGTGCGATCTCATTGCTCCGTTGGAAGGGAAGGGGCCTGAGATCGCAGCAGTTAATAAGGCCATTTTTAGGGAGGGCATCCACACCGGCTTGTCAATCCCATGCCCAAGGCAAACCACAAGTACGACGGTGTGGAGCCACATAGAAGGGAAATAAATGCAGGTGCATGCCTGAATTCTGGACCCTGTCCTGCGGCTTGCTGAGTCCCCTGCTGTTCTTCCCTCTAGGGGACGCTGCGCTCTCCCTACGGTTCTGGCCTGAGGGTGAACCCCCCGGGCCCTTCCTTATCTGAGAAGGGCTGGGACATTCACGCACATTTCACCAGAGACTCAGGAGTACCAGGAGAAATAAAGACAAGGAAGGCCTGAATCTGGAGCAGAGGGTAAACAGAGGTCTTGCATCTGGGGCTGGTTAGAGCCCCTCATCCAGGCGCAGAGGGGGTGGCGTCCAGGGAGAGTTTTTCAACCCCTCAGCTGGGCTGTCTGTGTTTTCATTTCCTCTCGTCCCTTCTGGAGCAGGCATGGAGGGGAGCGGGGGAGCACATGCCTTTCGACCAAGCAAGTCAGCTTTTAGGAGTCTACCCTCCAGAAAAAGAAGTATTCAAGGATGTTGAGTGCGCCCCTGTCTGAGATATTGGGATAGCTCAGTGTGTGTGCGCGTGTGTGTGCCTGAGAAGGAAGACAGACTTTCCTTTGCCTCTGCTCACTTTATCTACTTCTGCTTAGTGTGATTGTTAGTTTTTGTTTTTTTCTTTTTACTATTTTCCAGCACATATTCATGTGTAAATTATAGAATGTGCCATTTCAAAACGACACTTAACAAATTACATCTTACAAAGTTTTGAAAGTCAGAGGACTGGCCCAGGTGAAGCCTGACGCCATTGATTGGTGGAGGCCTGCGTCCCCAGCAGTTTTCACTCGTCTGGGGCAGGGGTCCCAACCTCCGGGCCGCAGACCGTACCAGCCTGGGCCTGTCAGGAACGGGAGGCACAGGATGTGAGCTTGAATGTAATGCGTCTGCATCATCCTAAAGCCATCCCCCCACCCACCCTTGCGCCGGTCGGTGGAAAAATGGTCTTCCACGAAACCAGTCCCTGGTGCGAAACAGTTTGGGGACCGCTGGTCTGGAGGCAGGCCTGGAGCAAGCGATATGGGGCGGAGCCAGGGGAAGGTGGCGAGCTAAAGGGTCGGGGCTCAGGAGCTAATCCAGGCATTGGACGTCAGCTAGTCCGTTTTGTCCCTGTGAGTTAGAGACCGTTAATCCTACATTTACAAGGAGGAAAGGAAGCTGCGTGGAGAGAAGATGAACAGCAGGGCTGGGTTTCAGACCTCGGGATGCAGGCGCTGTCCCGCTTTGGGCTGCTTCCAGCCCAGTTCAGAGGGGAGATGCAAGGGGACAGTGGCACAGTCTTTGAATGCCAACCGCTTGGTGGGGAAGGCAGTAGAGCCAGGAGGGAGAATGGTTGCACGACCAGCGTAGGTGGGAGAGGTGTAGATTGAACAAGGTTTGGATTTCGGATGAGCGAAGCGGTGTGGGACCGCACATTTTCATGTCTCTAGTGGACTGGGGAGGGGGGCCGTGAGGGCTGAGGGGGCTCCTGGGAGTGAGTGGCCTGTGGTAGCGGGGCAGGGCTGGGCCCAGGGTGGCATCTGTTCCTTGGTTGGACTCCTTTCCCAGCCCCACTGACCTCATGGCGGAGTCCTAGGAGCGAGAGCTGCAGCCAACATTCAGCTGCAACTCTGAGCCTTGTGGGGGTCAGGCTGTTCTGCCTGGGGGTCCCCACACCCAGGGGGAATGGATTGGGGGGTGGGGTGCGTTCTGTGGGCTACAGAGCTCCGAGGTGCCCACATGGCTGGCATGGTGGGGGTTCCTCCCCTCCAGCAGGACTGAGATCATTCACGGGCTCCTGAGATACCTCCACGTGGTGGGATTCTGGGCGGGGCCTGGGAGTCCTGGGTGAGCCCGTGGGCAGCACATCGTTTGCTTTGGTCAGCGGGGGCTCTTTTGTGTCCACTGTCGCTGAGGCCTGGGGACTGGATTCGCAAGACAGAGAAGAATTCCAGGACCTCAAGGTGCAGGTTACGGCCAGGGAAGGAGGGGTGGGGTGGGATTGATGTCAGGCAGTTGAGGCTGAGATGGCGGGGCCTGTGACTTCCTGGAGTGTCTCAGGCTGAGTTCCTGAGTCTGAAAAAGGTGTACGTTGAGGTGTTGCTCTCTGTGTCCCCAAGAAGCAGGCAGAGATGACTTCTCCCTTTCCTGTCTGCTCCCGTATTGTTCTCAGCCTTAGGTCTCTAAGCTTAGGGCCCCTAAATTGCAGAGGTGGAAAGCAGTTCTCTGTGAACAGAGAGGGTAAGTGACCAGCTTGGGCTGGCACAGCGCAGCCGAGGGGGCCAGTGAGATGGGGGCAGGGGAAAGCATCCTCACCCCCCCCCCCCCCGATTAGCACAGGGCTCAAGGATTTCCAAGGGAGGCCAGGGCCCCTGCCAGGGGAGGGCCCAGAGGGCTGGCGCAGCCTGGAGCCCCAGGGGAGCCAAGGTCAGTGGGAATCAGCAAGGCCAGACTCCTCAGCAAGGCGGGGAGGGAGGACAGAGGGCCCAGGGGGGAATTCCATGCACTCCGGTGGTTCCAAGCATTTTCTTTGTGAGCTCCTCTTTATTTAAAAGGGTCCAGGTTCTGCCTGGAAAAATTACCTTCTAAAATCTGCAGAAGGAAGATAGAAAACGCACTACAATTTAGGTGGGATAGCAGGTGATAGTAAAAATCTTTTGCTGCGTTTTCCAAGACACCCTCATCGGCCAGCTGCCACTTTTATAAGGTAGGGAGGCGCAAGTAATGAAGGTGAATAGCACAAGCTGCCCTCGGTTCCCGGCTTTTCTGCTCTGCTGCTATTGGGGAACCGCCCAGGGCACACCTCAGGCTGGAAGACTGGGGCTTGAGGGGCTCTGGGGTTGCGGATCTTAGGGTCCCTGGAGCCTAGGCCACCACCAGAGACCAGGCACTTGGGCCGTGCTGCAGTCTCAGTGCTGCAGCAGGGACTCCAGCCTGGAGCCGCCTCCGGGTCTTCACAGCAGCCCGCCCGAGGCCAGAGCGGGCACCTCTGAGTCTCTCCAGGGCCCTGTTATAAAAGGCGCAGACTGCAGCAGGGGAAAGGAAGGGACTGGCCCTGTGGTGGTCTCCGTGGACCCACAGCTACGGGGAGGGCGGGAGCAGGGGTGGGTCCGAGGTGGGCCGCTCTGGGGTATGATATTTTGGACACTCAGGGTTGAGGCCCTTTTGGGCACAGAGAGGTTAAGTGACTCGCCCAAGGTTAAACAGCAAGCTGGTGGATGGGGTGAATGGGGTACAGTCTGGAGTCTTCCCATGTCTCTCCCTGCACAGTAGAGCCTGACTCTGCTTCTGCAAGCAGGGGGCCTTTGAGGTCTCCAGTGCCCCGAGCTGACCAGTCCTTTGAGGAAGTCCTGAGAGGAAGGGGGGTGGGCCCAGCCTGTCACGAACAGCTTCTAAGCACGGCAGCCTCTCAGTCGCAGGTGCTGCCAGGCGGGGTGCTGCGGGTCTTGGCACCAGAGGTAGTGCGCAGGGCTGGGGCCCGGACAGTAACACCGAGACCCCCGCTGGGATGGGGCTCAGAGTGAGGGTGCCCTCAGGTCCCTCTCACTGTCACCCCAATGGGGGTCCTCCCACTGGCCTCTTTAAGGACTCAGTGGCCTGATCGAAGTCAGCCGCTACAGTAGAGAGCTGGGACTTGAATCCGGCTGCTCTTGCTCCTGGTCCAAAGTCTGTGTGCTAGACTCAAAACATCAGAGTTTTGAGTCTGGGAAGGTTTGTTGTTGGAGAAAGCGCCAAGAATATGGGAGCCCTGCGAGATCCTCAAGTCTGTCTTAAGAGAGTACGGAGTTAAGGCTTCTTCTAGGTCGCGGGAAGGAGAACATAGGAGGCGCTGTTTTTGTAAAACTCCAGCGCAGAAGACGGAGTCTGAGGACTCTTGCCCAATCACAATCAGGGTTTCTGTGGCCCGAGGTCACAACCCCCGTCCGCGCGGCCGTTCGTCCTTGGGCCAGTCCCTTCCCCGCTCCAGGCGGCGGGCCCGGGCGCCCGGCCCCTGGGGCCGCGCATGCGCAGCGGCGGCGGCTCGGGGAGGCGGCCGCGGCGGCGCCCCAGCTGCTTTGCATTGACGCCAGCCGCCGGGGGTTACCGCCCGGGCTGGGCGTGGCGTGCTGCCTTCGAAACCCGGCGGAGCGCGGAGCCCGCTCCCCGCCGCCGCCCGCAGCTCCCGGGCAGCGCAGCCGCCTCTGCGGTTCCCGACGGCGCGGCCCGGGCCGGCCGGACCGGCGCTCCCGACCTCCCGCCCGGGCGGCCGCGCCTCCCCGCCCCGACGGGCTTCCCTCCGCCGCGGCCGGCGCTCGGACGAGGGGCGGCGAGGGCGACGGGCGCGGCGGGGGCCCTCGGGCGGCGACCGCGCAGACCTCCTCCCCCGAAACCCCCCGGAAGCGCGGCCCGGGCGCGCCGGCCATGTGAGGGCGGCCGGCGCCCGCCGCCTCAGGAAGGGCATGTTCGCAGGGGCGGCCGCGGCGCGCCGCCCGCCCCAGCGCCCCCTGCGCCGCGCCGCCGCCGCCGCCGCGCCCGCTCCGCGATAAAAGGGGCGGCCGCGCTTCCTGACGGGAGACCCGCGCTCGCCGCCCGCCCGCCCGCCCGCCCAGGCGGCGATGACCCGGCGCCCGCGGCCGCCCCGAGGCGCCGGGCGGGCCGTTTGCTGAGCGGATAGCGGCCGCCCGCCAGCGCGACCGCGGCGCCGCCGCCGCCGCCGGCATGGGCTGCGCCCCGAGCATCCACGTCTCCGAGAGCCGGACGGCGTCCCGCGGCGGCAAGGAGGCCGAGGACGCGCCGGGCCCCGCCGGGCCGCGCCTCCCTCACACCCCGGAGACCACCGCCTCGCCCGCGACCGGCGGCCCCGGCCTCGCGGCGTCCGGGCCCCGCCGCGGCGGCAGCAGCAAGACGGTAAGCGGCGCCGGGCGGGCGGGAACTGCCCTCAGGGCCGGGCACGGCCGCCTCCGGGCCGCGGGGGACTCGGACGGCCGCCCGCAGCCCGCCCCGCGGGGCGGCGCGCCCGGGAGCAGCGGCCCGGGCCCGGGGTCCCGGTTCGCGGCGCCGAGGCGAGGCCGCCGAGCGGGACGCCCCCCGACGTCCGCAGCCTCCCGGCCCCCGGTGAACTCGAGGCGCTCGCGTCCGTTCCCTCCCACCGGGCGGGAGCCCGCGGGGCGCTCGGACTGCGCGGACTTGGCGCTTTCGGTTCTCGCGGCGGCGGAGGGGTGCGGGAGGCCGGCTCCGCGCCCCGCGTCGGGCGGCTTCCGCTCTGCGCGGGGACCGGTAACGCGTCGGCCCCGCGCGTCGGCCCGCGCGGCAGGTGCGTGAGGCTCCGCCGGGGAGCGTGCAGGTCCCGAGAGCGCGCGTGCGGCCCGAGACGCCGCTGCGGACGGCGGCCGGGGAGCCGCTCGCTGTCACTCAGCGGTCTCACTCGCCGCACACACTGGTGACTTTGTTCTTTTAATTGCACGTTTCAGCGCGTATTGTCAGTTTCTGGGGCTTACTCTTTGTTAAGGGTTTTTTTTTTTTGCGTGTTTTTTTTTTGTTTTTGTGTTCATTTTCAAGGAATGCTTTTATTTTATTTATTTATTTATTTATTTATTTATTTATTTATTTATTCATTTATTTTTAAATGCTCAGGAGGGCACACAGCAGTTTTCCAGTTCTTTGATTTGGAATGTTACTGCTGGGATTTAGGCGTTTATGTTCTACTAAACTAGGGAAGGCAAGTGTTCGAGTGTGGCCACAGGTGGTTTAAGATCGTCCCTTTCACCCCTGCTGCTTAAGAGTCATTTGCAAAGTAATTGGCCTTTCTTTTTTACTGAGCTCTGCTGGACAATGCCTCCCCCCCTCAGTTTCAGAGCTCTGGTTTGGTTCACTTTCTGTCTTAAATTTGTATTAGTAGTTCTAACACTGTTTCTGTGGGAAAGTGAAAAGTCATCGGCAGTATTGCACAGCATAGATGAAGAGATTTCCACACCCCCCTCCCCCACCACCCCTCCTGTACTCCCCGCGAAAACGCACCTTTTTCTCACTCTCAGAAGCTGGGTTCTTTCTGGAGATTCCTCGAAGCCACACCCCCAGCAGTGACTGTAGACTATTTATTAACCCAGGCTGCTGTACATATCTGGGTAGAGCTTTGTACATTAAGCCTACTTGACTGGCAAAAGAGAGGAAGAGAGAGAGGAAGAAAGAAAAGACAAAAGAAAAGAAAAAAAAGAAAAACATTGCACAAGTGAAGTTCGAATATGAAAACTGTTTACAGCTTTCCAGTTGTTTGGCCCAAGGCCGTCAGCCACGGCGCATGAACTACTGCGAAGCATTTGGGTCACTGGAAGGAGGCCTTCTGGTGTCGACGGCCTTCCTGTGGTGGTGTGTGGATGTCCTCGAACTCACCGAGGTGTCTTGTAAGCGTCCCCAGTGCAGCCGCTTGCTCGCCGTCGGTCACCCACAGTGCCTGGATGTCTCCTGAGTCTCTGAGAGTCTGACATATTTCGTCCTACTGTTGGACTATTTTGCTTTTGGGTCCCACAAAAACCCGTTTATCATTACAGTGCCTCATCCAGTGACACGCATACAGTAGGGGCCAAATAAATGTTTACTGAATGTGATTTGTTTTGTTTTTTTGTTGTTAACGGAATGATGACACTTTCCCAGTTACTAACATTTGATTCCATTCAGCTTCCACTATGTCTGCTTGAGACTGTGACTATATTATTATATCCAGAGGAAGAGTGAGATTGGGACAACACCGCAGCCACAGAAATGCCAGTGCCATGCCTGTGATCACGGACTGGGCCCCATCTCGGCTGTGGGGTTTGCAGTCAGACGTGTCAGGTGGCAGGGCAGAGGCGAATGTTAGCCTTCATGTTTGTTCGGTACTGTTTCTTTAAGGGAATCTATCAAATATGCTCTGGAAATTTAAATGTACGTGTTCAGAGGAGAAGATAAACTTCCAGCAACTTAGCAAAATCTCATTTTACAGTTATTTTGAGTTCCTCTTGTTAACGTATCAAGATCCGTTTAGTTCATGAAAATTTTTCTTTTTAAAAATACAGCAGGTCAGCATGTTGTTGAGTGATTTTCAAAAAGAAATTAAGTGGGGGAAGTTTTTATCTTCCAGTAGCACATAGTACACACCAGTTCGTCAGAGTGTTTGGGAGGTTGACATTAACTGCATTTTCAGGTTAATTAAGCAATGTACCCACTGCACTGTGGTGTATCCCACTTGTGTTCCCTGAAATAGTTTGTGTACTCTTAAAAAGGATTAAATTAAAAAAAAAAAAAGGTGCGTGGTCAAATACGTTTGGGAAATACTGGCTCAGACTAAGTTCTGCAGAATTCTTTCCCGTAGGAGTTGTCACCAAACTGAATGTTCCAAAACGCACTGCGGATCCCCAAATAGTTTACGGGGTGCAGCATTCCCCAAACTCGTTGGACTCCGGAGCCCTTTTACTGAGGTGTATCTTAGGCAGACCACATGTTAGGGCATGAGAGACCACAGTATTCAAAGTACAAGAACTATACTTAGCAGTAAAGCTCAATAAATGTAATATGCTTCTTAATGATTCCAAAGGTACTTTAGGATCTTGTAATACATTAGGCTGGGTCATCTTTATGAACTTCCATTACGTGTAACTAAAAATACCCTGACCGTGGATTCATTTCGGGAGTTATAGTCTGTGTGGTTACGGGTGACAAATGCCGCCACGTCCCGTTTGAACACTGAAAGTTTTGTTTTGTCTTTAATCAGAGTGAGCCTTCACTGTAACATTTCAGTGTTTTCTTGTCAGACTTTGGATTTCCTCTGTTTTCCTTTTGCTTAGCGAGGACTTGAGCACCCTTGAAAGAGCTGAGTGTGGGGCAGGGGGGTCAGAGGAGACCCTGCATGCTCACCCTCCCACCCTTTTCGCAGACACGGAAAGCACTGCCCCACCGGCTCCGGGAGGCGGCGGCCCGTCTGTTTCATTCACTGCCGTGCCCCGCTGCCCACCAAGGCCTTGCACAGCCGTGGATTGAACTGGGGACTTGTGTGAACCAGGCTGAGGAAGTGCAGAGTCCACCCAACCCATAAAAAAGGAGAAATAGAAACCAGTTCTAACCAGAGTGGAGGCTGTGGAATTTGGATTTGGTTTTGAGGAACTCGCTGGTTTGTTTGCGTCCAGGGAACGATCTGTCTCTGCCCCGGTGAGCAGAGCAGATTTCCCTGTAAAGGTTGAAGGATCAGTGCGGCTGGAGGAGCAGGACACAGCAGGTGACAGATGATAGTAGTGTGGCCCCCCACTAACTGAGGGTCACCGCCTCCCGCACTCGGGACCCTCCGAGTCGTCTGTCTAGTCTTTGCTCCCCTCATTCTCTTTTCGTCACCTCACTTTCTTTTTTTTTTTTCCCCACCAGCATCCCTGTCTTCTTGCTTTTTCTTGCCAGTCCACCTTCCTTCACAAAACTGGCCAGACTTACCATCTTAGTCAAGTAAAGTCGAGTAGTTTCTCAGTGTTTCTTAGCTATGGAATAAAATTGGTTGCCTGCTCTTAATCTTACCAAGTGGATGAATCAAATTTTTGTATTTCCCTAAAGCAAATTTTGCTTTGTGTGTGATCTGACTGGTTCCCCACCCCCCCATTCTCAGATTATATGGGAGTTCTAAAAGCTTCTTTGGACAGCATAGTTGAGAAAATGAGACCCTCTTTCTGTTTCTGAAATAAGTGACTATAATTTATCTCTGGAGCTCAGGGCTGTGAGTTCTGTCATCTTGGTGTTCTTATGCCTTTTGGTATATGTATAGAATCTTATTTTGCCAGGCCTAGCTGTAAAGATTTGGCTTTTTATGTGCATAGAATATTCTGCATTTGTATTATATATTATTTTACTGCTTAATATTACCACCACAATTTAAAATGTGCTTCTTAAGATAGATGCTGTGAATGTCACAAGTCTATCAGCTCAGAACTGCCCTGGGCCGGCCTTGACCCGCTCCTTGTTAAAGGGACCACAGGCCCCTTCTGGCACAAATGTTCCCTGCGAAGCAGCTTTGCCCTTGGATGGCTCGCCATTCGGATTGGATCTTCAGTAGGGGAAGGTTGGTGATGTGAGGCAGGCATCTCAGAGTAACCTAAAATGCCTTAAAGGAACAAGTAGTTTTAAAAATTAAAAATATCACAGAAAAGAGAGAGAGAAGTTACTTAGGACATGACTAATCCCTTGGTCTTGTCCAAGGTCAGTGACTTCAGCCTGGTTTCTCAGTACACTGAGAACAGTAGGAGGTGTGTTGGACTCTGAAGTTCTTAGAGTGCAAACTGTTCATATTAAGAATATCCACCATTTCTTGGATGCCTTCTCTGGGGCAGGCGCCGTGCTGGATGCCTTACAGATGTTACGTCATCTAATCCTTGGAACCCTGTGAGGTGCCTGCTACCACTTCCCTTTTGCAGACAGGAGCCGAGGTTGGAAACTCACCCAGGGCCACACAGTTAAGCTGGGACTCAGATCCATGGTTCCTGGCCCCCACCCCTGGGCTATGGCCCTGTTAACCACGTCTCTCCATCAGGTCTCCCGTTCTCTGGCTGTCCGCTAGGCTGTAGGTGTCGCAGGTCACCTGGGTTTTAAGCAGGTGTCCTAAATCTATGCACATTGTCAGGGTTTTGGAAGTCTTCACTTCCTGGGGAACTTGCTTCCAGCCCTGCCTGAGGTTCCGTGTTTGTGCAAGTCGCAGCTCTGTTCAGCCCGGTGCCGGTTAGCTCCTGAGTCAGGCATCTTGTGCTCTTTCCTCTCTGAAATGAGTTGGCGGGCATCCTTCCTTCTCCCTCTCACCGAGGCTGCAGGCAGCCTTCCTCCGCCAGGGGCTCCCTTAGAGCCCGTTCTTCCCGTCATCAATTTTTGCCTGGACTGCAGCCCCCGACCCACTTCTGCGTGTACAGACCTACCCAGGGTTGTTCAGGGCACAGCTGAAATCCTTCTCGAGCTCCTGGCTGTACTGGTACGCTCTCTTCTATGCTCTCAGGACTGTCCCCTTTTCCCCCGATAGCCCTTGCGGGCCTAGGATTTCTGCTTTAAGTTTCCTGCTGGACCAGAGGCCGCTTGAGGGTGAGGACTGCGTTCTAGCGTCATTATAGTTCCCCGGATGGTTGGCACACAAAGTAACATTGGGGAAACTACACTAACCTCTAAGGCTGATAGGCCTTTTATTCATGTTCTGTGGGTCTGTCTCACCTTGTTTAAATGTGACGAAAATTGCTGGGGTGAGTTGTTTATGTTTTAACAAAAAGCCAGTATACCCTGAGCCAGCGATGAGTCTGTGGGGCAGTTAGTGAAGCGTTGCCTTTAGTTTTGGCCGTGGTCGGTCGGGTTGCGCGTTGTTCCCGGGTCCCCACCTTCTCCTCTTCTGTTCTGGTGAGAAGGCTGGTGGGATGTGGTGTCAGAGAGCTGCTTTGACACTTTTATTTTTTTTTTGACACGTTTGTATGGCAGTTTCTCAGCTGCCGGCATCATTTGCAGTTTGCTCATTCACACAGACGGCAGGGATGTCATAAATTTCTCCGAACGTGGAGGGTGACCTTTAAAGAACTCAAGGAGCAGGGCTCGCCAGTGCTTTTATCGTGTGTGGGTTGGGAATAAACTTTCGGTCTGTTGAATTCATGCTCTTTTACTGTCTGTGTGGGTCTCCCTTTCACATCCTGCTAGTGAGGACAGCAGCCACTTCAGTTTTCTTCGCTCTGCTCCTGGGACCGCCCAAAGGGCTGGTGGCACGTCAGGGCCATGTTGTCCTCAGATGTTTAGAAGCGATGGCAGCTCCCCAGTGGGGGTGTGTGTAAGGATCCAGGGGAAGGAGGAGCCAGAGGCATTCAATGGTTTTAGGTCCAGCTCCATCAGGTACTGGTTGTGGGGTGTTCACTAACTTCTGATCCTGTTTTCACAAGCATAAAATGGGGCTAGATACCTCGGTTCTGGTGAGGGTCACTTAAAATAACCTGTGAGAAATGGTATTGTAAACGCCAAGGCACTGTCACGTGTAAGGACTGGTCTTTCAGTTACTTTTCTCAAAGGCAAACTTTGCTCAAATACATCTGCTTATTTTTTTTTAAAGCAAATTCCTTCCTTTAGAAAATATACATATTTTTGTCTTTTCCCTAAGGTTTTATTGTGAAAAATTTCAAACCTGCAGCAAAGTTGAATGACCTGCCTGCTGCCTGCATTCTGCAGTTAACAATTTTTGCTTTATTAGGGCTCTCCATTCCGTAACCCGTCCAGCAGTCCGTTTAATTGTTGGACGCACTTTAAAGCAAGTTCCACACATCGGGATACTTAATCCTGAAAGGCTACGGTATGCACATCACTTGGGGTTCAACTTTAGTTTTGCTCTGACAGAGGTATAACATCTGTGTAATGCAAATCCGTCCAGATACACAATACTGCCATTGCCCCAGAAAGTTCTCTCTGCTTCCTCCCCAACCTTACTTCCACCCAGCGGCAACCACCGCTCTGATTTTTTCCAGGATAAGTTACTTTCGCCTATTCTAGGCTTCTTCCACTCAGCATAGTATTTCTGAGATTCACCTGTGTGGCATGAGTCCGTAGGTGGTTTTTTCTTTTCTTGCTGAGTGGTATTCTGTCTAGGACTGGATCGCAGTCCAGCGATGCACTCTTTTGTGGGCGGATACTGGGGGTGTGTCCACTTCTGCGCGCTGTTAGGGGTGAAGCCGCGGCCCTGGCCCGGTAGCGCACAGAACTGGCCGTGACTCGCCAGGGTTGCGGCTTCCATCCCCGCTCGGGCACATAAAAGAATCAGCAAATGCAGGCCTAAATAAGTGGAACAACAAATTGTTGTTTCTCTCTCTTTCAAAAAAAAATTAATAAATAAATTCTTTTTAAAGACCAAAGCTGCTATGAATATTCTAGTGGGTATTAATTTGTGGTCATACGTTTTCATTTTTCTTGGGTAAATACCAAGAAGTGGAATTGCTGGGTATAGGACAGTTATCTGCTCAGCTTTTTAAGAAATTGATTGGCCTTTTTCTAAGTAAGTTATACAATTTCACACTCCTGCCAACAATTGTATTAGGTTTGCCAAAAAAGTCTGTATGTTTTTTTCTGTGAAATAAAAGACACATTTTTTTATTTTCACCAATAACTTTATTGATTTGGATATTTTGAGTTTGTTGGCTATCTCCCGCTATTGGCTTCTAGTGGGTCGAGGCCAGGGTGCTGCTAAACACCTTCCAATGCATGAGACAGCCCCGCAGCACAGAGTTATTTGGCCAAAATGTCAGTAGTGCCAAGAAGCTCCGCAAACCACTTTTGACACATTCAATCAGTCACTGCACCTTTTCCACACCCTGCACAAATCTTTTCTTGTGTTTCAGTTGCATTTTTATCTTTCTTGAAGTAATAAAGCATAACATTCCAAAAATGTTGTGTGTTTTCTCTCATCTTCAATATGGAAGTGGCTGTATAAAAATTCACCAATTTTGATAAGGTTTTTTAAAAATGCACACTGATATGACTGCTGTCACAATACAAACAAACAAAATTATTTTGAATGACGTTAAACACAACCACTAGAGCTGTTATTGTATGGAAAACACATAATGGATTTTTTTGTCCAGCCCACATCCTTGCCACTGTTTAGTGTTAACAGTCTTTTAATTTTAGCCATTCTGGTGGGTAGGTGATTGTATCTCACGGTTTTGACTCGCATTTCCTCGATGGATAATAATTCTGAGTACTTTTTATGTGCTTATCGATCATTTATATAACTTCCTTTTTGAAGTTTTAATTTGAACCTCCTTTTTATTAAAGGGCAATGTAAGTATTGTCATGACCTCTGGGTAGGGAAGGACTTACTAAACAAGTTACACAAACTATCTACCGAAAGGGAAAGGTTGATAAATTCAACTCCCTTAACCTAAGGGACTCCTCATCAAAAGAGAGTGAGAATAGGGGGGAATGGGAACACCTGCAGTAGTGCCAACAGTAAAAGTAGGGGAGAACAAGAGTGAAGATGAAGGAAAGCCGTGGACTGGAAGAAGAAGTTCGCAGCACCTAACACCAGTAACGTGCGAGCACGTAGACTAACACAGGGGCCTGCAGAAGGAACGCCTGCCTGAGTGTGGTCGGCAGGGTGACGGTACGGGCGTCATGATTTATAGTTTCAGTTCGCACACTTCACCTGCAGGGTCCTGTGGTGTGCTTGAGTGCAATGTTGTTACGTTATAGAATCACACGCCTGTGACTTTGTAATAAAAGATTTTGTAATAAAGAAGGGATGTTATTCACGCCAGACCCTATACGTAGAACTCCTACAAGTCAGTAAGAAAAAAACATTCCCTTTGAAAAATAGGCAAAGCCTTGAACAGGCATGTCACTAAAGAGGAAGCCAAAAGGCTAATAAATGCATGACAAGATGTTCAGCTTCGCCGGGGACATGCAAATGAAAACCACAGTGAGGTAACATTTCACACCCACCGAGCTGGCAGACGTTTCGAAGCCCGACTGTATTTTGAGGAACTCGGCAACGCCGGAGGCACAAGTGCGATCTGTGCTACCCCTTGGGAGAACCGCCGTCACTGCAAAGTGGGGTTGGACGTGTGACACGGTGAGCCAGCAGCTTCACTCCTAGGCACTCTCACACAAGTGAACTGGAGACGTGTACAAGAGTGTTCACAGCAGCACCACTTTTTATTAGCAGACATTTTGATTTTAAGCCCAAATATCCATCAACAACATGATGGATAAATAAGCTGCGATAACGTGTATGCAGTGGAATAGTTTACGGCTTTGAAAACGAGTGGATTGTAGTCACAGGTATCAACATAGATCAAGTTCGAAAACTTAATGTTGAAAGAAGGAAGTTATAGAAGAACTTACAAATTGTAATTCCTTTCATTTGAAGTTTAATAGCTACACAGTATATTATGTGGGAATATATATAATATACACACAGATATTAGAGCTATAGAGAAAAAATACGGTAAAATTCAGTTAGGTAAAGCAAGTTTATTTTGAGGACCAAAATGATTAGCAGGTAATTTGCGTGCCTGGTACAGGGGGTATCAGAGGGCTGTACCAGGCCCTGTCCTCAGGGCACAAGTAGCCCTTTGTGGGACAGTGGGGCCTCTGACCTGGAAGAGGTGGTAGGGCCAGAGGGGAGGCGGGGTGCTCTGGGAGGGGAAGTGCCAGGAGCTTGGTCTGGCTTGGTCCTCAGGTATAGAGAGAGGAAGGCGGGGAGGAGTTTGACTTGGGCTATGAAGACTGGGAGGACCTGGGTAGGGAGATGTGTGGGGGGGTGTGCAGGCAGCTGGCTTGTCCTGCAGAGGCTGACCAGGGACAGGACGGACGCCCTGAAAGCCACGTGGAGGAGTTTGAGGTCCATCCGGTGAACCTCGGGGAACTCCCACGGGCTTTTCATTTTCATCAGGGTAGTGAGAGGATATAACGTGTTCTAAGAAGATTAAGGTCCCGAGGAAACGGCAGTGCCTGGCGTGAGGAAAAGCTGGAGGTGGGGTGCTGCCCAGGGGCCTACTGCCGTGGTTCAGGCACAAGGTGTGAGCAGGCAGAACTTACCAGAGGTGGTTTGGGAAAGGAGGGCTGAGGAGGGAAAAGCCAGAGGCCAGCGGGGTCTGGGGAGTGACTCGGAGGCTGGGTTTCGGCAGCTCGGGGCTGGATAGCACGCCACAGTTTGTGCGGCGCTTTATGGTTTTCCAAGCGCTATTTTTATACACCGTCTCCTTTGCTGTTTCCCCAGCTCCTGTGAGGTAGGAGGGAGGGATTTTGTTTTCCCCGCTGAAGACATAAAAAAGCAGGAATCTAAGGAGACCAAATGAGCTGCCCAAGTCTGGGTGACCACTGAGCAGAAGCAGGTTCCCTGCAATAGCACAGGGCAGAAGCCGGCGGAGAGAGCTCAGGCAGTCCTTCAAAAAGCCTCTCTTGTCCGTTGGTTCTGGGTTTATTCTATATAAGCACACTTCTGTTTCTCCTCGTTATAACAGTAATGTTCATTGTAAAAACTTGAAAAACGTGGAAAAGAACAAGGATCACTTAAATTGCACAATTACTTAAATTGCGTATTAGGGAGAGAACCTCCCATAAAATGGTGGTACGTTCCTTCCCTCCATGGAGGTTACTTTGAATAACTGTAATTAAAAATGATTTCTGTAAACAGTACTTAGTTCTAGGAAGCACTTAGCTGTTACTTCCTCGCATGTCCCCCTTCCGTTTCCTCATTTTCTTCTTCTGCAGCTCCCTCCACATGGTCGGGTTTTCGCACATCGTGGTCTGTGCTCGGCGTCTCTTCGCTTTTCTCTCACTTCCGTGTCTGCACCACGGCCCGGGAGGGCTTTTCAGTCCGTCCCAGCTCAGGGATCCGCCCACGGCCCGCTCAGCTGTCTAGCCCACCGAGCTCTCCGTTTGGGCAGCTTCTGTGTTCAGGGTTTATGGTTCGTTCTCTTCTAACCGCTCACTCATGTCTCTTGGCTGCAGCATACTCCCTCATCTCTTTGAGGATATTAATTATACACACTGTAAAGTCCTATTCTGGTTGCTGTTTTATTGAAAACATTTTTATTGGGCTAAAAACACAGAAAACTTACAAAATCTCAGAGCAGACAGCTGGGTAAGATTTTGCCCATGAATGCTGTGTGTGATCACCACCCAGATCAAGACAGCATTTCCAGCACTCCAGAAGTTTGCCTCATGACTGTTCACCATTTTCAGTATTTTAAACATTTTCTTATGAAAACCCTCAAATATACAGCATTCCTGAAGGAATTTTATGTTAGCATTTTACTGCACTTGCTTTATCACATTCATCTATCCATCCTATCTAGCCTCCTTCTTTCCCTCTCATGCATTTTAAAACAAATGCCATCATCAGTACACCTTTCCTTCGGTATTGTGGCATGAATTTTATTAGAGTTCAATATTTATTTGGCATTTTTTTAGGTAAAATTTATACACAATAAAATACACAAATGTTTATTGTACATGTGCCGAGTCTTGACAAGGCATACATAAATGCCTGTGTGATGAAAACCTCTCTCGGGCTGCGAAGCACTGTCATCACCCAGAAGGGTCCCTCATGTCCCTTCCCAGGCAGTGTCTCCTGCAACCACCCTTCTAATTCTATTCTCCTTTTTCTTTTTTAAGTGCAGAACAAGAGAATGATTTAATAAGCTATAACATATGAAATAGTTACATATTATCGCCACATAAAATATATGCAAATCAAAAACACTTGAATTCACACCAAAAAAAGATAACAGTTGTTATATCTGTGTTATTTTTTTCCCACTGCAGATTAGCTTTGTTTGTTCAAGAACTTCACATAAGTAGAATTATATACTATGTACTCTTTTATGTAGCACTTCACTCAGCAGTATGTTGTGCGACACATCTGTTTGATGTATCAGGCTTTCCTAGTATTTTGACTATTGACTTTTGAAAGCTGGTGGTACGCATTGTTACGTTGCCCTCCAGATAGATTGCCCTCCTGATGGATGCGGTCAGACGTCAGTGTCGCAGCTGCACGTGCGAGTGTTTGCAAGGCTTTCGAGAATGTTACTGAGAGTGGTATTTTACTGGTGTTTTAATTTGAATTGATTCCGTGTATTGTGTCCTCCCATCCCAACCCCCCGAGTGTGTTTTGGGCACTTTTATCTTCTGCGAATCATTGTTCCTGTTGCCTGTTTCTCTCTCTGGGTTTTAGAGTTTAAAAAAATTTGTAAGAACTTTGTAGTATGTTTGGAAGTCCTGTTCTGATCTCTCGTGCTTAGTGCAGGCCTTTTTCTCTAGTCTTTTTAATTTTTTGCACTTATTTTATGAATTGTAGATATTTTATATTTTGTGAAATCAGATCTAACACTCTTACATTTTTTATTTGCTTTACACAACATCTTTTATTACAGAAGTAGTACGTGTATTGTAGAAAATTAGCAAATGCTGAAATGCAGTCTTCACCTAGAGATCATTTATTTTAACATGTTAGTATATATCCTTCCAGATATATGTGTAAATACACACACACACACACACACACTTTTTACTGAAATTAGATAATATAGCACATACTGGGTTCTTTAAAAAATTGCGGTACAGTACCAATATCATACAATTTACCGTTTCAGTCATTTTTCAGTGTGCAGCTCAGTGGCCGTAAGTGCGTTCACATTGTTGCACAACCACCAGCACCATCCACCTCCAGAACCTTCTCACCTTTGCGGCCTGAAACTTGGGTCCACGAGACAATGAATCCTCGTTCCCTCCTCCCTCCAGCCCCCGGCATTCTACCTTTACCTGCTCTAGGCACCTTATCTACACGGGATCACATGAGTTTGTACTTTTGTGACCGGCTTATTTTACTTCACACAGCGGCCTCGATGGATTCACCCATGCGGTGGCACGTGTCAGAGCCTCACTGCTTAGTATGTCTGTACCGCACTCCGTTTATCCACTTGTCCATCGGTGGAGGCCTGGGTTGTTTCCACTTTGGGTTGTTGTGAATAACGCTGCTATGGACATGGGTGTGCAAATCTCCTCGAGTGCCTGCTTTCAGTTCTTTTGGATGTACATATACACATGTACCCGGGAGTGGGATTGATGGATCATTATGGTAATTCTATGTTTACATTTTTGGGGGAGGGAGAGAACAATGTGAGAGAGAAACACTCATCAGTCGCCTGCCCTCCACACCCTGACCTGGACCGAATCTGCAGCCTAGGCATGTGCCCTCACTGGGAATCAAACCTCTGACCTTTGAGTTGATGGGACGATGCTCCAGCCAGTCGAGCCACACGGGCCAAGGCAACCCTTAGATGTCTTTTAACCTGGGACATCTTCCGTGTTTCTCATCACACTGACTTGTTGAGGAGACCCGACGAACTTCGGCACTTCTGCACTGAGGCTGGTTTGCAGAGACTGAGTTGGGACGTGTTTCAGGGGCCTGGTAGTCTCCCTCCTCCCCACCGCAGGCCTTCCGTCGTCAGCTTCCCATCACACAGAGAGCTCCAGTTTGGTAGGTTTTGTGGCAGGGAGGTCGCCGATGCATCAGTGAAGCATCCCTTCAGACATTCAACGCACATTCGCTCAGTGCTCACTGTGAGCCGGGAGCTGCACTGGTTTCTATAAGTAATGCGAAGATGTAAGGTTAGCCTCCTTTTGGGGTGATGCACTCTTGAGAGAGTAGGCTTGCCTCTGATCATGCACGCCTCCTTGCCCCCCGATTCTCCAGGGCCCGTTAGAGATCCGAGCGTCCCATTGCCGTGATGCAGTCAGAGGGGGCAGGGGAACGGGAGTCAGAAGTCGTGGGTTTGAATTCTGGCTTCTTGGTACTTGTTTCACTGTGAGCCGGTGGCAAACCGTGTCGCTCACCGGAGAGCCCCAGGTCCTGGTGTGTGAAATGAGCACATGCGAGGAGGTGTGGGAAGAGACCGTGGAAGTGACAGGCTTTCCTTGTTTCCCTTTGCTTATTAATCAGAACCATTTTCCCACCGCCCAGTCCTTAGAGAGGGAAGCTCTCTTACGCTTCCAGTGCGGCTGAATATACTGATAATGGAAAAATAAACAGGGGTGTTTTGCTTTTCTGGCCTGTAAACCAAAAAACAGTTTTCAGTGCCAAACACTGTGTTTGTCTTGAGAGGCCAAGAATGTTTCTGCCATGTAGGACAGCTTCAGATCCCACAGTGACTCTCTTGGGTAATCACATGATTTTGATTTAGGTGCAGTTGTTTCCGGGCTGGCTGTGCTACAATGTAGAGTTTTCTGACCGTGCTCAGTTTTGGCTGGAGTACAGTGATGTACGCTGGCTGGAGGTGGTCTCTCTGGTTGGGGCTAATGTGACGTGAACTCGGTCTTCCAGCGGGCAGGCCCTGGCCAGTTGGAGCTGCCCCGTAGCCAGGCTCCCCCGCACCAGGCGCCTTTGGAGTCAGCAGTTGCTAAATGGCCGCATGAGAGCTTTGCTCCTGTCCCTAGGTGTTCTTAGCCTTCTCTGCTCCTGTACAGCCAATTGTTGAAAGGACCTACCTCCTTATTATTTTTCCCGCTTGAGGACATTTTCTGGAATTTCTGCTCCACCTTAGCTATTCAAGAACGCTTGAGGGCATTTTCTGGAATTTCTGCCCCACCTTAGCTATTCAAGAACACATCTGTAGACCCCATTCCATTAGTTCCCGGAGAGCCAGGCCCACCTGCAGAGGTCCAGACCTGCGGCTCTGTAACGCAGAGGTTCGAAGAGGGGAGCGAGCGACCAGATGCACACCCAGTGGTGCCATTTCCTCCTCAAAACCCTCCCATGGCCAAGTCCAGATTCCTTTCGTTGACCGGCACAGCCCAGCCTGATGAGCCTCCTGCCGCGTCTCCAGCTTTAGCCCACGCCTTACACACTGAGCACCTCAAGGACTCACACATCCAGGGACCGAGAGCCCTCTGGACTTCGGACGGTGCAGGTCCCTCACAAGCCCTCTGCTGAGAAATTCTCCAGAGCTTCGTCAGCAGTGTTAGTAAAAGAACCCTGGTGAAGGCAGGGCTCCGAGAAGGAAGTAGGTAACTGCTGGAGGAAGTGTTTTATGTCTGGAACAAATGCCCTTAGATTCTTTGCCTTTGTGGCATTCATTCTGTTAAAGAAGTATTAGGGTGAAGGGTTCAAACTGTCAAGGTCATGCACGCTCAGAGGTTGGAGAGGTCCCTGTGGGCTGCTCTGGGACAGTGTTTACCCCAAGGCTCCAGGGAGCTGAAGGACGTCAACAGAGAACGGACATCCCGGGGGCCAGAGGAATGTGCTGGTGGCTGATAGAGCTTCTCTTCGCCAACCCCCTGGAGGGGTCTGTGCCCGCAGAGCTGGGTTGCCCTCCGCTACACACGGAGGGGCTCCTGGGTCTGGTGGTGCGCTGTGGCAAGTCCGGGTGCGTGGGGCGGGCGCGCTCTCCGTGGACTTGGTGTTACCTGGTCGGCTACCTTTCAGAGTAAGAAAACTGAGCCGAGCAGGAGGTTCGACAGTTTGCCCAGGGTTTCCCAGCCAGTCGCCTGGTTTCTGAACCCACACTAGATTTCACTACTTCCGTATTTTTCATTTTACTTTGTGAGATTCGTGAGATCATGAGTGGGTTTTTTTTTTGTTTGTTTGTTTGTTTTTTGAGACAGCTTTCCTGATCACGATGGTCAGGATGCTTTTGACCGCAGGTGACGACAACGTAATCTTAACTAGCTGGGGCCAGAAGTGAAATCTGTGGGTGACCGGAGCCTGGCTCATGTAACCACACCGTGGGCAGGACAGGGGCACGCCAGCCCCTGGGACAGACGAGGCTGGGGCTCTTCTCCAGCTTTCTCTCTCACTTGCTGCCGTCTCCATTTTCTTGGGCCGATGTTTTTCCGGTCAGCAGGAAACGGTGCCCGTCCGCAGCCTCACGGGGCACAGCTTCCTCGGTGGAGAGCCTCTTCCTCTCACGCCGGCGTGTGCAAGTCCCTGGGAACGACCCGGATGGGCCTGGCTCAGGGCCCTTGGCCACCCCGTGGCCAGCTGGTAGCTGCCGTGATGGGCAACAGCGTCCACAGAACTGGGTCCTCGAAGGGGACGGAGCCGCTCTTGGAGGAAGGGAGGGTGCTTGCCGGTCAGACAGCATGACAGCGGCCGCCCTGGGGTTCAGCCAAGCCCCTGGACACCCTTCGTTGTAGGAATTTACACCACATTTATGTGTGATGAGAGTGTGTTAATTCTGAACTGGAGACAGTTTGCGTTCTGAGTTACCAGAGAAACTCTATTTATTGTGTTTGCTAAGAGAAGAATGGTAATAGCGTGTGGGAAAATTTCAGCCAGTTTTGACACAGAAAGGGCTTCCCGGTTGACCCTTTCTCTTACTTGTGTATTTTGCTCAAAAGTCACTTAATGACTCTGAATTGTGCATTACTTCTCTTTTTATCCATTGCTCTCAGAACGATTACTTGTTTTCAATTCTGTTTTTGCATTCCAGGGGGGAGGTCATTGCATCCTGTGTTTCTGTATTTCTGTTTTATCAGCTGGCTCCATCTTGGGCAAGTCACCCAACCTTGTGGGCCTTCATTTCCTCACCTGTGAGGACAGGCCGACTGCTGTGACAAACCCAGAAGCATATGAAAGTCTCCACCCTGGTGACAGGCTCACAGTCATGTAAAATGTAAAACAAGTGTCCCTGAGCAGTGGAGGACTCGTCTTGAAGCGGGGACTCGGGGACCGGGGGCTCCTTCCAACATGCAGCTCCCAAGTTCACATGCACGTCTGCTCGGACAAGCTTGCGGAAGGGGAGTCAGCGTGAAGGGTGGGCGAAAGGTTCCAGGGGCCAGACCTGGCAGGGGCCGTGTCGGTTTGTCCCATTGGTTGCTTGTCCACACCTGATTTCACTCGAGTGTGGGAAGAAGGATCTGTGTGTGCCCAGGAGGAAGAGGAACTGGGTTTGGACGGCTCGCCGTCTCTGCCACACCTCTTCGGTGACATCGGTAGTTCTTCCCTTTCTCCCCTCTTCCATGCATAGCAGTTGTGACGTTTGGTCCCAAATGCGCCTCCTTGCCCCAGTTACTGGCCCAGTAATAGATACATAACCCAGGCCTAAGTCAGGCAGGATGTGAAGTTAGTTCCTCTGGTCCCACTTACTAGTCCTGTCGAATCTTGTCTGAAGCTCACGAGATCTCACTCTGGGCTTGGCATTTACATAAGCCAATAAATCTACCTTATGGCATAGTAATTTGAAGTTAATTTTCTGTGCCCGGAACCAGAAGCGTCCTGATTGATACAACATACGACACGGAAGAGGAGCAGGGGGAGAGAGAGGATCGAGTCTGGATCTCCGAGCTCTGCTTCCTCTTGTTGCTGTCATGTCTGCGGTGTTTCTTTGAACACTTGAACCCAAGTGTCTCAGTTGTTGTTATCCTAGTTTGACCTCCAGTTTCCTAGAATTACAGCTGGGATAACATTCTTCTTCCTTCTATCTTTAGACAATGGTTTGAACTTGGATTGAATGATAGTTTCACTGAGGAATAAATGACAACATGTCATTTGTCTCCCACCAAAATGAACAGAACATAGTTCACATGCTTTCTCCCTTTTTGTTTCAGCAGCTTCTCTAGAGTTTGCCTTTTCATCAAGAAAGTATATGGAGTAAAAATGTCATTCACATTGCAGACTGCAATTGGTTTATAGCTGGGTATTATCTCTCTGTTCTGTAGGAATTCTTTATTTCTTGAGTCGGAATGTTGCAAGCCCTTTTGGAATTTGAACAGTTTGTCAAAGTTGTTGATTTTATCGCACCTCCATCTTGAAAGAAAATGTCCCCCGATTTTCTGAAAGAACATTTTGAGAGACTTGTGTGGTATTCCGTCAGGCAACTGGTAATAGCCCGTTACGTATTTCAGAGCGGCTGCCCAGGAAGCCAGCTTGCACAACCAGCAGCGTTAACTCAGCAGACGGACTCCGCGTCCAGCTGTAGTGACAGACACAAGCTGTGAAAATCCAACCGGACCCCTCCCTCTCAGGAGATGGGGACCTCAGAGGGGTAACAGCCTCATCACTCGGACTGCCCTCTGCAGAGGTGCATTTCCGGGCTTTCCCCGAGTCCCTGCACCTGTGCAGGTAGTGGTTCAGGGAGGTGTCAGAAGCCAGGTGATGTTTGCTGTGTCGTGACAGTGAAGTAGGGGTTAACTGTGTCCATTCCAATGTATGCTTAGAATTCCGTTCTCAGTCTGCTGATACCCATACGGTCTGCTTGGCTGTCTGTCCCCCCGCCTCCTGTCAGCTCGGCTGGATTTGCGCCCATGCCCTGCTTGTCCTAACTGGGTAAATGCCCCCTCCGTTGGAGGAGATTAAAGTCATGTTATTCCAGTTCCACATTCTGAGACTCAGTCCCACGTCTAAAGACTGGGCCTTGTTGCTGTGGACATACTCTCATTGTAAATTCTTATACCCTGTCCTGGCTACCTGTCAGCATCCCTGTCTCCCCACAACTGAGGTCTCCTTGGCATTCAGCCGTCCCCTTCTCTGACCCTTGGCCCCGAGGATGACCTTCTGCCACCTGACATTGACTCCCCCACTGCTGGGTCTGCCTGAGTCCTTTGCTGCCACCTTTACCTCACCCCCCCTCACTGTGCCTCTGCTTGCTGAGCCATCTGCCTTTTGCTAAATGCTGGACTTCGGCATTATTTCCGGTTTTTCACTGTTCCGAATAGTACTGCTGTGGACATTCTAGTGTGTCTCTGGGAAGCACACGTACACACCTCCGTTGGGCAGATACCCGGGAGTACACTTGGTGGGCGGCGGAATATGCTTACGTTCAGCTTTCGTAGGTGCTGCCACACAGCCTTCCAAGGTAAGCTTGCTCTTAGTTCCTACCAGCAGCACATGGCGTTTGTTTTTTGGCTGGTTTTTGTCGTAACAGACAAGATAACCCACCACAGTCTGGAGAAAATCTAAACTTTTGAAGAAAACTGGCCGTGTAAAAACAATGGCCAGAGATCCCTCTGCAGCCTGAAGCCCTGCGTGTACGCCTTCAGCTGAATTTGATCATCTGTCACTCAAAGTTCCCAAAGTTTACAGCGGGTAAGCTCTTAGGACAACAAATCCCATCACACACACAGCTCTGTGGCACCCTTGTTTCCAGGTCACAGAAAACAAACGCGCGGGAACAGGACTTTGTTGGCCTGATTATGAAACATTGTGTGTCACCTACAGCCCAAAATGACTTTCTGATAGTCATTTTCAAAAGAGAAGAGGCCTGTCTTTTCTTCAACTGTACTAAGAGAAGAGGTAGAGCGAAGAGCGCTAGAATGGTCTCCAGACGGGCTCCTAGACTCTGCCCGCCTAGTCACGCAGCAGAACTACCCCCACCCCTCCACTTGGCGCAGCCCCAGGAAGAGTGAGGAGGAGGGGTGGGAGATGGGCGAAGGCCGCCTTCTTACTTTTCCTTTGACCAGACTCAAAACCTGTCCCTCCCGAGCCCTGTCACACAGGAGCCCTGAGGATGAAGGACGGGCTGGACCGGGAGGAGGTGGCCGGCCAGCGCCCCAGGCTTACCAAGGCGGAACAGGTGGCCCGGCTACTCGGACTCCGGAGAGGGAGGCTCCCCGCTGTCTCCCCAGCAGCCGTGCTGGCAGACGCTGCCGTGGCTTGAGGCCCCTATGAAGTTGCACGGGATGATTTTGAGACACGCGTAGTGACTGTAATAGCCTTTAACTGTGACCTGCAGGAAAACTTCTCAGCCAGAAGAGCGAAGCCGTGCTGGTTAATCAGTCAGTGTCCCTAACCTAGCACTGGGGGCCACTGGTCCTGTTCCTGAGAACAGTTTATGTGACTTCATTTGTTCTGGCTTTTCTCATGACAACTCTAAGGTCAGGCCTATTTTAGGCCTGAGAAATATGTCGAGTTCCTTATTTTCTTTTTCTTTCCTTAGAATGGAAATCCGGCCACCCACCCCATCCCCTCCCCACGAAACTGTTCTCGGAAGCACTCTGAAAGTGCTGTGAATGCCCTCCGTGTTCATTTTCTCTGCACTCGGTTGTCCCTTCCACCTGGAAATGGGGGAGCGGCCTGTTCTCACGTGCCCCTCGGACCTGACAGAGTCAAGCCCAAATCGGCCAGACAGTGCGGGCCGGGTCCCGCCCCTGCTGCTCGCTGCCTTTGGACCTCTGGCAAGGCACATAACCTCTCTTGGCCCAAGCTTTTTATTCGTAGAATGGGGGTCGCCATCAAAATGTGATTGAATTGTGAATATAAAAACCATCTGTTGAACTCCTGAAAAAAATGATGAACTCTCAGTGAATGGAAGTAGTTACCTAAAATGGAAGGTTCAATTTTCTTGTTAGAAAAAGAATGGTTTTAAGATAGTCTTTACTATACTCTGAAAAGTATATTAGGGCTTTCTTTTTAACAATATATTTGGAAATTAATTTTGGTGATTTAAGTGATTATACAATACCCCGTTACACACGGTACCCTTGGGAACCAGGAAGGAAGGAGAGTATCGTATTGGTGTGTATCATCCTGCCCTGCCTCCCTTTAACTTGGAGAACTGAAGAGTGGTAGAGCGTTTTGGAGAATCTGACCCCCTGCCAACTCTAGTCATCGTTTCCTGCAGAACAGCCCCTTCCAGAGCTGCACAGAAATCTGGACTGTGAACTGGAGCTTCGAGCTCCTGTCATTTTTCCTTCCTTCAGCAGTTTCTGCTTGCTTAACAGTAATGGTGACGTTAAGTGATGCTGCATTTGTCGGTGGGAAAAGGGGAAGTGGAGAGATGTTTTGCAAGAGCTGGAAGATGGTATTGACACGCAAAATTTACAGATTTGGACCTTAGCACCTTTGGTGCTGAAGGGCTAGACGGAGAAACTGTAAGGTCAGTAGGGCTTTGAGATGTGGTGCAAAGAACAGACTCTCGGTGTCCTGCCTCTAGCATTGTGTGGCTGGAACCAGTTGGTAGCTTCTCAGAGGGTTACATTTCTTGATTTTCTTACATTCTACCTTGTAGATTTTTAAATAGGATTAACTGAGATAACATATGACTGCCTTTTATTAGCTTTCTTTCTCTCCTTCATTTTAACCTCTTATTTGTTCTCTGTTTAAAGTGTTCTCTGTAATTAGCTGACTTACTACTTTGAAACATTTTATTGTGGAGAACTTACACTATGTACAAAAGCAGAGAGTGCAGTGTTACATTTGTTGCAGAACAAATTAGGCCCAGATTCTGTGGGTCAGGAATTAGAGAGCAGCTGGGCTTGGAAGTCCTGGTTCACAGTCTCTTGCAGCCAGGGGTTAGCTGGGACCGCAGTCGCCCGGCGGCTTGCCTGGGCCAGAGGGTTTGCTTTCTGAGGTGGTTCCCTCCCCCGGCTGGTCAAGTAGTGCTGGATGTCGTGGGTGGGGGCTCAGTCCTCTCCATGTGCGCCTCCCAAGTATCCTCAGGACGTGGTGGCTGGCTCCCCCAGAGCAGGCCATCGGTAGGCCACGACAGCCGCAGCGTTCTTTCCGATCTAGTCTGGGAACCTGTGTGTGGTCAGTGCCGCCATATCCCACTGCCACAGGCGTCCGTCCTGATTCAGCGAAGGGGAAGACCACCCGGACCTCGGGTTCCCATCACACCTTTCATTCATCAGTAGTCGCCACTGGTCAGGAAGGAAGGACTTCCTTCCTCACTTGGATGGCGTCTCCAGTGCAGTGTTAAACTCGAGAGGGTAGTGTTCTGTTCTTACTATGGAATAGTCTCGTTTCTAACTCTGGCAGGAAAGTGCTAGTTTTTCTCCAGGAAGATTTATCAGGCTTTACATTGACTCAGAGGAACAGTAGAAGAAAATTATGTAGATAAAATGTTTTTTTGTTGTTGTTTTGTTTTTCCTTTTTTTCCCCCAAAGTGTGAGTGACATGCACTCATCATATGGTAGTAAATGTCTCTTGCCAGGAGACGACATCTCTACTCTCAGCTCTGTATTTTTATCATAGTTATTTTCAACTACTTGACAAGGCAAAGAACAAATTTAACTGATAAGTATATTAGAAGGCTGTTACTATGTGATTCTAATTTTGAAAATAATTGCATAGAAAAAGAAGATGAAAGGAGTTTTAAAAAGTGAAACCTCAGAGGCTTCACCATCTTAGGATACTGCCACTTTTTTTTTAGATTTTATTTATTTTTAGACAGGGGAAGAGAGGGAGAAAGAGGGAGAGAAACATCAGTGTGTGGTTGCCTCTCATGCGCCCCCTACTGGGGGCCTGGCCCACAACCCAGGCATGTGCCCTGATTGGGAATCGAACCAGCAACCCTTTGGTTCACAGACCGGTGCTTAGTCCACTGGGCCACACCAGCCAGAGCTGATACTGCCATATTGACATCTAGTTTCAGGGCTCGCTGTGGTGGGGAAACGGTACTGGAGGGCTTGCACCCATCAGCTAAAGGCTTCAGCGACACACGGCACTTTGTGGCCTGACTGCAGGGGTTGGGGAGGGTCATTGTCCTGGGCCAAGAAAGAGGGGTGGACCAGATACGAGTAAATATGAACAGTCCCTGCCACAGTTCAGAACCCTTTTTGGTGCTAATTCTTTAATCTTTTCAGTTTCTCCCATGGTTGTTGGCCTGTTCTGGTTTTATTCTCCTTTTATAAATTTCATTTTGTTTGCAGAACATTGTTGATTTCAAGACTTTAAAATATACTTGCAACATACCCCCAAAAAAGGCTGATTTGATGGGTGTTTCAAAATGATCACTTCGATAGTATCTTAATAGCATATAATAATGGCTACAGAGTGGGAAAAGGGATCGCAGGGCACAAAAGTAACGGCGTGCTAACTAATTAGAGGACCGTCGCAGCTGTCCAGTCGCAGGTGGCCTGTGGTTAGCAGTGGTGGCAGTAGATGTGGAGGGGTGTGGGCAAATTCGGGATGTATTTTGGAGGTGGAATCTGTGGCGGTGTTACACAAGGTAGTCGAGTGGTTTCTGTTTCGGGACAAGATAGAGGGCTCGTGCCCGGAGTAAATCAGTGCGCTGGTTTCTTCATCCATGCTGTCCTGCTGTCGAGAACGTTCGGTGGCTGATTTGCATTCTGTGCTCTGTTGCGGGCTGGCAGCGGCTGGTGTGGAGGCCGTGCTGGAAGCCGCACCGTCTCCCGCGGTCCCACTGCAGGGCGTGCCGTGATTGTACTTACCAGTCTCACCCTCTTGGGCACGTAGATGTTTGCTTCCCTCCACCCCACCCCTTTTTTCTCATTTAGAAATAAGTAATCTTTCCTTTTTTTTAATATTTAGAAATAATATTGCTGTGGAATATTTATTTATGTAATTATCAATACATTTTTAATGATTTCTTTAGGATAGTTTCTGGAAATGGAATAAGGATCTGGAATATATTAACAATTGTTCTCCAGAAAGCTTGTACCCACTTACAAAGATGTATTTTTTTGTCACCATCAATTTTTTTCAAAAAGTCTTGGCTAATTTAGATGACAAATAGCTAGTCATTCTTTGAATATTTATCGGATTACTATTAAGACTGAATTTTTTTTCCTGTATATGTTGGAATTGATATTTTCTTTGCCGATTGTTTAAGTTCCTTGATCATTTTCATTTTGGGATACGAGTACCTTTTACACTAAGGATATTTACTCTTTGACCCCATAGTGAAAACCTTTTTCTCCATTTGAAAAATAGATCTTCACGTTTTCACTTCGTGTGAAAACCACCCCCGCGGAGTCTCGCAGCAGCACAGACAGCTCGGCGGGCAGCCCAGGCCCCCGCGCCCTGTCCGCGCACGCGGCCAGCTCTCCGCAGGTGCGCCTGCTGGGGCGCGCTTCAGTGTGAGGGGCCTGGGGGTTAAGGGCTCTCTGTCGGGGACACTTGTGTGGGTGCCGCATGGTGCTATGGGATTATTTAAAAAATTTTTAGTTGTAAGAATGGAATTGTTGTCAGAAGTATTTAGGGGTGAACATGTCAGATTTGCTTTAGAACACTAACAAAAAAGGGCTAGATGTAGAAAGAGAGTTGGAATTTTAGTAATTATTGAATCTGGGCAATGGGCATATAGAGATTCTTTATACCTTATTTTTGTGTCTGTTTGAAAAAGTTCCTAATACAGATTTTGAAAAGGCTCTTGAGTCTTCGGAGGGCTTGGGGGGGTGTCTTTGGAGTCCCCGTGTCCAGGATTCTGTCCTCGGCCCTTTTCTCCTGGCCCTGGGAAGGGGCTGTGTGATCCCCGCCACAGACGGGCCACCCTGGAAGTCAGGGGTGAGTCCAGGGAGGAGGCTCCTTGTGGCTCCTTTTTTGAAATGTCTGCGGGCGTTTGCAGGTAACACGCGTTTTTCTCTCAGGTAAGAAGTTCTGAGCATAGGAGTTAAATGAGTTTATTAATCTTCCAGATCCTGTTTCTGTGTTTGTTTTGGAAGTACCCAGTCTGCCAAAGGAGGAGAGAGGCATTTTCAAGTCCTCTACCACAGTTTTGGTTTTGGATGATGTCTCTTTGTGCTTCCCACAATTTGGGGCTTAAGAAAAAAAAGCAAAACTATTTTTAAATTTTGAAATATCTTCAGACTTACAGAAAAGTTGAAAAAAACTATAGTACAAAGAATTTCTGTATACTTTTCATACAGATTGCCCAAATCTTAACATTTTACTGTATGCTTTTCTCATTTAATGTCTGTCTGCACCCGTATTATTATTTTCTAAACCATTTGAAAGTAACATGCAGACATGATGCCCCTTTACCTTTAAACCCTTCCATGTGTATTTCCTAAAAACTGGTATTTTCTATAATCAGCACAATTACCAAAGTCATGAAATTAATATTGTTACAGTAGTGTCATCTAATCCATAGACCTTATTCAAATTTCACCAATTATCCTATTCATTTCCTTTATAACAAAAGAAAAATTATTTTCTAATCTCGGATCCAGTCCGAGGTCACCGTGCTGCCACATACTGTCGTCTTCAGTGTGGGGTCGTTGCTTCCCGTTTGTCTTTTGGGACGTAGGCATTGGTGATGAGCACCGGCCTGCTATTTGGTCGGCTTTCCTTTATGTAGGTTTACCCGCTGTTTTCTCCTGGCAGGTTCAGGTCGTGCGTTTCTGGCAGGAATACCTCAGAGGTGACTTGTCCTTCTCAGTGCGTCACATCAGAGGGCCCACTGTGTCCCTTTGCTCTGTTGCTGCTGCTGTTCACTAATGCCGGCTCCCTCCCTGGTTTTCCCTTTGAAATTAATGAGTATCTTGTGGGCAGATACTTTGAGACTATGTAACTACCCGTTTCCTCATTAGACTTTCACCGGCTAGTGTTATATCCGCTGATAATTTTTGCCTGAAACAATTATTACCACAATGGTTACCAAACGGCGAGTTTTGAATCCTGGGTAGCATGTTTGCAGTTTGTATTTCAGCGGCCCGAGGTCTGACTCACGTCTTTTTAGTTGCGAATGCAGCAGCTTTATGGAAAAGAACAGCGAGATCTCATCCCCGGTCCAGACACGTGGGCGCTCCGCATCTCTCCTTGGAGAGAGCTTGGTTTAGTCCAGCTCTCACCCCTGCTGCCCGGCTTGGGTCCCGAGTCGCCTCCGCCTGTCTGCTGCCCTTTCAGCTCCGGCACCAGTCCGCAGTCGAGGCGGCAGTGTCTGACGTTGGGAGTGGTTTGTGTGACATCTGTGACACGGGTCAAAGCATACCGACTGGAATAGGCCAGTCGAGGCTGCCTTTTCCAGAAAGGTCTGTGGCAGGGTAGCATGTCAGGGATTTATACCTAATGGGTCGAAGGAAGATTTTGTTAAATGGGAGACGGATGAGCGTGCTTACATGCCAGAGGGAAAGAGTCAGAGGAGAGATTAGCAATGTGGACAGAGGGGCCTGTCGTTGGGGTCCCTGAAGAGGTGGGCCTGGCTGGTAGGGTTAGCCCTGGGCAAGGCAGAGGCTGCTTCTTTTAGGAGGACTGGAAGGAAGGAAGGAAGTGAGCATGGGAGTGGACACTGTTTTGTAGGTTGGTAGTAGGTGCACGTTTTAAGGAGTTACTGCCCGATGGCCTCCTTCTTCGTTATGACACGGAGAGGCGATCGTCCAGACAGGGAGGAGGTCCATCCTGAGACTGGCGTCACTGGACGGGGACAGATACGAGGAGTGCGAGCGGACGGGGTCACCCGGGGTTTCCAGCTGGGCGTGGAGACCAGGAACGTTTGGTGGCCTTCGTGTACCAGACTGTGCGATTTTCTCCAGCAGGACCCAGGAGCCCAGGTGTGGAAACGAGGAAGTGCACAGTTGCGGTGATCGGGGCAGGCGTATTGGGAAGACAAGGAAGGGGAGGTGGGGAAGCACCAGGTGGAACAAGAAGGCACAGCTGTGTCTGGAGAGGCCGTTCGAGTAATGGATCGCGTGGTCTGGACGGGATGGGCAGGGCGGTGAGAGGGGAAGAAAGGAGGAGAGGGAAAGGACTGGGCATGAGAGAATTGCTCTAGGAGGAGTGTTTCTGAGAGCTGGCAGGACAGAGAGAGTAAGGCGTTGGAGTTTAGCATGTCCAGTGTGGGACAGTCCTGGCTGATGAGGGGCTGGAGCCGGGTAGGGTGGAGGGTGAGGGTCACGGGGTTGAAATGGAACTCGCCGCAGGTGCTGATGGGTTATGCGTGGACGTTGCCACCACCATGTCGATGGCAGGGCATTGGTGGGTGGGGGTAACTGTGCTCAGAGTGTTTTGGACCTGCTGGAGCGTTCAGGGAAGGAGGGAGGGGAGGGGCATGGAGCACGAGAGCAGAGCGGCACGGGCAACCTTGGAGGACGGTGGCGTCTGTCAGCCGAGGGAGCGGGAGTGACCGGCACTGGGGTGTGCTGGCGCTGGCTCTCGGGGCCTCCAGAGAGGCCTCGAAGCTCACGGAGAGCAGTGTTTGCTCTGGTTCCCAAACGAAGGTGCATCTTTGGATCTTTTATTATTTCTCTGTGTAGCCCCCTCTCTACCCGGCTAACTCCTGCTTTCTCTTCAAGAGTGGGGTCCGAGGTCATTTCTGTCGAGGCTCTTCCTCGAACCCTCTGGCTGTGCTCACGAACGGCGGAACGGGTAGCAGCACACCGTGTGGTTGTCTTTGCTTGCCTCCGCCCACCAGGGCCTCCGCGGTCGGGGAGGGGCTGTCTTTGCATCCCTGGCACAGTGTGTGACCCGAATGCTGTTGACCTGTGTGAAATTGCCTCTAAGAAGTTGGCATGTAACGAGTGGATTTTCCTTGTCAGCTCATCTCGACTCTCCTTCTGAAGTCCCAAGGCCCTTTGGCCTCAGCCACGTTCATGCGGGTGCACGGAGTTGTTCCTTAAGGACCAGCTGGTTTCTGCGTGTGCTGCGGTTCACCTGTCCACCCGACCTCGGCTTTTGTTTTGTTTTGTTAACTTCCCCTTTGCCCTTCTCTACACATGGCAGAAGACGTGAAAAGACAATTGTTTGTGTTCTGTTTTTCCCCGGCTGCCCAGAATTTCCCGTGTCGTTCTGCCGCTGGTTGCTACTGGGTGCCTACGTGCCTGGCACGGTCGGGACTCATTCTGGTTTCTCGGCTCCCAGTGTGTCCCACGCTGGTGCTCGCTGGCCTGGGGACCAGGGGACCGCCGCCGCCGCTGTGGGGGGAGTCCCTCCTGAGCGCTGACGTGGGCTTCCCAGCCGCCCCGGACACAGCTCCGCAGAAACCAAGTGCCGAGTGCACTGCGTGTTGAGGAGGACACTGGGCAGCAGCCCCTCCAGGTTAAGAGCAGAACACAGCGGATGTACCTGCCTCGGCAGCGGGACATTTCCTGGGTGGGCCGGGGAAGACGTGCTATGACAGAACCATTTACGTTAGTTTAGGCCTGTTCAGTGGTTTCCCGTCTCCTTTCCAGTTGGCCTTTCCTTTCGCTGTCTCAAGCTCAGAAGTGTGTGTTCCTGCTTTCCTGGCCACTGAGAATGAAACGTAAATATGCTTTCGTATCCCAAGGCCTCCGTGAGTCCTGGATCGGATTTGCGGGTTCCTCCAGCCCCCACTCCCCGTCCTCTCTGATCTGGACCTTTCCTTCAGGGCGCCCCCTTGGGGCCAGTTCCTTGAGACGACTGGCCTTGGTGAGGAGCACTGGCTTAAACATCTCCCCTCCCTGTGGGGGCTCCCCTCCGCCCTCCCATTCCAGGCTGTCCTTCCTGGGAGTCCTGCCCTAGTCCTGAATTTCCTGGGTTTTTTCCCCCATCAGGGCCAGTACTATAAAATTAGCATAACTAGTTACTTTTAAAGAAAAAACCCAGAAGCCCCATTAACCAATTAAGGTTAAGTTCTCTGGCCCCAGGCCTGCTGGGCACTCTCCATCCCCAGAAGTGCTTCCTACTCTCCCATTTTTTTAAAAAAAGAATCTGCTAATCCTTAACAGATCAATCTAAGTTTTATATTTAGATGAAGGTTATTCATTAACAGAAAAGTTTGAAACTCTGGGCATGGATGACAGCATCGAAGGTGGATAGGAGTTAATAGACAGCCTTCAGACTAAGTTTTGTTGTGGGGCATGGGCAGCTTAAATCTCTGTTTTGACAAGGAGAGATCCAAGGACACTGGGCCATCCTTAGGAAGCTGGGACTGCCCTGAGACTCAGACCAGAACAGTGGGACCTGCCTTTGCACTTGGGTTTGGCCCCGGTGAGTCTCAAGCCTGATTGATGCTGGCCCGTGTACATGGGCCACACCCCCGCCGCCTGCCTTACACCACTCCACCCACCCCGTCCACCCCCAGCCGCACAAAGTTCACCCTGACCACACGCAGGCTCAGCGGGAGCTTTCACTCTGCAGGGTCGAGTGCCAGGCTTCCGGTCTTGAACCAGTGCCCTCTGGATCTGTGTGTGTCACACTGCTCACCACGGGTCATGACATCAGTGCTGCAGGTTATGCCCAGCACCATTGTCCCAGTTATTGCTGAGTGACTAACCACCCCACACTGAACACCAGCCACTTTATTATGCCCATCGATTCTGGACCAGGAATTTGGACAGGGCCTGGTAGGCAGTGGCTCGTCTCTGTTACGTGATGTGGGGGGGCCTTGGATGGCAGGGAGCGACCCTGAAGGCTGGTGGGGTCAGCCGTGGGTGCTGACCGAGCACCTCTCTGTGTGGTTTGGACATCTCGCAGTGCGGTGTCCGGGTTCGCAGGGAGGGCTGTCCTAAAGGGAGTGTCCAGAGAGCCAGGTGCCCCACTGGCTGAAGCAGACACAGGCCCGCCCAGGTTCAAGGGGAAGGGACACAGATCCCGGCCCTCAATGAGAGGAGGGTCTTAAAGGCTACTCTAGGTGACTTAAATGAGATGGAACATAAAACAACGGAGTGCCTCGTATGCAGTAAAAGTAAGTATTATGAAACTTGTGTTTCAGCTGTGTGTGTCTGTATACTCCGGGTCGTGGCATAACGTGTTTTCCTTGCTGTGCACTACGAGTGTTTTTTTAAAACACTGCCTACCTGTAGTAACACCTGATTTGGCTCATGAACACCAAACTTTGGAGATCAGTGCTGCGAGCCCTGTCTCAGCAAATAGGTTACTATGGTGTGGTTCTTAGTCACTTGTGCAGACGAGAACCTAAGCACTTGGTTGTCCTTTGCCTGTGAGGACCAGAGAAGGGTCTCTCCATTTTGGACCTGCTGTCATCGCCCACCAGGAGAACTTCAAGGCCCCACTGGACAGTCACGGCCCTTTAGCAGGAGCTGTGGTCTGGACTGGCAGCCACACTTCCCTAAAATTTTAATCTAATGTTTGCCAATCTGTTTCCTAAAAGAGGAGCGAGCGGATAGGAAAGGAAGAGGGTGTGCTTCCCTTTGCACATGAGCGTGTGGAAGGGTCGGGGCTGCAGGCCGCTCTGTCGCAGAGGGGCAGCCTCCCTCTCCGAGGCGGCGGTGTCTCAGGAGAGGTGGCACCATCGGGGCGGAAACCCGAGTGAAGCACCGGGATTGAGCACAGCTGCAACAGCCCGCCGTCCTCTCCTCCCTCTGGTTTCTCTGCCCTTCCGAGGAGACGTGCAGGGGCCACTGAGCACTGTCACAGAACGTCGCATCACACAACAACTTGTGCGAGCGTGACTAAACTTTTACTCAGATATCTGAGAAAATCTGCATAATTCCATGCCTTTATTTTTAATGTGAAACGAAATAGGTTCACTCTGGAAAACTAGAAAAGACAGATAAGCAAATGTAAAATAAAAAGCACCTGGTATTTCACCACTTACAGAAATTGTTGATTTTTTTGGTTGCATATTTTCTGTGGCTATAAACACATTAAAAAAGAAATGATGGTCACTTGCAGTATATTGTTCTAAAAGCTGCTGAAGCTTAGGAACACACTCCATGTCAATTAATGTACCTCTAGTACTGTAAACACATCATAATATTACATTGTGTGGAGGTAGTATCTGACTCCTTGGGGGCAGCATTTGGCTATTATAAACAATGTTGTGGGGAACATCTATATGATTATATGACTAAATTTTGTTCTCCATACCCTGATTATTCTTAAACTTCTCCTAAGCCTTTTTTTTGAGCATGCGGTATATGCACATGCTACAAAATGATCACGCTTTTTAGCGAGATGTATGTATAGCTTGGATTGCCAAATCAAACCGCATAAACATTCACATAAACCTGGTGTATATACTGTGAAGTTACTCTTTACGCACATACTGGTTTACACTGCTACCAAACGTGTTACTCTGTGCCTAGTGCTAGCTGACAGTTTATAGGGGAAACACTAATTCTGTGCTTGCTTACTTGTGGTGTGTATTTGGGTTATAACCTCCTCTTTGCCTTTTTTTGCCTCTCAAAATCTGCCTGCGCCTCAAGGCCCGTCTCAAATGCCACCTCCTACCCAGCCCCCTGTTACGCCTGCCGGCGAGGTGAAGGCGCCCCTGGCCCCGTGTGGTCCTCTGCAGTCAGTGTGGTGTCGATGAGAGCGTTAAGCCCTGTGTCTTGTTTTTAATCTTCGCTTGCAGGCGGCATGTTTCACTGCCCATGTTCAGGACTCAGTAAGTGCTGAGTTAAACTGCAGCCGCTGGAGGACCAATAGCAACAGAAAGTAGTTTCTCAGGAGAGAGGTGGAGAATAAAAATGTTCTTCCAGCTGAAGACCATGTGAAACTCTCCGGAGAGGACAGAATTCCGGCATTTCACTCAGGCAGTACAGCCTTGAAAATTTTTGTTAACGATAACGGACACATTTAGTCAGTTTTCTTATTTTAACCGTAGGTAGTAGGATCCTTCAAGCCAGGACTTATTTTTTTAATGACCAAACTTTCCATTAAAAGTTACTTTCTGGCTCTGGCTGGTGTGGCTCAGTGGATTGAGCACTGGGCTGAGAACCAAAGGGTCACCGGTTCGATTCCCAGTCAGGGCACATGCCTGGGTTGCAGGTCAGGTGCATTGTACCTTGTCTTCTGTCATCATTTTGTAACCAAATATACAGGATATTATTTCCACTTACTCCTTTTTTTCCTTCTTGAATGTTTCTTTTTCTTTTCTTTTCTTTTTTTTTTTACTGTTGTAACCTGGCACTTGTCCGCGTTACCTGACTGCGGCACTATTAACTGCTGAGACCTGCTGGGGAGCCGGGTTCTCTGTCACCTGCCCCCGCCCCCTCTGCCGCCTCATCCGTGGAATCTTTGTCTCAGCCACACTGAGCCTTCCTGAGTGTCCCAGGTGGCTTCACACCTGCCTTCGCACAAGGTGTTTCTCTTCCTGGGGCGCTCCCTCCCGCTCCTACCCTGGCAGAGCCCTACGCCCCCTTTCAGGCTTGCCTCAGAAGGCACCGCTCCTCTGAGACCTTCGCTGGTTCCTGACCGCGCGGCCCTTTGGGCAGTGAGTTAATCAGTCACTTCTCAGTCATACTCTGTACAGGACTCTGTTGTTAAACATTCACAAAGCGTTGTAATTATTTGTGAGTATTTTCTATTCTCCAATGTTTAGCTCCCATAAGATAGAGTCCATATTTTTATTTCTATAACTTCAGCGCTCACTATAGGTTTAGTGCATAAAACATGCTCTGTCAGTATTTGTTGCCGTGAATGAACACAGGACAATTCCACATCCAAACCTGCGGACCGAACAGCTACTTTGTGTCCTCCTCACCATAGGAAGTCTATAGATATTAAAAGATTATAAATTACGAAATACAGAAGACATTGTTATGTTCCCTAAACCAGAAACTGAGAGCTCATTACACTTCTTTTTAAAATATATAGTTTATTTTTTATTTCTAAATTATAGTTGGCATGCAATATTATATTAATTTCAGTTGTACAACATGTCAATTAGACATTTATGTCATTTACAAAGTGATCATCCCCATAAGTCTAGCACCCATGGGCACCATACAGCGTTATCACGATATTATTGGCTATATTCCCTACGCTATACTTTATATCCCCTTGACTATTTTTTATGACTGCCAATTTCTACTTCTTAATCCCTTCATCTTTTTTACCTAGCTCCCCAACCCTCCTTCCGTCTGACAGCCATCAGTTTGTTCTCTGTATAAGTTTTGTTTGTTCCATTATTTTGTTTTTTAGATTCCACATATAAGTGAAATAGTATGGTATGTGTTTCTCTGTCAGATTTAACCAGTATTTCCTTAGCATAATACCCTCTAGGTCCATCCATGTTGTTACAAATGGCAAAATTTCGCGCTTTTTATGACTAATATTACACACTATATATATATTCCTTATCCACTCATCCTATGATGGACAGTTAGATTGCTTTCATACCCTGGTTATTGTAAGTAATTCTTCAGTGAACACGGGGGTGCATATATCTTTTTGAATTAGCATTTTGGATTTCTTTGGATAAATGCCCAGAAGCGGCATTGCTGGTAGTTCATATGGTAGTTCTGTTCTATTTTTAATTTTTTGAGGAACTTCCATACTGTTTTCCATAGTGGCTGCACCAATTTACAATCTCACCGACAGTGCACCAGGGTTCCCTTTTCTCCGCATCCTCATCAACACTTGTTGCTTGTTTGTTTATTGATGGCAGCCTTTCTGACCGTGCAAGGTGAGGACTCATTGTGGTTTTAATGTGCACTAATCCTTGTGGATTAGTGACATCGAGCATTTTTCATGTCTGTCGGCCATCTGTTTGTCCTCTTTGGAGAAATGTCTGTTTAGGTCCTCTGCCCATTTTTTAACTGGATTTTTAAAAGAGATTTTATTTACTTATTTTTAGAGAGAAAGGAAGGTAGGGAGAAAGAGGGAAACATCACTGTGTGGTTGCCTCTTGCACGCCCTCTGCTGGTGACCTGGCCTGCAACCCGGCATGTGCCCTGACTGGGAATCAAACTGGCGGGTGACCCCTTTGCTTTGCAGTCCGGGGCTTAGTCCACTGAACCACACCAGCCAGGGCTGGGATTTTTGTTTTTGTTTTTGTTTTTGTTTTTGTTTTTTGGTGTTAAGTTGTATCAATTCCTTATGTATTTTGGATATTAACCCCTTATCAGATGTATGGCTAATATCTTCTTTCATTCAGCAGGTTGTCTTTCCATTTTGCTGATGTTTCCTTTGCTGTGCAAAAACTTTTTAGTTTGATGTGGTCCATTTGTTTATTTTTTCTTTTGTTACCCTTGCCCAAGGAGACAGATACAAAAAAAAATATTACTAAGAGCATTATCAGAGGTTTACTGCCCGTTTTCTCCTCGGAGTTTTAAGGCTTCAGGTCTCACATTCAGGCCTTCAATTGATTTGTGAATAGATTCTCTTATATGGTGTTAAGAAAGTGGTCTGGTCTCATTTATTTATACATCTGTCCAGTTTCCCCATCAGCAGTTGTCAAAGAAGCTGTCTTTATCCCATTTATATTTTTGCCTTCTTTGTCACAGATTAATTGACCATATAAGCATGGGTTTATTTCTGGGTGCTCTAGTCTGTTTCATTGATCTGTGTGTCTGTTCTTATGCCAGTACCATGCTGCCTTGATTACTATAGCCTTATCATATCAGGTAGTGTGGCCTCAAACTTCATTCTTCTTTTTCAAGATGGCTGTGGCTGTTCAGGGCCTGTTTGGTTCCCATATAAATTTTAGGACTATTTGTTCTCCTCCTGTGAAAAACGCCCGTGGTATTTTGATAGGGGCTGCACTGACTCTGTGGGTTGCTGTGAGTGGTGTGGCCGTTTTAACAATGTCAGTTCTTCTGTCCATGTGTACAGTGTATGCTTCCATTTATTTGTACAGTATCTTCTTCAGTGTCTTGTACTTTTCCAAATAGAGATCCTTTGCCTCCTTGGTTAAAATTATTCTTAGGTATTTTATTCTTTTTGATGCAATTGAAAATGGGATTGTTTTCCTCATTTCTCTCTCTGACAGTTCATCATTGGTGCGTAAGAACGCAATGACATGGACGACTGTGGTGATCACAGGGGGAGGAGGTATAAGGGGGACACATGGTGATGGAAAAAAGCAATAAAAATAATATTTAAAAAGAAAATGTAATCTTTGAATATTAATTTCACATCCTGCTATTATACTGAATTTATTTATTAGTTGTAATGGGATTTTTTGGTGGAATCTTTAGGATTCTCTCTATATAGTATATGTCATCTGCAAATAATGACAGTTATACTGCTTTTCCAGTGTGGATGCCTTCTTTCTCTTTGTTTTCTGATTGCTGTGGCTAGGACTTCCAGTACTGTGTTGGATAAAAGTGGTTAGAGGGGCATCCTTATCTTGTTCCTAATCTTAAAGAACACACCTTCAGCTTTCACCGTTGGCTGTGATGTTAGCTGCGGGCTTGTCCTAGATGGCCTTCATTATGTTGAGTGTATTCCCTCTGTTTCCCACTTTGCTGAGAGCTTTTTTGTTTTTTCTTTAAAAAGTTGTAAATGGATGCTGGATTTTGTGAAATGCCTTTTCTGCATCTGTGACAGCATGTGATGTTTATTCTTCATTTTGTTTACATGGTGTATCACATTAATTGATTTGTGGATATTGAACAAACCTTGCATTCCAGGAATGAATCCATTTGATCTCAGTGTATGATCTTTGTCATGTACTGCTGAATTCGGTTTGCTGGTATTTTGTTGGGGATTTTTGCATTCATGTTCATCAGGGATATTGGCCTGTGATTTTTTTTTTTTTTAATGAACTACAACCCCCAATAGGCCCTGAGCTTTTTTTTGTTGTTGTTGTTCCTCTACTAGTACCAGCTGCTACTCTAGGGCTGACGGGAGTTGTAGGGTTTTTTGGGTTTTTTTTAAAGATTTTATTTATTTTTAGAGAGGGGAAGGGGGGGGAGAAGGAGAGAGGGAGAAACATCAATGTGTGGTTGCTTCTCATGTGGTCCCCACTGGGGACCTGGCCCGCACCCCAGGCATGTGCCCTGACTGGGAATCGAACCTGCGATGCTTTGGTTCGCAGCCCGTGCTCAATCCACTGAGCTATGCCAGCGAGGGCTGATTTTTTTTTTCACCATTACATTTCTTTCTTTTTTTTTTAAGTGTGAAACTTTTTTTTGTTTTTCAAGTATAGTTGTCTCCATTTCCCCACCCCCATCCCGTCCCCCCACCTCACCGAACCCCACCTCCCATCAGACCCATCAGAAATTTACATTTCTCATTTGGCACCCAGACTGAGGCCAAGAGTGGTAAGTGACTAACCTCCAGCCACACAGAGGCAGATGGGACTGGACTTCTGTCTGTGTCTCTCATGTACCCCGTTTTCCAGTTTCTGTCACACCACTGTGCCAGATAGTTTTGAGGGAGGGGACAGAATCAGCATCATCCACGGGGCTGTCAAAGACTGTCTCCACCCTCTTCTCCTGTGTGCTTCGGCTCCCACGCACCTTTCCCTGCCTCTTTGCTACCCAAGTCCTACCTGCCTTTCCAGAGCCAGCCCGATTCCTGCCTTACCTGCTTCCGTCCGTCAGAACCACTGCCCCGTTCTGTGTTCCCATGACCGCGCAGCACATGAGGCCGTATGTGCAGTGACAAGTATGGGCCTTGAGAGAACCACACAGCCCTGGCCAAGTTCCACTCCCGCACGTCCTCGCCGTGTGACTGGCAAGTAGGTTAACCTTGCAGAGTCCTATTTTCAGTAATATTCTTCCGTAATTAGGAAGAATAGCAACAGTTTCTACTTTATACAGTTGATGTAAGGATTGCTGGATATTCCCGGGTACATAGTAAATACCCAAGTGCTACATGCTGTTGTTGGCGGCGGCTCCATTACTGTTAATACATCACGGACGGCTGATTGCTGGCCTTCTCCAGCTCCAGTTCTTCTTGTGCCTGACTGCTTACTGCTGAAGCCAAGGTTACCCAGTTTTGGAGGGGGCAGTCCCCGCTTTCAGGCTTCTTACCTTCACACACGTGTTGGAATAGTTTTCTGGATACATTTTACTTACAGTCGTTGTACCCTGGAGCATGCCACTCTCTGCCTCTGGAGTTTGCGCATTTGTGTGGGGGATGTTTTGTGGAAACAAATTGTTGTCTCTGGTCTGCTGAGCGAAGGAGCAGAATGTTTTCTCTCTTCACAGCGCCAGCCAGCTTTGTAGGTGAGAAGGCACAGCTCAGCGAGCACTCACAGACTGCAGGCAGCGGCGTGGTGCACTCCCTCGTTTGACACCCTCCTACTAGCCCGGCTCCGGCTTTGGAAGGAGCAGTCTCTGAGCCTCCTGGCCGTCCTCCTAGTTCGTGACTCCAGAGATGGTCTGTCCTTGGCATAAGCCTGGGGTAACTAGGTGGTTTGGATCTTCTCTGTCTTGTAAGTGAAAAACCAGGAAAACACAGTGTGTGTATTATACAAGGAACAAAGGTCCTGGAAACAGTAGCTTTCAAAAAGGAAAGACCTAGGTCTGTGTGTTTGATGTGTCAAAGCCAGTGGAATAAATCATCATTTTCTCTGATTTTACAGGGAAACGAAAGTGAGGAAAATTTATTTGATCTTTTAAAGGGCATGACTTCTGCTTTATGAGATTGCTTATTTTAAAATCTAAACATTTCAGTGTCTCATGGTACTCTAGGCAAAAGGAAGCTATCATAAGTATTGTGTAGCTATTAAGATTATAATTTAGATCTGTATTTCCAAGAAAATAGTCAGTTTTAAGTGAAACAAAAAGGGAAAAGGCTGATTTATATCACCCATCAGGAAATGTGTGTGTTAAACAGGAATTACGTTAGGTTAATGAAATTTCAGGGAATAGCATTTTACTTTTATCTTCTGCACCCTTTCTGTGCTGTCTGGATTTAGGAATAACCATGTCTTACTTTATATTCAAAGAAATTATAAAGTTGTTTTCTTTTTGGAGGGAAAAGGTAGAACTTAGGATTTGAACATGGTAAGGTCAGTCTTTCTCTATCCTGCCCTGGAAAATTATCCCAGGCACCTAGGAGAAAAAGAAACAGAAATGTAAACTTTATATTTGAAGAAATTAGATGTCTGAAACCCCAAACCAGAAAATAGGTGGAAAGGGGTTTTGAAAGATTGAATTAGGAGTATGGGAGGAAGTGGACAGAAATCACTCGCAGCTGCAGATCTTGGGGAAAGAAAAAAACGACTAGCAAATCACAGTTTCCAAGGTAAGAGATACGCCCTGGGCTTCAAATCCAGAATACCTCGTCTGACGTAGTGGCCATGAGCACACGAGCTGGTGGTAGGAGCTTCACAGGATCCAGTTCGAGACCAAGAAGCAGAGGAGGCTGGGTTGAATGAGGACGCATACAAGTGACATTTGTAGGGAGCAGCTGACCTGCGGTGGCAGGAAGGAGAAAGACTCCACATTGGCACCAGCCCCACAGCTGCCTGTCGCTTGAGGTTGGGGAGAGAGAGAAGCTCAAAAATATCTTTGTCCCTGCGTGCACACGTACACAGCCCTGCCAGGAAAAGGAAGAGCGCTCCTCTTCCCCCGAACATGGCGTGTCTCTTCTCCCAAACAAATCTTCAAGTAACTGGCCCAGGAAAAACTGCCTTCAAAAGTGAGTCTTCAAAAAATAGACCCATTCAGGAGCTAGTCAAACATAATTATAAGAAAAAATGATAAAGAAACATGAAAAAAACCCCACAAAAGATGATGAACAACACTTGGCACAGAACAAATGAAAATTATGACCAGACATTTCACAAACTAAAAACCATGGTCCACCTCTATAAAGAACCGGAGCACAGATCAGAAATATCGGAGGTCAGGGAAGAGAGGGCAAGGCAATGGGAAAGGAAGCCCGAGTTCTGGAACAAATGAAAACTGTCAAGGGAATGAGGCTGAAGTTAAAAGTGAAACAAGACGTGTTTAGAAAACAGGAATGAAGTGAGCCAAACGAAATAGAAATAGTTAAAAAGGGTCAGAGAGTGAATGCTAGATATAAACAAAATGTACAAAAATTCCTTAAAGAAGGATACAAGTAATAGAGAAAACAAAAACTTGGAAGGTAATACAATCAAGAAAAGTTTCCAGAAATCAGAGACCTTGAATCTACAGTTTGAAAGGACACACTGTACTCAGGGAAAATTAACATAGAACCTTGTAATATATCCCAGTAAAGCTATTGGACTTCAAATGTGAAGAGTTTTTTGAAATACAGGCTAAAAGATGAACTTAGTTATAAAAGAACAAATTTTGGCTGCTTCATATCGTCAGAAGAATCAACAGAAGAACACTGTCAAATCCTTCGGAAGAGTAACTTTGAGCCAAGGATTTTATAGTCAATGACATGTTTAAAATAAAAATTTTTTATCGTCACCCGAGAACATTTTTTTCACTGCTTTTAGAGATAGAGGAAGGGAGAGGAACATCAAAGCAAGAGAAGCATTGACCGACTGCCTCCCATACTCGCCCGGACCAGGGGTCGTACATGCTCGGACCCGAGAATGAACCTGCACCCCAGGTGTGCGCCCTGGCCAGAAACCGAACTCCAACAAACTGGGCCACACTGGCCAGGGCAGTCAATTAAATTTTTTTAAAAAGACAAGTTTTTAAATGTAATAATTTGATAGAATATTTCTCCACGAACCCTTCTTGAAGAATGTAGTCAAAGACAGCCTTCAGCCCACCCAGATAACTGGAAAAACTTATAGCAAAAGAACCAGTTATGAGCATTGGATCTGTTTCACTGTAGGTTAAAGTGAATTTGGAGATGATACAATAGAACAGAATGGAGACGTTAGATGACCTGACAGCGAAATTATCTAACCAAATTGGAAAGGAGAAGGGGAAAGGAGATGGGAGGTAAAGTAAGAATGCCCTTCCCTCATCTTTAATAGCTAGTGTTCAGCGGGTATCATTTAAAGCTAACAGATAAACCTAGTTGTAGATATATTTAATTGTACAAAGTTAAACTGGAAGAGAATATAACAGACTAAAACAGGATAGTGGAGGGATGGTGCAGGAAAATGTCTTAATTTCATCATTTCTTATAGAGGATTAAGTAAATACTATCTAAAGAAAGAAAGGTTTATAGATTAATAAAATAACTACTAGGTAAAAATATAAACCATATGAAATATCAAAATATACACAAAAAGGAAAACAAACTCCACAAAGGGTAACAAAAATAATTGATAGAACTAAGGCCAATATCTGTCATATCAATAAATATAAGTGGGAATCGGAGGTCAGAAAATGGCATCCACCAGCTTGGTCATCATAAGGGCAAGCCACGCCCCCGCGGACACTGTTCCCTAAAGAGCAGCAAAAGCACTGGGGTCAGCAGGAACAGCGTGTCGTTTCTGGGTGTTCACTCCAAACTGACTTTTTTTTTTAACTCAGCCTACTAACTACAATGAAGGTGCTTCGTGTCTCATGCAGGTCATTAGCTGCATTCCTTTGAAGGAATTAAAGATCCAAAACTAATAAATGACTTAAACCAAAAAGAGAAAAGGCTAAATTATTATTTATTTTGAGCTATTACCGGGAACCCAGAAAATGCGACGTTTTGTTTTTGCAAGCTCCTGGAATATAAACAGTCCCTTAGGCTGAGGCGGCATGACAGTCAGTCGCTCACCGTGTGTGTCTAATGCTGCTGTTTCACCCTCAGGACCAAAGCCTTGTGTTACTTGGTGCCTGCTTTCATGGGACTGGCAGTGCACACACGCAGCCCACAGCGGGGCACACGGGTTCTAGTTTCAGCGACCTCTTGCAGTCTCTGATACCAGCTTCCCAAATCTTGAACTCGGTTGTTCGAGGTTGGACACTTACTGCACCAAAAACAGGCCTAGTGGAGCACTTTTTTAAAAATCCTCTCCCGAGGACATGCTTGTTGACTTGAGAGATAGAGCGAGAGAAACATCTGTTGGTTGCCTCTCGTACACTCCGACCAGGAACTGGACCTGCAACCTCGGCACGTGCCCTGACCGGGAATTGAACCCGACACCTTGTGGTTTACTGGACAGTGCTCCAACCAACAGAGCCACAACAGGCCAGGCCAGGGCACTTATTAACAGAGTGTAGGACTGATGGGACCAGATCGAAAACCCATGCCTTGCAGCAGGAATATCAACCCTGCCACCGTGAAGGAAAATCGGAGGCCGTGCTGCCTTCCTCAGGGTCTCCTCCTGGTCCAGCCTGGCAGCTGTCCGCGGTCTCTGCTTATGTGGGCGCTGCTTTCACCAGCAGCCGACTATTGCATTCCATCTCTCCCTCCTGCTTCCCACTGGTTCTTCATTCTACCTCCATCCAGACTCCTGCTCTTGGTGTATGTCTGGGCAGTGAACAGAGATGCTTTCTTGGAGTTCCCTGTAAGGAAAATAGGGACAAATTAAAGGACAAAATCCTCGTGTCCTGCAGGCAGAGCCACCTTACTTGAAAACCTTTTGGGCTTGAACCTGAACGCGTCAACCTCCCCTCCCGCTAAGCGAAGTCCTAGTGCTCAGAGAGCAGAGCTGGGAGCACAGCTTGGCCTTGGGCAGGTGCTGGATCTACGTAGCATGCTAACCCGGGGTCCTTCTTAAAGACTCCTGCCCTAGATGTAAGCCCGCCAGGCTGAGGGACCCCCAGCACGAAGGCTGCGGTGTCCATACCAGGGCAGAAAACCAGGGAGGGTTGGGAAACAGCTGGAAGAGAGGCACTGCCTATTCTAAGGGAGTCGTAGTGGGAGGGACACAGCGGGAGTCTCCAGAGAAAGCACGAAAGTGCTTTAAAACCCACCTGGGCCCAAGAGTGAGGAATCGTCCAGTAGTCCCCCTAAGGTGAGAACTTCTCTCTGGTCCTTTCCTCTGCGCCCTGCCTGGGAAGCAGCAGTGGACCGGTGAGGGAGGAAGCGGGGGAGAGAGAAGCCACCCCCACCCTTCTCCCCAAAGGCATGCTGCTGGGGAGAGAGGTCTTTGCTTCCAATGAAAACTGAAGTGCTGATAAGGTATCTTTTTAAAGTAAACTCTTTTTTACAAGTTAATGCCATTAATGCACAAATCATTAGTGGACAACTCGATGAATTGTTGTCGATGTGACCAGCACACAGATCAAGCAATAGAACATTCAGGGACCCCATAAAGCCTCCTTGAATTTTCTCTCAGTCACCCCATCCCCTCAAAAAATATACTGTAGATTCGTGTGGGCAGATTTGAGCTTTATGTAAATGAGATGGACTGATCACTTTTAATGACCGAATTGAGGCTGTACCTGTCACTTGATGAGTGTACCGGGTCAGATGGCATCCTCCGAAACTTAATGCCCACTGCAGCCTCAGAATGTCGACCATGCTGGGAAATAGTCTTTGCAGATGTAAGTGGTCAGGGAAGGTCGTACCGGGTTAGGGCGGGCCCGGCATCCAGTGGCTGGGGGCATCTGCGGGCTTCCCAGGGCTCTCCGCTGCCGGTTTACTGAGGACTTGAGGAAAAACTAACGTGTAGGAAGCACAACCAGCCACTTGCAGAAGAAGTGGTCTGCTTTATTTCATTTCCTGAGGGTAATTCTGACTTGTGTTTTAGGTTTATTTCTTATCACTGCAATGTATGGTTGATACCTTCTCCATCTCTAATTACTATTTATCAGGGAAATTTCCTGTCACTGTTAAATCAGCATGATAAAATTTAATTTTCGTTTCACTTGGTATGTAAAGATATTTTAAATATAGATAGATGTACATTCAAAATCTATTACTAACGTACATGGCATTTTTGCTTTTATTTGTTATTGGTCTTACACATTTTTTGACAAAATTGCCTAGTCACATCCTAACATTTTTCTATGAAAATCGTGCATGTGATTGAACTAGAACACTTCCCGTTTTTTTGTGTGCATCATGCTTCATATCAGATTCAGTTGTGTGTACCCAAAACCAATGCTGTGTTTCATTTACGTTACGATTTAAATGGCAAACAATTTTCCAGAGGTGGCACATTCCGTGGTATCTAAACAAAGCGTGGTTGAAAATGGCAATGGGTCCGGGGAGCCAAGTGCCCAAGTAACAACAGCAGGAATCGAGTCACACAGAACTCTGAGTGTTTGGTTTATTGAGGATGTGATGTACTCAACTGTAATATCATTAGAGACTGCATCATTTCTTTGGAGACCTTTGAGAATGAGAAAGAGTATCCATTCATTGGAAAAATATCACAGCGAAATGAGGAGAAGAACAGAATGATTTGTAATGCAAACCAATCAGGAAGCCCAGCCAGTCTTCGTTCTGCTCTAACAATTTGGGATGTTATCCTTCTTTCTTAGCTATTTCCTTTAGGAAGATGTATTATCAAAACATGAAGCGGTGTCGGGGATGTCAGTTATTCAGTAATGGGTTCATTCAGTCTGTACCAACAGTGAACTTCTCTGGGTTCCAATTTGATGAGAGTGAGCAGAGCTCAGCAGCTCAGTTCGGTGGGCGAAACAGAATAGGATTCGACCGTGATGCAGAGAGGCCCGGGACCCCCAGGACACCTGGGCGTGGCCCCTCATCCAGGTGGAGGCTCGGGCCAGAGGCCGAGGTGGAGCTGAAACATGCTTGAGTGTTGAAAGCTGAGGAATTAGGAGAGGAGTGGGGGAAAGCAGGAGTGTGCCCTGCTGAGCGAGCCCGTGGCCCAGCGCAGGAGTGAGAGGCTCGGGCTTTTGAGGAGTTCTTAGCGGTGGGGGCGGTTGGAGCCTTGGCCGCCTTCTCTGGGGCAGCGTGGAGCCCCCGGAGGGCTTTACATGTACTGTGTTTGTGGGTCATCTGCTCGACTCCTTTTGAACGTGGCACTCTGCTGCTCTTGTGCTTCAGATTAGTAATTCAGTGCACCCCCCCCAGTACCCAGCCTGTCTGTTGTTCAGATTAGTAATTCAGTGCACCCCCCCCCAGTACCCCGCCTGTCTGTTGAATCCAGGTAGTGACAATGCAGAAGGGAGACAGAACCGACTTCTGACTTATGGTTCAGACAAGTTAGTGCAAGGAACGTTTAAGTGCAATAGATGTGAAATGAGCAAAGAGATATTTTAAAATATTTTGTGTTCAGTATTTGTGTACATCCTGTAGAGAAATCTGTCATTAGCTGCATATTTCCAGGCACTGGTGAAATTTTGGGGGCATGAATTCCTTTTGACTTGAGTGGACGTAGTTCTCATTAGTAATTGTTACTGAAGTAAAGAGGAAATGATATCAGCAGATGCGCGGAGCTTTCCTTCACACTGAATACACCATTCATGTAGACAAAAAGATCATTTCTCAATTCAGATCGGAATATTCTAATTTAAGGCCTAAATCAGTTGTGTCATGATCTCTATGGAAACAAAGCTTTCCACTGTGCCCCACCGCATGAGTGACTCGCTTCTTCTGTAGACACACACGAGGGAGACGCAGATGCTGCTTTTTCCACTTTCCCCTCAAAACTCGCTCACAACAGAAGAAGACACTGTAGTCGGTGACATGTTTGCATGTTTTATAAAATTTAAAATATCTGTTCAAATTTCCTTGTAAATATTTGCTGTTTAAAAGGACTGAAGGGAAAATTAGGAGTCGGTAAGGGGAGAAAAAAGCGAGGAGGACAGTGGGCGAGGATACAGGGAGTGTTTGGCCTGCCCTGGGAGAAGGCCAGGGAGGTGGTTAGAGGCTCAGCCTCAGGGTCGGTCCTGGTGCCATCTTGTGGGTGGACCTGGAAAGGACCAAGCGGACCGACACCAGCTTCTGTGAGGATGGCCTGCAGAACCCCAGAGTTCCACACAACACTGGAATAAAACTGCAAGGCACGCACCAGAACCCTGGTCGGGGGATCAGCGGATTTGACTGTGTCCTGTCCATCAGCAAGCCCTAATCACTCTGCCTCCAAAGCACACCCCACAGCCACCTACCTCCTCATCTCCACGGAAACTGCCAGGCTAAGCTGCCACCCTCTCTGCTTGGACTTCTCTGCAAGCTTCCTTACTGGCCTCCTCGCCTCTCTTCTCTCGCTCTCCCTGTCCCTTCTCTACAAGTAGCCAAAGGGATCTTTTTAAAAAAAATTAGATCATACCACTTCCGTGTATAAAACTCTATAGTGGCTCTTCCTGAAAATAGAATGAAACTCAGGTTTCTTGTCCTGGCTTAGAAAGCTCTGCACCCCACGGCCCCTGCCTCGCCGCAGCCTCATCTCCTGTCCTCTTCGTCTTCGCCCGTGCTCCCTGTTCCCACTGTGGGTCCTGTGCGCCGGTGCCCTCCGCCAGCCGCTCCTTCCCCCTTCGCCTCCTGGCTCCTCCTCCTCCTCGCCCAGACCTCGCCTCCCCGTCGCTGCGTTAGGGGACTCTGATTCCCGACTCTCTGTCAGGTCTCCCCCGTGAGGGATGCCATCTGTCTTGTTCTCCGCTGAGTGCTCACTGCCTAGACAGCCATTCGGCACAGTGCGGCTGCTCAGCGAAGATTTGTCGGATGGAGGAAGGCTGCCTTCCATGTTCTGGGCTTATTTCGGCGAGGTACTGGTTGGGGTCAGTGATTTCAGGTCTTTCCCAACGGAGCATGAGAAGGCCATGGGGATTAAATTCCCGGGAATTGTGTCCCGTCCCCACCACTGCCCCTTACCAGCTGTTTAGTCATAGGAAGGGAAGCAGAGTGTGTAGTACACACATAGTAGGCACTTTCTTTCTCTATTAAAACTGTACCTCGCTGTCCTAGTTTATGTTCTCCCCTACTACTGCTCGCACTGGAGTCTGGCACTGGCTCTCTGCTCTCCCGAAGCCGGCTCTGTGCTTGGCTCCTGACACGGTAGTGAGTGGCCCGCACGTGACTGAGTTAATTTGGACTCTTCCCACCTAAGAACTGGGGTCCCCTGAATCTTGTCCAGGCTGTGTCCCTTTGATCAAGCGACTATTCTTTGCCCGGAGAGGGAGGAGGAGCAGGAGGGGAGAAAGGAGGGAGAGAGAAGATGGCCACTGGCTGCAGGGACAGTGCAGCTCAGGACAAAATCTGATCCTAGTGTTTTACTCCAGTCCCTAGGTTTGTATGCAACTAATGCAAATAGACCCCAGCATAACTCCAGTTTCTAATAATGGGATGCAGGAAAAAGGGAGAGATCACAGGATTCTTTTGTGGTTCCTAGTGCTTAGGCTTTTCAAAGATTCCTGATTTCTTTCTTCCTTTATGTTCCTTATGAAATATACTCTGAATATGAAAACGCTCTGAGAACTGGAAGTTCTGGCTTGTATACACATGTTCGTGTAAAAGCCGGTGTGAGTGTGATTTTTAGGCAGAGTGATTCAAAAAGATTAGCTCTTGTGTCAACAGTCATTCAGAAATATTTTTTGAGCGCCTGCTGGGTGCCAGGCACTGCGTTGGGTATTGGAAATATAGCGGAGTATAAAGCAGATAAATTTCTGTCTTCATAGAGCTTACATTCTCCCACTAGATAATAAAGGAGACAATAAAACAGTAGTGTGGCAAATGGTGACTGAGAGCCATGGAGGAAAAGCAAAGCAGGCAAAGGAACAGGGAGGGTCGGAGGAGTAGGGATGTCGGACGGGTTGGATCTGTGTCTCCTCTTCCGCCCACACGACGATCAAGATTCATAACGCAGTGACTTTGCCTTATAGAGGCACATCTTAGTGATGTTAGGTCAGTTAGGCAAAAAAAATAAAAAAAGAAATGTGATGTTTTATCAAAGCTTCTAATAATAATTTAGTTCATGTTTCTGTCAGCCATATATTTACAAAAGTTACTTTAAAATATTAAAATATATACAGACATCCTAATCTGATACCTTAATGTCACAATCTTTTTATAACAATAAATTTAAATAAATACATAAATATTTTAAAATCCAAAGACTAAACTCAACAACTTGCATAATTACCAGTACCAGCCTATGAGCATACTGTTTGTTTCTGTAATACCTAAAAATATTCGTTGCTTTTGAAGCAAAGATTAAATCAGTGCTGCGTTATTAAAATTAATTAAAAAATGATTTTTCTCTTCTAAATATTAGTGTAAGAAGTAAATATTATTAAGAGAGCTGTGGCCTGAAGCATTAGGTCAGCCTGATCCTGATTTTCATACACAAAGGACGAGCACAAGAATGCCAGTAGTTCTGATCCCCTCTCCAGAGCCGCTGGGAAGTTGTTTATTCTTTGAGGGCCCAGTGCTGACGTCAACTCACTGAGTAATGTCATCAGATTTCCTGGTGGTGGTTATTTTGGGGGGTGGGGGGTAAGTAGTTGTCGGACTTTCCTGGGCCACTGCTTCGCCGAGTCTCGGGAGCCGGAAGTGCCCCGTAGACAGGAAGTAAGGTTAACGTGCAGTCTCACTGAGTAAATAAAGTGTTCAGTGGTGAAGCAGAATGGCCAGGACAGTGGTGTTTGAAAACGATATTGCTAAAATTGTACTGAGGCAAAATTCATAATCCTTAAAAAATTAATGTGTGGCTTCTTTTGTTTCTTACAAGTGATGCAGTGGTGTTACTTACTTTTGTAAGTCGAGATATGAAGTTACGCTGTCCTTTGTCTGTAAAAGTTGCTTCACCCCTTCCGCTGTGCAGAGTCGCTCTCCCCGGAGGGAGGAGGCTCGGCCTGGAGCCAGCCCCACTTGTATCTTGTCCCTCAGCTCGTGACCAGTGCTGTGTACGCACACACCTGTGTTTCTTCCAGACCAGAACAGTCATTGACATTTGACATTGTTATTAACTAACGCCTTTACCTTTATTTTTCTCTTCCCAGTTTCCTTAATTTTGTACTGTGGACTTTCTCAAACGTAGACTTGAAAGCTTATTTACTTAATTCTTGTTTCATGACAAAAAGATTTAAGACTGTGAATTTTGCCTCTGAGTAAAATTTAGCAGTACCCTGTAAGTCTATTACATGATATTTTCGTTTTTATCATTTTCCAAGTAATCTGTAGGTCTAATTTGCATTTCCTGCTCTGATCCAGCAAATACATGAGTTAATATTTAAAATTTTTTTAGGGGTGGGGGTATTTGTTGTTAATTTTGTTTAAATGTATGTTTTAAATTTCTGCTTCGATTGTATTATGGTTAAAGAATAAAAACTGTACATGTTTTAAGAACATGTTTTCAGGTTTTCTTTGTGATCTCGTATATCATTTGTTTTTACAATATTCATAAATACTTTCTTTCTCTCCCTTCAGACTTTATTTTTTATCTGTTTGGTTTTTTTATCATTATTAAAGATTTTATTTATTATTTATTCATTTTTACTGAGAGGGGAACTGCAGCCCAGGCGTGTACCCTGACCGGGAATCGAACCAGCAGCCTTTTACTTTGCAGGATGACATCCAACCCACTCAGCCACACTGGTCAGGGCTATTTGATTCTTCGTAGCAAATCTTGTGTCTTCTGCGTCCGAGGCCGCAGACGCCCGTGCATACAGAGGACCACAAGCCGTCGACCTACTTCTGTATCTCACGCAGTGGCAGCCTCCCTCCTGCTGCTGGGTTTTTCTGCTCTCTTGTGGAACTGTCCCCTGCACTGAAGGAAATTAACACAGTGATTCTTTTTTCATTATTTTTCCTGTCATTTTCTTCCTTCTCTTTCTTTTCCCTGAGTAGTGCCATTGTATTCCCTAAGCACTAGGCCTGTATCATTCCTTGTTCTTTCATTCATTCGCTGCTTTAAAATTTGTTCATTAAAAACCAAAACTGAGAGTGGCCGTCTGTGCGCCTCTGCTCCCCTCTCTGGCCGCCGTGGGGCGTGAATGTGTAGATCAGATCTCCCTCTGAAGGCTCTTCTCTTGGACGTCCTCTCAGACACTGGCATCGGCGTGCCTCTCAGCGTGAGGCCGGCCTGTAACTCGCAGCTCAGGGGGCTGGATGGTGCCGTTCTCACTCTCCCACCCTGCCGCAGAGCCCGCCCCCTCAGTGTGAGGTCTGGAATAGTCCTGACCCTCATTCTCCTGCCTCCTGAGAGACGAACCTCCTACAGAGTGAAGCAGAAACTGCGCCAGCGTTCCACAGTTAGTGGACATCAGCTTCTAGCAGTTAACAGTATGCACGGGTGTCCCCACAACGGAGTGGGTTTGTTCCACGTGTTTACTGCGGATGGGCCACCGCCTGAGGGGAGAGGCTGGCCGCGGGCGGCCTCGGGCAGCGTCCAGTTCTGCTGCTGCTGTGTCGTGGGGATGGAGTCCTCCCATCACCTGCAGGCCCCCGGAGGGCGCAGATACCTTCTACCCGTGCAGTGTTTCTAGGAAATTGCAAAAAGGTGTCTCTCCCTCTGCGTAGGGACCCAGCGCCAGGGTTCATCGCTGCGGGGGCTGGGTTTGAAAGTGCCAGCTGTGTCTCAAAGAGCTGTCTCTGGCCCGGAGGCCCCACGGCTCTGCCTGCCTATTTGTGCGCCGGTTCATCATCTCACGGCAAAGAGAGACGTCGGCGGGGAAGGCAGCAGTGTCGGCCGCTGTCCGATCACGGGCTCGTCATGTTGTGGTCTCGTTTGACTGTGGGCCGAGGGAGGCTCAGCAGCTCACTCACAGTCCACGCGGCAGGAAGGGAGAACCCGGACCCCACTAGTTTCACTCCCCCTCCTTGCTCTCCACGCGTCCCGGGTTATGAGGAGATTCCCGGGATCCCTCTGTCTGATCACCACTTACTCTGTGCCGTTCTTCTCTGGGGTAGAAACTGCACCTTCGTCTGTGGCTGTGACTAGAGAGAAAATTTTAAGCAAGCTTACTTTTTTCTTATATTTACACAGATCTTTTTCCTACAGGCGGCAGCTGAAGTGCAATTTGGCCCCATGAAATTTCGTCCAGATCAACTCCAGGTAATGATAAACCATGCTGTGATTTTCTCACGTTGATTTTCTTTAAAGAGGTAGGGAGGGAGAGGATAGTCTTCATTTCAGACAGCGTGTCGGTGCGATAGTTACGTAAGAGGGTGTACTTTTCTTAAAAGTATATACATTGAGGTGTGTACAGGTGAGGGAATGCCTGCAACCCACTTCAAAAGGTTCAATAAAGAAAGGAAGGGATATAATTTTGTGTGTGTGTGCATGTGTGTGTGTGTGTGTAGGGAGGGGCGGGGGCGGGAGAGTGAGCAAAGGTGGCAAAATGCTAACCACTGATGAAAACAAAAGGGTCCCCTAGCGTTCATTGTCATTCACAACTTCTGTAGGTTTGAAATTTTTCAATATGAAAAATCACGTTCTTTCCTATGTTTCTGAATTAGCTCTAACAGCAAAAAATATCTATAAATTGTTTCATCCAAAGTATTCAGACAAAAATAACCAATTGAAATTTAGTCCCAGAGTTACTTGATGTTTCCTGCGCAGAAGCACATGTTCACTATTTCAGTTTTTTGAACATGTGGAAAGAGGCCGGCAGAGGTGTGCTCTCTTAGTTCTTTGCGTTGGTGCACACAGGTGAGCTTAGAGGACCTAAGGGTCGGGGGGCAGGGTTCGGTCAGCTCCGTAGCCTCTCCCATAGCACCCTGGGCCCCAGGAGCAGTGCTCCCCTGAGCCGGGCTGGGGGGCCTGGCTGCGTGGGGGAGGCAGCAGCCCGGCCCAGCGATGCGGGCCAGGCACCGGGGCAGTGAGCACAGATGCCGCCGCCTCTCGCACCCGGTGCTGCTGTTTCCGTGTCCCCGAACCGACAGGGCTTCGAGGGCAACATTTCGGTCTGCTTTAAATCTCTTCTTGTAAAAATGTAAAGTAATTTTTTTCACCTTGGAGAAATTGCTTAAAATCCTGAGTCAAAACATTCAAGTACGTTATATATAACGTATTAGTATTCTAGGACTTGGACTGAAATACTGGCATTTGCCATCGAAGGACTTGCCTGGTTAACTCACTATTAACTGAAATACGTATGTGTGTGGCTTAACTGATGGAGTTTCAGGATGAAGTGCTTGATCAAGCCTTTGAAAGTTTACATCTGTGGACTTGACTTGGGAGTTTTCTGTGGCTTGTTAAGGAGTGAAATTCCAACATCTCTCTCTCTCTCTTTGTTTTTAAGTGTTTCTGCTTTTTCAATTCAGGTACTTTTAGTGTTTACCAAAGAGGACAACCAGTGTAACGGGTTCTGTAAGGCGTGTGAAAAAGCAGGGTTTAAGTGCACGGTTACCAAGGAGGCCCACTCCGTCATGGCCTGTTTCCTGGCCAAACACCACGACATCATCATCATCGACCACCGGAATCCCCGGCAGCTGGACGCAGAGGCGCTGTGCAGGTGAGCCCGGACTCAGCCCGGCTGGGCCCACCGGTGTTTGTGACGATAAGGCAGCCCAGGAATACCTGAGGTTAAATCCAGTGTCCTTTACATTGCCTTCCGTGCATGTAAAGTAAGCAAGACATGATTAGATTAGCACATCATTATTTCTTGGTCTGATCTTTATCTCTTGTTTTGTTTCACTTTGCTTTGCTTAAAACGGTACGAAAGTATGAATGAGGACCGTTAGGTGTTAAGGTGAAACCCAGTATGTAATTAACCTCCACCTGCATATTGCTGCAACAAGTTATTATAATTTTCCAGATGTTTGAAAATTTGTCTTCTAATGTTAGGAGAATGTGCCTTGTTTATAATACTTGTAGAATATCATCATTAGGAGAGAATTCTGGGTAGCATACATAAATCTAAGAAAAGCAATTTAAAAAAACTTACTTGCTGCTGATGGAAGCAAGGCAAAGTGAAATATTCATTTTTACTTACTAGATTGGGGAAGGACAAATCATAATTTTAATATAAAATTTTATGCTTTAATTTTAAGGGCATTTAAAAGCTTGACTTTTAGGAGATAGAAGGGATTTGAACTAAATGTAACGGGTTGAAAACTGAGATAACAGGAAAAAGACACGGCCTTAGAAGGCTGTTTGCATTCCCTGTGCCCCTCTGCTGGGGTGTTCAGGCCTCTTCACACTCCTCGTGGGAGGCCAGATACTCTTCTGCTGTGTTTCCAAATCTGCCTCGCACATCTTCTCCGTTCTGGGCACGGCGTGTTCTGTTAGAGGCACGCGGTGAGGAAGGCGTGGTTCTGGCCTCTGCGGAGCGAAGGCTGTAGTGGGCAGGACAAGGGAGCGATGTTGGCGCAGGCTGCTGCGTGCCCCCGGAGGACGTGCACACTGCGGGCTGCAGGTTCCGCGTCAGGGAGGGCTCCACGCGGGGCATCTGGGTCGAGTCCTGAAGGGTGAGCGGGAGTTTTGAAAGGAAGAAAGGTGGAGAAAGCATCCTGGATAAAAGGGAGCAGCGCCTGCAGGGACAGGCAGGGTGCCCGGGGCTGCTCTGCTCCTGGCTCTTCTTCGGAGAGACCTGCTTTCTTGCCCAGGGTAGGGCGAGTTCAAAGTGGCTGCACGCTCTGGCGGAGCCGTTTCTTTTCCTTCTCCTACCCCTCTGTGTCACACTTACTTCCGTCCCCTCTAACCTCTTGGCCGTCCCCATTCCCACGGCCATTCCCCAGGCTTCCTGGGACCGTTCAATTTACTGTCCGGTGAGCCTCTACTCCGTGGGGTAATGTCCGTGGCGCAGTGTCTCCTACTGTCTCGGCCAGCCCTCCATCCTTAACCTTTTCCGTCAGGTGTTGATTCTCCTCTTTTAGACCGATGAGAACGTCTTGCGTTTCCCAGTTTAGATTTTGCCTACGCTCTGCCTAGGAGCGCGTCTCTGTGCTGCTCAGCACACATGGGGAGCCGGCCCTTGCACTCTCCGTCCCACTGCGCTCTGGCCGTCGCTGTGGTAAATGCACGTAAACTAGCACTGCCTTGGGTCGGAAGAGGCAAGTGACCTGTCCCCTGTGAGCCTGAGGGAGGGAAAATGCTCCGCCGGCGACAGCGAGGCCAGCAGGGAGCGGCACGCGTGGAAGGCGTGTCCTCTCGGTCGGCGGTCACAGTTGTGCTCCGTGATTGTCAGGGTCCATGTCCAGGGGTTGGGAGCTTGTCCCCAAGTGCCAGAGACCAAGTAGCCAAGAAGGAGGACCCGGAGTGTGAAGGGAGCTTTCGCTCCTCCTCCTGCCTCTCCCCCAACTTTCACTGTTCTACAAAATTATGTTTTTATTTTTTAAATTGCTTTAAATTTATTTTAAATTTTGTTTTTTTTTTAAATAGGTCTATTAGATCCTCAAAAGTGTCGGAAAACACAGTTATTATTGGCGTAGTACGCAGGTAAGCTTTCATTTCTTTTCCTTTTCGACTTTGAAATTTGTGTGTCAGTGAAACGCTGGCTCTTAACAGAGGCCTGAAGGGCAGCCTGCAGGCTGTGCGTGCGCAGCCCTTGCTGGTTTGGCCTTTTCTTTCTCGTGCTTCACTCTCTTTGGCTTTGGCAGTGACCTTAGTGGTGGGAGTTTCTACCCTTGTGCTTGGGTCTGTGATTTTGGACTGCCTTCCACTTTAGAGAGCCGCACAGCGCTAGAGAATTCCGCGCCCGAACGTACGAGTGTCTCCAGGCCTGTCTTCCGGGGCCTTCCAACTCCAAGGATCTGTCTGTCTGTCTGTCTGTCTATGGGGATTTGAATTACACATAAACAAGGGATGTCTTATATTTCACCCTTGCACTGGAAGTAAGGAAAGGATAAAATATGTGAGAAGGGCAGAATTCAAATAAATGTTTTTAGCTTACTTATTTTTGTAGATAAGAAGAAATATTTCTGTGTTCTTTAAATTATTTTCCCGAACTTGTTGCGGAGGGGAGAAGGGATTTTTTAATTATTTATCTTTATTAAAGTGGCGTTGGCCCATAACATGTAAGTTTCAGGTATGCAGCATTATAATGCGACATCTGCGTGTACCACGTCTCACTTGTGCCAGAGTCTGGTTTCTTCCCCTCACCATGCTGTTGACCCTGTTTGCCTGTTTCACCCTCCCTCGGGGGTTTTAAAAAATAAACAGGCGGTAGAATAAGATAGGAAATGATTTAGTTTAAATTAAAGTGTCTACATATGGTCACTCCTTTATTTTGACTGTGAATGTAACCTCTGTATTCCAGGCATTACTGTACACTACCAAAAAGCTATATATGAAACTAAAACAGAAAACTATTTCTGATTTCACACTTTTGATTTGTGTATCGCTCTAACTCATCCAAAAGTACTCGTTGTAGGACAGTCGTAGTGTCATGTAATCTAGCGGGCGAGCGGGCGAGCGGGCACTGCTGACAGCCGTCTCCGACCGTCCGCTGTGTTCCTCTGCAGGGCGGAGAGGGAAGAGCCGTCCGTGCTGCCCCTCATTGCTGCCGGCTTCACCAGGGTAGGTACCCTCCTGTGCGGGCGCCACTCAGCACGGGGACGTGTCCGTTCTCAGTTCAGAGCCAGCGAAGGCTTCGAATTAATTTGAAGAAAGAAAATTTGTTGTCCTCGTGCTGTGTTACATTTCGATCTAACTCTCGAAGCTAGTAATCTAATAATCTACAACACCTCGCTTTCTCGGTCTCTCAAAACCGTGCCTGCGACAGTCCCCTTTCATGGCGTGCTCCTGAGCAGTTACCCCAGAGGGCGTGTCGTTGTAACGCCTGTTTGTGTACATGCAACCTTGAAGTCAGTTCAGATTCTGGGAATAAGGCCACGCAAACTCGGCTCCCTTCTCCCCGCCCCTACTGCCGGTCTGTTGGTTTCTCCTGGGCCTGAGGGCTGAAGGGGTTGGCCAGCTGGTTGCCAGTGGGCCTTGGGACTCATGGTGGAGAGAACCCACGTGCGGCTGACCCTTGGGGAGATGTGCAGCCCAACTTTTTATCAACGAGACAGTCAAGAAACCTCAAACCATGAATTTAGTGTAAAGCATTCCGGACGGTAGTTCTCCTAGGTGCCTGCCGGAGCCAGTACAGACCCTCTCCAGGGGAAGACCCCTCATCTTTGGCCTCGGAGATTCTCCACAAATCGTTGTGGGCGGGCAGCAGGCAGCGCCCGGTCACAGCTGACTGGTGCGCAGGGGGCGGGGCTGTGAGCGAGGGCCTGGCGGAGGCAGCAGAAACACACCCTGGCGCTCTCAGGCACTGGGCTCCTCGGGCGTGAACTTAAAGCCATTGAGCTTATTACGTGTAAAGGAATAAAATACTAAGCTTGGAAATATCTGCAAGGAGTAGCAAGCTGTGAAAAGTGGCACAGCCAGTGTTAAACAACGTAATGGAATTGTGAGCACATAAACGAACACATAATAAACGAAAATCTTAAACCTTAAACAGGCCAGAAAAAATGATCCAGCATGTAGCTCAGAGGTAGAATAATAGAAAAGGCTGGAGAGAGGCTAAGCAGTGTGGAGCTAGAGTGCAGCCTTAGCGTGTACATAACAGCAGTTCCAGAAGGGCAGCAGAGAGAGTGAGCAACGGTGATGTGTGAGGAGCATGTTCCGAACTGGCAAGAGACTAGTCCACAGACTCAGAAGTCCCAGCCGGTCGTTAGTGACACGCACACAGCCGAGATGCTCTTCCCCGAAAGCCCTACGAGGAGAGCATGTTTAAGCCCTATTTGTTTTCAAAGCTATTTTGGTGCCCATCCGTTTTCAGCTTTCATTTCCCGTTCATCGTGTCAGACATGTTTCAGACTCCAGTTGCCAAACTGAGACGTCTGTTGAAAAGCACGCTTTTGGCGGATAGACACGGAAACTTAGGGGGCGCGGGTGCTGTCTGTCCGCAGAGGTACGTGGAGAACCCGAACCTCACGGCCTGCTACAACGAGCTGCTGCAGCTGGAGTTCGGAGAGGTGCGCTCGCAGCTGAAGCTCAGGTAACTCTGCCGCTGCAGGGGCAGACTTGGCTGGGACCCACGGCTACCTCTGGGTGGGCGGCGGGGGCGGTACCGACCTCCTGCCGAGACGGACGGGTGACACGGTGGCTCCTCCCCTCACACAGACTTTCGGGGTCGGCCTGGGCGCTGCACAATTGGACATGTTAGCAACCGGAGACTCAGATTGCAAGGGGGACTCCAAAATAATAGTGAATGAAAAGCAGGATATAGAAATATGTACACTGAATTCTCTGTTTTGGTTCTTAAGAAAAAATGCTTTCAGTCTACACACACAGCCACCTTTAAGCATTGGTCATCTCTCTGGTAGGTGACATGTTTTCCTTTCTACAGTAACCACTTTGTCATTGGCTGTTGATGACGTTTTTTTAAAAAAAAAAGTGAAATGGGTGAAAATCTAGCTCCTTGTTAAGCTTTCACGAAAATCAGAAAAATTAGTGAAACTATATGAGGTTGACAGAGGAAAAAAGTCAGTTGCTCCCTGCTAAACTCCCGAGGAGAACTAGGCCGCCGCCCTCTTTCCGAGGGGAGCAGAACCGGGGAGCTGGAGGTGGTGGTAGAGCTGGTTGTTGCCCAGCCGAGACCCAGAGACCGAGCCCCGGGGAGGTTAACCGACAGCCCGGCCCAGCCTGGCCCCTACACACGACTGGGAGCGCCCTCCTTTTCTGCCTGACTGCGCCGAGTTCGGTGAGCTGAGCATCGCCTGCCCCGAGGCGCCCCCCGCGTCCCCTCCACACTCCCCGGACTCCGGTCACACTCCCGTCCCCTTCGTTTTGCTTCCTGAGTCTCTGTGGAATACCCCTCCTCATCTTCCTCTTCGGGCGCCGCCTTCCCTCACCTGGACCGTGGAACCGTCAGTCCCTACCCCTAGTCTCGACTCCGTGTCGGTTCCCCACACTGCAGGGTCACGTCCTCCACTTGGGTTTCCGTTCCGCAGTGCCTCCCTCTGCCTCCACAGTAGACTTCAAACTCCACTGTCCCCTGTCCTCGCCTGGCACGCGCTCTGCTCTGTGCTGTGCGCCGGCCCACGGCCAGGGGAGCGTCCATAGTAAGGAAGCTAGGGAAACCTGAGGGGGCAGGGACTGTGGGCTACAGACTTGGGGAGACAGAGTCCAGACTTGTTCTCCTGGATGTTAAAATGCACTCAACCGGAGCAAGCAACTGTGTGTTGCAGCTGGACCAGTGAAGTCTAGAAACAGCTGAGTGTATGTAAGACTTTAGTGGGTGAGTAATATGCCAATATGGGTCCGCACAGAAGAGGGAAGACTTTGCAATGAGTAGAATTGTGATACCTGGTCAGCTGTTTGGAAGGAAAATTAAATTACAGCCCAATCTCACACGCGCTCCCCAAATAAACTCTAGTGAGTTAAACTCGGCATGACATGAAAGCCAGATTCCATGAAAGAACAGAATCAGATTAGACAACATAATTATGTTCCGTTTGTCTATAGTTTTAAAAATAAAATGCCTTAAATAATGTTCAAAATTTAGACAACTAGGGAACCAAACTGGGAAAAATGAACTCCCACATTGAAGTTTCTTTCCTGCCCGGCGATGCCCCCCGGCCCCCACCGCCTTCCTCTCTGTAAAATCAATACAAGCACCCTAGGGTGAGGCCTAAAAATAAAAGTGTTCCCAAACACCAAGGACATGGGAGAATGCCCACGAAACAAGGCTAAGTGAGCAAAGCAGAGGATAAAGCTCGTCACCCCGACGATCCCAGCTTTGGAAAAGCATCTGTTTGAAGCAATGGCTTCTGATGACCGGCTGCCTCTTCTGCCGGGCTCTGTGCGGGGTTCTCGGCTATTTTCCTCCTGTGGTCCCCTCGCAAGGACTCTTCAGGGGGCGGGAAGGGAGACTTGGGGAGTTTCGGTCTCGTGCCCGGGGTCCTACAACCAGGGCTGACTTGAGCCCTGGCGTGTGTTCCACCCCCGCCCCCGGTCCTCAGACCGGAAGGAAGGGCACCAAGGTGTGCCTGGTCCTGGCGCACGTAGTGGTTGCGGGGAGGAGGTGATCTCTTGTTTGTGCTTTTTAATATTTCCTCCCCTCTTTATTTGGATTTGAATGTGTTACCTTTATCAGCAGACAAAAAGCACATTTATGCAAGTTAATGTCGTGCCCGGGATTGTATTGGATTTTGTAGTACTTACGTTAATCTGTCCTTTTTTTCCCTCCTATCCATAAAGGGCTTGTAACTCATTATTCACTGCATTAGAGAAAAGTCAAGAAGCAATTGAAATTATAAGCGAAGACCACATTATACAGGTTTGTTACTTGGAAAGTTCTGTCCTTCTGGACTGCTGTCTGTGTTCTCATTTTTAGGATTGAACCCTTCCAATATGATTTTTTTTTCTTTTTGGAGTTCAAGAGACCAGTTTTCTCCCTACAGGATTATCAGAGCAAAGTCTTTAAAATGTGTAACTTACAATAAGTTCCCTATTAGTAAGAAAAAGTACTAGTAATTACTTTTTTGTTTAAAGGGAGACTTTTGTCCAGAAGGATTACTCCCAGCAGGGGGTAGAGGGGGCAGTGACGCGAGGGAAGAGGCTCTGACTGCAGGTCTGCGGGTTCTCGCCTTTCTCACTGTTTTGGAAGGTGGTTTACACCCATACAAATCTGGTAGAAACTACTCAAAAACAACCTGGTGATTACCAAACAGATCACCCGTTATTAGCAAAGTGGGTTTAGGTCAGTGACCGCAGACAATAGGCTTGCGCTTTTAGGTGACGCCCGGAGAGGGCTGTGCCGGAGAAATGTCCCTTTTGTCTGCGGACAGCTGCGCTTTGACTGACTTCTGAGCACCCAGTCCTTCCCGCCAGTCTAACTTGTGACTCTGGGTGAAGCGTTGACGTCCATGTTCCGCAGCTGGTGCCCTGGGAGGCAGCAGGGCGGGCGGGGGCCGGGCTTGGTGTCAGACAGGCCTCGGCCCATCCAGGTGGAGCATCTTTGGGCGGGTTACGTAATCTGTCTGCATCTGCCCTGTCATCTGTACACGTGGGAGGAGCAATAATGCCACCAACAGCTTACCTTTCATCAGGACGTTCCGAGGACTAAATGAGTTAATATGTGTGAAGTGCTCCCAAGGAAAATAGACAGTTTTGAGTATTATTTTGTCGTTATTATTATTATTACTAGCACACCCATAGCTTTCCCATGCATTTTCTTCTAGTCTCCTAGGCCTATTTGAAATTTAACCACAAAACCTTACACTTGCAAACACTTCCTACTTCATACCTGCTTTCCAAATACGTTATCCATTCGCCTCACGTGAGAGAGGCCAGACACACGTTTCCTTCCCACCAAACAGATGCATAGTCCAAGACTTGGAGGGGCCGAGGGGCTCACGGACATAGAGCCTGGGCGTTTCGGGTGCCACGCTGATGCTTCATTCCACCGTGCGTGGTCTGAGCAGCCCCTGGCCTGTCTCCACGGGGCTCTTCCCTCTGCTGGTGTTTCAGTGGGAGGGGCCTGCTACTCTGCGCAGCCGCAGGGGCCCTGCCGAGAGCCAGCCCGGCCAGGCCAGGCTGCGAGGGGCAGAGGCTTCTCCGACTCCAGGGGGCTGTTCTGGGGTTGCGCTCTTGCCGCTTCAGAACTGTGTGGTGAGCTCCAGGCTCCTGGGCTTCAGCAGGGAAACCTGGTGGCATAGGGAACAGTCTTCACTGTCCTTTTTTCAAAACTTGTTTTAACTCACCGGATGCTTTATTTTTTGCCTCCCCAGTATGCAAATCCTGCATTTGAAACAACAATGGGCTATAAATCAGGTGACTTAATAGGGAAGGAGTTAGCAGAAGTGCCTATAAATGAAAAAAAGGCGGATTTGCTCGACACTATAAATTCATGCATCAAGACGGGGAAGGTAAGTGAGAGGTTAGTACCTTTTTTACTTTCGCACAACAGAGATGGAAGGAAGGAGACTTAGCGTTCATTGCACATTGCCCGTGCCAGGTAAAATCAGTCTTACTCTTTCCAGCAGGGCAGGAGAGCAGTGTAGTGGTGGTTTCCCTGTTACTCCCATTTTGCAGATAAGGAAACTGAGGCCGGGGAACTCTATAATATGATTAGCCAGTAATCAGAGTAACTTTCGCTGACACTTCCAGTCATTGTTTTCATCTTTGTAATAACTAAGTTTATCTCTCTAATAGTTGATCTAAGTGGCGGGTATGGGCAGATGGTCCGGTGAAGGATCACCAATGAGGGGCACATTCTCAGGACACCCCCGAGCCCCGAGGTTCTCTGAGCCCCGTTCACTTATGCAGCGTTTTTTAAAAATGCATCCCGTGTGCCAGGCACCTGCTGGGTTCTGGTTAACAAGAAGACCAAAGCGCTACGGCCTGCCTTAGAGAACTCACATTCCAGGGAGCCGGACAGACAGTGAAAGGCCGTTCCCCGGCCTGTGAGGAGCCCCGTGAGCGCGCGCTGGAGGGCGGACAGAGGGAAGGCGGCCGGCCTGCGAGAGGCTTTCCCTCTCTGGACAGGGGCTTCCGACACTGTTGTTAGGTTTTAAATATGAGCAGAGGGAAAACGCTCCTGCTTTTCGTAGACATTCTTAGTCTTTCCTGCTGGGCTCACCTTACGCTTTGGAAGCTGGGTAGGGACTGTCAGTGCGATCACTGGAACGAGGTGGAAAAACTGGCGACCTGCTTCCCTGCTCGCTTGGAGGCCACCATGGAAGCGACACCCTCCCCCCGTGGCCGGTGCCGCCCACCGCAGGATAGAGCAGTCTGCGGTGGGGCCTGGGCACCTTGCGAAGCTCGTGCCCCGCGTGCTTGGGCCCCTCCGAGACACCGTGAGTGTGTGTGTGTGTCCCTCGGCTTTCCCGTGGCTCTGAGCACACGCTGGTGACTAGGAAGAAATGACGTCTGAGGTGGATGGAGGGGCCCTCAGGTGTCAGGCGCACCGCCCAGGTGAGAGCCAGCGTTCTGTCCTCGCTTGGGCAGGGTGTCTTCAGAAGTAAGGTACGAGGCAGCCGTCGCCCGAGACCCAGGAGCCTGGAGGGGGCTTTGCCGTGGCCTTCTCGGTCCTGGCGCGTAGGCCCCGGGCTGCCCCTGGTCGGCCTGCCCCTGGTCGGCCTGCCCCTGGTCGGCCTGCGGTGCGGTTGTGAGTGTCATCTGGGCGGCAGCCAGCGGTGCTGGCCCTGGTGCGCCTTGATCTGATGGTGGTTACACTCCGGTGGCCAGCAGGGGTGGAGAGGGGCCCGGGGTGGGGAAGCTAGTGGCCCGGGTCTTCTGGGTCCAGGCAAACAGCGTCTCGCCCGAGCTGTGCTGCCGCGCACCAGGGACAGGCGGAAAGGGCCTCGAACTCGCACAGCAGCAGACGTGTCCTCTGAGCTCTGTGTTGATTGCGAGCAGAGCGTCTGGAAGATGACCGCACTTCCTCCCTCTGCAGCGCTGCATTTCAAAGAGGAGCCTGGTCATTCTGTGTGTGCTCAGAGCTCTCCGGGAGAGAGGAAAAGCAGCCGTTGGTCCTGTGTCAGAAGCCCGCTTGCTGCCTGGCAGCGCTGCAGCGGGATGGGGCGCGTGGCTGGGCAAGCTTTTCAGGTGAAAGAATGTGTAGCCTTTCTAGCGGCGTCTCCCCAGGGGAATTGGGGCCCCGGGACCCTGGGCCAGTGGTACCCTGGTCAGTGGGGAGAGATCAGACATGTGCTGGAAACCCAATCGAGGCTTAAGAATGGGTTAGGTGATGGGCGGGGGCTTTCGAGTGTCAGAATCTAGGGGTGCCCATCATCGGTCAGATAGTCTTGGGGGCAGAGGACAAATTCTGACGTTCAAGCAGAGAATATTGCAAACATGTCTCCCCAGATCCCCTCTGCCTGCTGTCCTGCGCTGACGGCTCCTCTGTGGGGGCTGAGGCTGTGGGGACCTTCATTTTCAGGCCGGACCCTCGTGCTCCCCCGGGGCCCCACCAGCGTGCTCTGGCCTCGCCACGCCCTCCCTCCTCCCCAGGACCTCTCCGTCAGGGCCACAGGACTCAGCCTCCAATCTTCTCCAACTCCTGGGCCTCCATTGCTCTTCTCTTTCAGAGAGTTTGAATTTTTTGCCTCAGAAATTGGGTCTTGCAGGCGCTGAGTAAATGCGGGCTGCGGGATGCCCACCCGGGACATTACAGATGGCTGCAGAGCCCTTATTCTCTCGCAGCTGTTAACCCCGGGGCCTCGTGACTCTTGTGCTTCCCTCCCCACGGGTCCCCGTCTTCTCCAGCTCTTCGTCGTCTGTGTCCTCCGAGCTCACCTGGGCTCTTCGTCACCCGCCGTGTTCCCTAGGCCACCCGTTTGTTACTGAGGCACTTTCCTGCCCTGCATAGATTCTTGCCCCTCCCCTGGCCCAGCCTGTTCTCCGGGGTCTGGTTCAACCTGCAGCCATGGGTTGAAACCACCTAGGGCAACAGTGAGTGATCTTCCCTCAGCCCGCACCCACGAGAGACCCGCCTCCGCAGCCCTGCAGTCTGTGCTCGAGCACCAGCCTCACTGTTGCCTGGACTTGGAGCCCGGGATGGCTCTGGTTCCCCTGCCTCCCCGTGGTCTCCTCCATCACATCCATCGCTGAGCCTGACGCCTGCTAGGTCCCTGCCTTTGAGTGTCCACCGCCTGGGCCTGACCTTGTTCAGGGCCTCGCACACCCTGGACTTGGGCGGGCTGAGTCCAGCTGGGACTCCTGTCTCGTGGCTCCCGCCTCCAGTCAGTCCACCCACAGCACTGGGTGACGAGGCTTGCCTGCCACCATTCTGACCCTGTCACCCGCTCCGTGTGGAGCTCACAGCCCTTAGCGGGGCTCCCGGGGCTCTGTCGTCTGACCTCAGCCTGCCTCTTCCGCTCTGTAAGTGGAAGCGCGGCTGTTCTCTGACTCCCGCAGGCAAGTGCTGTGCTAGCCCTGGGGGTAGGCGGCAGTGGCAGTGGTTTAATTAGGGTGAGGAGCACGGAGGGGCCGTCTCCACAGTCAGAGAAGCCCTCCAGCTGCCGGGCCTGCCTGGAGCAGGAGGGCGGTGCGGCCCCTCGTGCAGGTGAGAGGGGAGCGCAGCCCAAGGGGCGGCCCTTGCGGAGCCCCGCGTGAGAAGCAGCCCTTGCCGAGCGCCAGGGCCTCGCGTGGAGTTCGTATGCGTTTACACTACCAGGTGGCATCTTCCTGACGGCACGCGGTGGCAGAACTTGGTTATTCTCAGGAGCTAAAACTTAAGAATTTCTGATAGATCGATATTTAAAATGTATTTTTGTTAAGATGATCTATGACAAGTAAATATTTCTTGCTTCCGCTGGTGACTGGAAAGCTGGCCGGCCACTCTGTTGCCCCAGCGAAGTCGTTGCTGACTCACCCTGCTCCGAGGGCTGGACTGCGCGTCTGTTCAGAAGGGACAGGAGGAAGTCCTGGAGGTGTTCTCGGAGTGCGGATTGATGGTCCAAGTGGGCTCTCATCTTTCTCCCACTCTTTTTCAAATCCAACAGCTCTTTTTTAAAAATATTTTTATTTATTCTTAGGAAGGGAAGGAGAGAGGAAGAGAAACATCATTGTGTGGTTGCCTCTCAGGTGCCCCCTACTGGGGGCCTGGCCCGCAACCCAGGCATGTGCCCTGACTGGGAATCGAACTTGCCATCCTTTGGTTCATAGACCCGTGCTCAGTCCACTGAGCTACACCAGCCAGGGCCCAACAGCTCTTTTAAGAGAGAACTCACACCCCATACAATTTGCTCATTTAAAGTGTGTAGTTCCGTGGTGCTTTATTCTCAGACTTGGGCGCACACCACCACAACTGATCGCCCGGCCTCCTCTAGGTAGAGAGCGTCAATGGCGACTCTCAGACCTGTCTGCCGGGTGCCAGCGTGGTGCCCCCCCCGCCCCCGGGCAGGTGAGCGCTGAGCTGGGCTCTCCGGCTCCTTTGGAATCAGTGCTTAGTTGGTGCCTGGTGTTTTCAGAAGTACACCAGGAAGCATCACCGGTAACCGCCCTCTGCTCTGTGAGCGTCCCGGCTTCTCTTGGATCCCCTTCTGCAGAGGAGTCTGAGGATGAGATTGTCCCATTGGCCTTTGCGTACAGGTTGCCACGCCCCAAGCCTAGGAGCCTTCAGACTGACCTTCTCTAAGGGTCTGCACAGGAGACTGGAGCTGAGCCACCCAGGCTGCTGGGGGAGGGGGGCTCAGCTCCAGTCTTGTGGGACCCCCGACGGCCGAGGAGGTCGCACAGCACCCTGTGAGTGGTGTCCTGCAGTGGGCTTCAGGGATCGGCACAGCTTGAGAGCTCTTAGTGCTGCTGGAGGAATTCAGAGCCTTCTAGGTGTAACAAACGCAGGCCCCGCCCACCGCCTTAAGGGCAGGGGTGCCACCGCAGCCCGTCCTGCACGCAGCTGCTCCGAGGCTGCAGTTCCGCCCAGGAAGAGCGCTTCTATTCCTGTCTGACCCGAGAGCATGACTAGTGCCGGGGCAGCCCTGCATTTTAAGGTCTCACCTCTGTGTTCTGTCCGAGCCTGGTCCTGGCCGTCACCTCCTCCTCCCCACCCAGATGCAGAAAGTCCGAAAGCCGCCCCCAACCCAGACGGTGGTAGCCGCCCAGCATGCTAGTGGCCACAGAGGGTTCCCTTCTCTGCCTAGTCCTGTTCTCCCCTCCCAAATGCAGGGCCAGGGGCCACACGCTGCTCACCCCAGCATGTAGCATGTAGGAGCCGTGAGGGGAGGAGCCTGTGTGATGAAGTGAGGGGGTGCACACCCCTCACGGGCCAGGGGCCTCTTCCGCCAGCAGACGGGACACATGTCCCCACTCAGACTGTGCTGACCAGCTTCTGTCAGCAGCCAGGAGGAGGTGGGCTTGGGAGTGTGAGCAAGAATTGTTAGATTGCCCAAAATCGTGTGGGGGCTGAGATACCTTTCAGGCTAGTCACTTTAACAACGGGAAGTGGATCAGGACCAGAAGTGGAAAATGCTCCTGGACTCATGTTTTGAACACAAAGCATAACAATGCTTCCGTTCCGTTTATAGGAGTGGCAAGGAGTTTACTACGCCCGAAACGGAGACAACACGCAACAGAATGTGAAGATAGTGCCTGTCATTGGGCAGGGCGGGTAAGTGGGCGACGGGAGCTCCGGTCGGCACACTGCACCAGGCTCGTTATAACACAAGCTTTGAGTACTTCAGCGCGCTTAGAGCTGCGTGCAGGAATTTGAAAGACAGACTTGAAATAGGTCAGATGTCCTCAAAGAAGGGCCTTCTGGGGCAGCCTCCTCGTGCCTGCGGCCTGGCCCTCCAGGCCCCAGACCCTCCTGCTGATGCTGCAGACATACAGGAGCGCACACCGGCACTGGAAGGTCCCTTCGTGAAGCTGTGCAGTCAGAACATCGACTGATGGGCTCCCCACACGCAAAAGATTTCTGTCTGATCTGATAGCCTGTGTGTTACTGCTGCATAGACTTACCAAATCAAACTAACAGATTTTAGATGCTGTCATTTATGGAAACTCGCATGTAAAAAGACGTGACTACACGTTGTGAAGCAGTGCACCAGGAGCCTGAAAACCTCCTGTGGTTTTTCTCAGAATCTGTGTTAAGTCATACAGAACAATGGGAAAGTATGACTGTTACAGAACACCCAGCAGTAAAATGCACAACCATTAGAAAGTATAGGAAAGTAAATTACCAGGAAAAACGCTTATGACAAATGCAAAAGTCCAAATGTAGAACCACACCTGGCGTATGGTCTCAGTCACGCAAACGGAGGAAGGAAAAGGGAAGAGGAGGCGGTGCACAGTGGTCCCCCTACCTGCGTCTCTCGGCGCCTGCGAGATGGCCCTTCATTTCACCCTCACCGCTGTCCCCACCTTCCAGATCAGGAGACTGAGGCCTGGTGGTGCGGTCTGCGGCCCGGTCCGGCTGCCAGAACTGGGCGGAGCCAGGCCGAGGCCTCCGGGCCAGTTGGCGGTGGTCTTAGGGGGATGGGTCTGTGTGGGCTCTCTGTTGTGAGTCTTTGCCTTCTGATGTCCTTTCCACATTTCTTTTGTGATAAGTATATAGGAGTTTAATTATCAAGGGAAAATGGGGTGGGGAATCAAAAGTACAGTAAGTGAGGAGAGTCAGCAGCTTCTGAGATAAGCCCCGGTGGCTTCGCCGTGAGCTCCCGGCTGACCGAGGGCCCAGTGTGGACTGCAGGCTTCTGGTGGGTTAGCACGCAGCACGTTTTTAAACACGTAGCTGTTTTTTATTGTATGTGATGACGCCTGGGAAGAATTTTGTTGTTTTTGCTGAAGAGTCAACTTCTTTTCAATAGACACTCACCCTTGGCAGGGTGAGTGTAGACACTTTGTTACTGGTGGTCTTGGCCACAAACCAGACAAGCGCTTTTCTCAGAGAACCTTGTGAAAGATCAATGCTCTTTTGATAATGAAAAGAGTAGCCACGTATCCATCAGAATAGAGAGTCGAGAGAGCAATAATGCCTTGTTTTCTACTTGCAGAAAAATTAGACACTATGTGTCCATTATCAGAGTGTGCAGTGGCAACAATAAGGTACGTAAGGGACCTCTCGGGCCTCCCGGCTGCCCCCCAGCAAGATTCCTCTTACTGCATTCCTAGGCAATCAGAACTAATGGCTTTTAAAATTTATTTTTAGGCTGAGAAAATAGCTGAATGTGTTCAGTCTGACACTCACACAGGTATGATGCTCCATATTCATTCTTAGGGTCCATTGAGCTTTTGGAAAAAATGAAGTGCAAACAGCCCCGTACTCCGACTGTTTCCTGGGACCCGGCGGCACCTCTCTCCCCAGCTCCCCGGGCTGGTCTGTGAGTCAAAGCCCTGAGCACGGGCAGGCATTCTGACGGCTGTTCCTTGGGGAGAGAACTGGTCGCCCAAGTGTGTGAGCATGCATGGAAATGTGTTCAGTGAAGTGTGGTCTGCAGGTCCGATGGGTGCAGCGAGGGGCAGGAGTGCCGGGTGTCAGGCTACTGAACGTTAGCAGGGGCGTCTGCACCCGGCAGTCAGTAGTCACCGCCAGCCCGCAGGGAGAGGGCTGGACGCCTTCATACTCGCCCCACTCGGTACCTGTCTCCTGTGCCTTGGACCCCATCTGCTCCCGCTCTGTGACTGCAGATGGTCCAGGGAGGGGACTGAGTCCCTTTCCTCGGCTGTCGGGGACTAGCTTTCGGCCGCAGCAGGCAGCGCGTTCATCCCTTCGTGGAGCGTTGCCCTTGCATTTTCTGTGAGTGTGCTGCGTGCAGGTTCTGTGCTGAGTGTTGAATCGAAGCTTTGTAACACCCCAATGGGTGGGCATGTTGTAGATGAGGCTCCCCTTCTGCAGATAAGGAGACAGAAAGGCTGACCTGTTTGCCCACAGACATCCGTCTAGGCAGTGGCGGGCTGGCGCCCAGTCCAAGCAGCCAGCTCCAGCAGCCTGGAGCACCCGCTGGGGCGGTTCTCGTGGGGGCCCCGAGAGCATGCGGGGCTTTCATGTGAAGAGAAGAGGCACGTCGATACCGAGGGACACGTGGCAAGTGATGGGAAGAGATCAGTAGTGAGTGACAAAGGACCAGGGCTGTCATGGTGCCTCAGAGGAAGAGGGGAAAGTCCTAGATGGGGACAGGTAGCTTTGAATAACAAGAAGGTGTAGAAGGAAAGCATTCCAGAAATAAAAACAGGCTCAGAAGAGGGGAAGGTACAGAGCGTGTTTGAGAAAGAGCAAGGATGAAATCTCACTGGCATGCAGGATGCTAGGAGACAAGTGACGGTTTTCACCTGCAGGCAGCGGAGCCTGAGGGTGTAGGAGCCTCAGAGTAGCGTGACGTCTGAGCTCTGAGAAGCTAGAGCGTGTGTGTGACACAGATTATGTGGAAGGAGGAGCCAGAGGCAGCAATGCCAGTATCGAGTCTGGAGGAGCGGGAACAACAGCCAGGGCAGAATCGGGGGAGATGGCAGAAAGAAGGGGTGGGGGTGGGGGCAAAAGGGAGGATGGTGAGGGACCAGGGTGAGGAAAGCAAGTGCGAGCAGTGGCGAGTCGTGCAGCCCGGACGGGGAGCGCGTGGCGACCTGGCTGGGGAGGGTGACCGTGGAAGGCCAGGCTCACGTGTCCACTCGTGTAATCGCTCATTCCGCAGAGTTCTGTCAGGGCCCGCTGGGCACCGCAGAGTTCTGTGTGCTGCAGAGAGGTTAGGGCTGGGGGTGTGAGTTTGCCTGTCAGCAAGGCATCAGCAGGTAGCGCAGATGTGGAACTGAGGAGAGTGAGCAGGGACGACGAAGGGGCGTGGACACGGAGGGGACCCAGGAGGAGGCGGCAGGAAAAGGCGGGAGGAGGCAGGTTCCTGGAGGCGTGCATTGGGGTCACAGGGAGCGGGATCCCACTGGCCGGCCCTGAGTCGGGGAGGGGAGAATGGGGACGCACTGACTGTGGTCAGGGCCAAACTGCAGAGGGAGGAAGGAGGGGAGCGGAGGGCGGGACACAGCCTTTGCATCCAAGAGCCCCTCAGTGAGGCGGAGAAGCGCAGGGCCAGGAGCCAGCTGCAGGGGCGGGGTCAGGAGTGGGGGCTGCCAGCACAGGTCCAGCACGACGCAGCCTGACACTGCACGGTCAGGGAGAGCCTTGCTCGGATTTTTAAAAAATACTTAGACCAGCCCTGTGAGGTGCACATGGCTATTACTGGCGTTTCTTTAGTACAGAGAAAGACACTGAGGTTCAGAAGGGTTAAGTGACAGCCTGGAGTCGGGCAGCCAGGAAATGGCAGAGCTGGGACTGGAAGGCAGAATCAGGGACACGGTCACAGAAGGTGTCCACCGGGGAGGAACCTCTCAGACCGCAGGTGCGCTGGGCCTCTGTCGTTCCACGAGCTCCCGCCCACTGGGAGTGTGGCTGCTCTCACCTGGATGAGCCGCGGGCTGTCCAGTCGCCGTCCCCTCGGCAACTAGCCGGCTTTATGTCCAAAAGACTCAGCTGATCTTGCCTTGGAAGTCCTTGGTTCCACACCACAAAAATCAGTTCTTAAGAAAAAAAGGAGTGTGCTAGAAGGAAATGGGGTGCCTCACAGGTTGGACAAGAAAGCTGCATTATTCTGAAAAGAGCAGGAACCGAGGGAAGCCAGGCGACTGTCCCTGCTGCCGTGGGAGCAGCATGGTGGCGCCCCCCCCCCACCAGTGGCTCTGCTGAGGCCCGGGCGCAGGGTGCTGCCGCCGCCACCACGCAGACGGCTTCTCCCACGGCCTCGCTCCTTCGCCTCACTGGCTCGGCGCAGGCTCTCGGGTGGAAGCAAGCAGGTCTCTGGCCTCCCCTTCCGTAGTGGGAGTCACGGGAAAGGGAGCTCAGATTCTGGGTGTCCAGAAAAGTAACAGATTCCCAGCACGTGTCCCCGTTACCTGTCCTGTGTGTTGTTTTCACATCATACTGTCCCACCAGAGGCACTCCGTGGGACAAGTGTCTGGCTGTAAACCTCGAGTGGGTCTGGATTGGGCCGGGCCTGGCCTCAGGCACACGGCCGTGAACGTGGAGCCCACGGCCCGAGGCAGGCGGGATCTGAATGCGCCGTACTTGGCGGTGCCACAGGGGGAGGGGTGGGGCGGGGGGATGATGCTACCCAGGGACGGTGATGGCGGAAATGGTGTCTGGGACAGAAACAGGAAGAGCATCGCGGTGGGAGGGAGAGTCACTTCACAATGTTACGTAGAAATTAAACTGGCTCGGTCTCCCTCCATTCCCGCCGCAGCCCCGTCCACGGGACACACGCCTCTTGCTTCTCTCCACCACACCCTGCTCCATCTGCACCGGCTGCTTCCTGGCTTCTGGGCTCATCCCCGCTCTGCCCGCCCCCCAGACCAGAGTCCGCCACTTCCTCCCTGGGGCTCCTTCCGTGCCCCAGAATTACCGCTGTAACTCCGATTCCGTTCCCCGCCTTCACACCCTGGACCGCACCTTTTCCACTGCGCATCCCTAACGCCTGGCGTGGGGGCACGGCGCCCAGCAAATGCGTGCTGAGTGGACAAAGGGGGATGAACGAAGGAACGACCACGTCCACCGCCCAGTCTGACCAGGCAGCTGTGTGGGTGCGACTCTCCGCGCAGCTCGGGGAGGAGACGCACGTGGGCCCGTGGGGCGGAGAGGAGGAGCCAGCGTGTGGAGAGGCCGCGGTGTTCTCTGTCGGAGGCAGAAGCGGCAGGTGTCAGGGCCGCCCCTGAGACGGAGGGGCGGCAGCTGTGCCTACACAGCCCACGCGTGGCCCGGGCCACTGAGGAAGGGTGGGCTGCTGCGGGCAGACCGTTCCTGTCCTTGGCTGCCGGGGAGTCACTCTCGGGCCCGGAGGTGCTGATGGGTTTGCAGTAGGGGCCAGGGCGTCGAGTGGCGGCGCCGAGTGGCGCCTTCGTTTGCGCACAGGCCCGTGCAGGCGCTCAGGCTGGCAGCTGTGTGTCTGTCGAGCATCTGTTCTATGCTGGGCGGTGCCGGGCACCGAGGAAGGGGGAAGGCAGGCTCTTCTGCTCTCCTGTCTCTCACCGCTGGCGAGGAAGACAGAGCACACAGCAGGCGGTGGCAGTGCAGGGTGGGGTCGGGAGGCTTTGGGGGAAGATCCTCAAAGGTTAGGACACAGGTACCACCTCCTAGCTGCATCTTCCAGGAAGAGTGACAGTTAACCAGGTGAAGAAGGCGGTGTGGGAGAGGTGCCCTCCCAGGTGGGGGTGAGCGGTCAGTGCCAGGCACCAGCTGGGGGCGAGCTGGCTCATCGTAAATGGTCCCCGAGGGCTGCAGCGGGTCCAGAGATCACAGGGCTCTGGGAGCCACACTGGGGACCTTCACGCTTACCCTGACAGCAGTGAGGAGCCGCTGAGATGTTTGGGAGAGCGATCTGGCCAGGTTTTCATTCTAGAAAGGTCCCTTGGCTGTCTTTGGAGGCGGGATTGATAACAAGGGCGAGATCAGGGGCTGTGCGACCCGTGAAGGGAGCTGCTGTTAAAGCCCAGAGGGGCGACGCATTTCTGAGCCGGGACAGGGACAGATTAAAGAGGTGTGTAGGAGACTGAATCATAGATTCGGCTGACATGGGGCGGGGTAGGGCTCAGGAGTGGGAGCCATGGAGGACTTGCCGCCCCTGAGCTCAGTGACCTGGGCGTGGGAGAACGCTGTGAGCTCTTCTGGAGCGCCTGGGGGTGAGCGCACGGAGGCGCCCAGTTAGGACGGAGTCTGGCGCTCGGGGAAGCAGCAACCCCGGAGGTACTTAAAGGTGAAGGAAGGGTGGGCTCGCCCAAGGAGACTGTGTTTGCCCAGAAGAGAAGGGATCAGCAGAGACATCTGGGAACAGAGGGATGAGGGCTGGTTAGGAAAGAGGGGGCTGTGCAGGAGGAGCAGTGAGAGATGGAAGGAAAACCAGGAGCGTGGACTTCTGCAAACCAGGAATTTCCAGAAAGAGGGATCCGTCGTGTCAGGTACCACAGGGCAAGTCGGGCAAGAATTCAATTGTGTCCTTCAGATGAAGCGGCACGGAAGTCAGCCGTGAGGGTGACAAGTTCACAGCCAGTGCCTGTGGAGAGGCGAGTGCAGCAAATAGCACGTGAAAGGGGGTCTCGATGGTGGGCTGCATCCAGGTCCTGCTGGTGAGCCCCTCGGGGGAGGAGCCACGATAGGGCGGAGCAGGCGTGCCTGCAGGTGGAAGGCCTGAGCTGGCGCAGCCGCTCCCGGTTTCCTCGCCTGTGAGAGGGGACAGGTTGGAGAGGCTCATCACCACGCATGGCACCCAGCAGGAGCCCGGGGAGGGGACAGGAAGGTCAGCGTTGCCCTGGCATTGATCGGGGTGGGGTCCCGGGGAGAGGTGAGACAGCCCGTTTGGGGCCCTGGAGAGTAACGGTGCTGTTCACAGAAAGTGGGGTCGGAGGGGCGGAAAGGTAAACTGGCATTTGGCACGTGCCCCAAACCAGGGTTCTCGAACTGCCCCGGAGAGAGAGGCACGCCCCTCCCCAGGGCGTTTTAGATCTCGTATTATAGAAAACACACGTAAAAGATTTTTTCCTTCGGAGGAAGTGTGAGCGGCGATCAGGATTTCCCTACCATTTTACTCAGTCGTGTGGAACTGTAGTAGCAGTTCTGCTGGTTCTTACTTCACGTCCCGGGACTCTAATTACATAATCGTACCAGGTGGGACAGTGTGAGAAACTCAGGCCCCAAAAACCTCGTTTTCACAGTCATTTCTGTGAGGCACTATTGATTTTTGTGGCAACTGAAATGGTGTTTGATTCTTAAGCTTTGTTTTAAAATTTTTTACATCGGTAATTCTCTTAATGCGTTCACATCCCTTTGACCGGGTGATCTGTCGTCTGTCCCCACAGATGGCCAGCCAGGCAAACACAGGGACAAGAGGAAAAGCTCGCTGGAGGTTAGGAGTCTGGCCTCCCGAACAAACGAAGGTAGGTGCCCGAGAGATCGTGTGGTGTCGACCACGTGCGGCCCGGCGCCCCCCAGCTTATCTCTGGTCACTGCCCACCTCCAGTCCACACAGGGGAGGGCACCTTCTCGCCACCTGTGTCGTTTCTCCCTCTCCTCCCGCTCCCGCCAGTGGGCTCCATCCTGAGCCTTCTGATGGACTCGGGGTGAAGAAAAAGGAAAAGTACATTTTACTGTCTCTTCTGTAGTTTATCTGCTGTAATGGCATGAGGCAGGGGTGTCCAACTCATTTCCACCGGGGGCCACATCGGCCTTGCAGCTGCCTTCAGAGGGCTGAATGTGACTTTAGGATCTTTACTCCTTAACGAGGGGCAAGGAGTGCGGTGCTGCCCCTGGGTAGAAACAGGGTGGAGGCCGGACTCGGCCTGCGGGCCTGGTGTTTGCCGCCTGTGGAGCGATGCGTTTGGAAATTCTTAACAATATACAGCAGGTCCTCGAACAACATCAGTTCGTTCAATGCTGCTAGAAAAGGATCGGTTCCTGGCCCGGTCGCTGTGTAGGGGGTGCCGTTCTCCCCACGCCTGTGTGGGTTTGCTCCCAGTCCTCTGGTTTCCTCCCACAGGGACACGTTAGGTAGACGCGTGTGTCTGGGGGCCCCCATCTAGGGGTGGCCCTGCGATGGAGGGGTCCCGCCTGCACCTCAGCTGCCAGGGAGGCTCCGGCCACCCTTGACCCGGAGCTGGAATGAGCAGGTTCAAAAATAACCATCTCGTGTGTACACCTTATTTCAGTGTTTAATATTAGAGGGTTTTTTGTGTTTATTTGGAAGTTCAGTGATGTTTTGTGACCACAAATATGCTGCAGGAATTCAACTCTTATTTATATCAGTTAGCCTAGGGTAAACTTGGTTTCCTTATGTGTCCTCTTGCTTAAAACAGAAGTTTCCAGGAACCTATCAATGGCGTTAAGTGCGGACTTGACTGCATTTCGCTGTGGGATGCAGCTGGCCGTAGCAGCTCCCCTTGGTGGGAGGGGAGCGGCGTTGGGTATGTGGGGACTCACCGAGCAGGCGCTCCCCGCTGGGCCTGTTCGGGGCTGTGAAGCGGCCACACCAGGCGGTGAACACTGTGTGGTGCTTTCAGGCCTCCGGTAAAGAGCGTTGGGCCTGACAGTGGCGCTTTCAGGAGACACACAGAACTCTGTGTGAATGTGCGTTCCTGCTGGGCCCCCTCCCCGCCCAAAGGAACCACATCTCGCGGGAGCGACAAAAAGCTCACAAACCCTAGAGCCTTGGCGTTGCTGCTTGCCTCCGCTAGGAATTTGCCTGACTTGTCTAGAGGAAGCATGTCAGTGGAAAACGCCAAAAGATGCTTTGCAAACTGTAGCCAGGAATTTATGTGTTTCAGTTCATGGTGAACTGTAGTTACAGCTCCTGCCACACACAGAGCCTGGGTGGCACTGCCTTCCAGAACATTCTCGCTCCTGGGCAGCAGCAAGCTGAGTCGTTATAAAGCCTTATTATTATAAAGACAAAAAGAGGCTGTTTGGCCTTGGCGTGCTAGATTGTTTCCTGTCTTCTCTCTGACATCAGAAGTTCGGGCTGGGGGGGCACGTGCTCCCTCGTGCCTAGAACCAAAGGAAGCAGAGTGGGCCTGTCGGGGTGGGAAGGAAGCTCGGCGGGCCGGGTAGTTCTGGCCCCGAGCCCTCTACAGCCGGGCACACTGGGGCCTGGGGGAGCGGGGACGTGGGGCCCTGGCTCGAGACGGGTGCTCGAGGCCGCGCCTGCGCTGACCTCTGCTCTCCTGGTCTCCCCACAGTGGCCAGCCAGAGGCGACACTCCTCTACGGCCCGGATACACTCGATGACCATCGAGGCGCCCATCACCAAGGTGAGGCGGGTGGCGGTCGGTCCCCACTGAGCAGGGGCGCCCCTTGTTCTCCCAGGTGACTGTTGCCACTATGAAGAAACGGGGCCCACAGCAGTCACGGTGCCGTCCTCGTCTCGGGAGCCGCTTCCTCTGGGGAGCGGGCGAGAGCTGTGACCAGTGAGCCGGGCGTGGCCAGCTTTGCACCCCGCTCGCCTCCAGCCTGGCTCTCCGGGTGGCTTTCCTGTCGTTTTCACGGTTACGAACCTCGGGTCTGTCTTCCCACACCGCAGGTAATCAATATTATCAACGCTGCCCAGGAAAACAGCCCCACGCTTGTGACAGAAGCCTTAGACCGTGTGCTGGAAATTCTGAGAACCACTGAGTTATACTCGCCGCAGCTCGGTGTGAAGGATGACGACCCCCACGCCAGCGACCTCGTCGGGGGCCTGATGTCTGTAAGTGTGCGGACTAGGCTGCTGCCCGGAACCTGCTCTGGCTGTTCGTCCTGCGGCCATCGGCTCACGGGCTGGGCTGCACGGCGCTCCCCGTCCACAGCCGTCACCCCCCTGCCGCCTCCCACCCAGCCGCCTCGGCTTGGAGCAGAGCGGCACGGGCACGTTCCCCGCGGTCTGCTGAGCCAGGGCTGCACGTTTGCTTCAGGGTGGACGAGCGGTTTGTTTCAATAAAACTTAATTGTTTTAAAGATTTTGAAAACCGGAGCAGAAAAAAAAAGATTTTCTATATGCTACATCACAAAACAAATAATATATATACATGTAAATATATATATTATTTTTAAAGAGGCCGCAGGGGATGGGGCACAGTTTCCCTCCACCACACATCCTACCGATCTGGTGACTCCGTGGGGGAGAACGGCTTGGGACCATTTGATTAGAAGGGGGCTTTGCACCACGGGCTCCGGAGGGGCCCTAGGTGCCGCCCCAGCCCGTGCAGGATAGTGGTCTCCCGAGGGGAGCACCGCCTGGTGGAGAACAGGTCAGCCCATGGCCCTCGGTCAGCTTCGTGCTGGGCAGAAACCAGACCCGCCTCCCCTCCCGGTTCCTGCTTTCTGAAGCCTCGATGGCCGAACCCTGGTTCCTGAGACATCCGGCGACTTCAGAAGGGGCGGCACGGCTCCGGTGCCGTCCGAGTTCAGCCGGTGCCTCCGGCAGGCCGCGTGTGCCAGAGGGGCAGGGCTCCCTGGGCGCACCGACGGGCCGCCCTGAGCTGCCCCCCGGGCCCGCCGTCCCGGGTCTTCAGGAAGAACAGCTGTGACTTGGTCGTGACCTCCCCTTTTTTGTCTCCTTGACTCTTAATCAGGATGGTTTGCGAAGGCTGTCCGGGAACGAGTATGTTCTTTCAGCAAAAGGTAAGTTTTTCCTTTTCAGTTTTTTGGGTCACTATTAATGTTACAGTCAAGCCTAAGTGATGGAAATACGTTTTTCAGACAGTTTTACTCATCTGTTAGCAGTTTCTGGGCAGGTCAGAAACAGCACCGCCCCCCGGGAAGAGCTAACGCCATAAGGCCTGCTAACACTGTTCTCCGAATTCACCGCTCCCCAGGCCCGCACCACGTTTTGAGCAGTGTCGTCACGCCCGTCACCCTGCATGATGTGCCGCCGCGGATAGCGCGGGCCATAGAAAACGAGGACTACTGGGACTTCGATATTTTTGAGCTGGAGGCTGCCACTCAGAAGAGGTGAGTGCACGGGGAGCTCACTCAGCAAGCAGAGGGCCTGATGCCAAGGGCCTGTCGGCGAAGCCACACCAGCAGTAGTGCGGGTTTTGCACGGAGCTGGGGTCTGGTCCTCGGGAGGCGGCTCAGGGAAGAGGAGCAGGGCAGCGAGAGCCCCCGAACCGCAGCGAGAGAGGCCGTGAGAAGCCAGGGCACGCCTGCCTGGTCCCGCCCACTGAGGGGACCGCGGACTCGCGGAAAGCATGAAATTGAGCAAGTGGCTGTGCCTCCAAATAGCGGGGGGGGGTTCTGTAAAATACAGGTGCCAGTTTCGCCTGCAGGTGGTGACACATTGCAATAGTGGCAGAGAGCCCCTACTCAGAGCCTAGAACTAAAAACCACAAATACACCAGCACACATGTTTGAGACAAGCTGTCCCCAGGTCTCAGTTGCTGTGCTGGTGACAGGCATGGGGACACCCAAGACTCTAGTCACCCTGGATTGGGGGGGTCCACAGACTGGGGGAGGACCGGGATTGTACCTTCAATTTTGCGCCTCGTTGGAGAAGAGCTGTAAAGCACCGCGCTATGGCCGGCCTGGCACCCAGGAGAGGGATGTGACAGAGCCGACGCTGGCCGGGCCACACCCCAGGAGGGAGGCTCTTCACGCAGTGGACTGAGGCAGTCCCGGGACAGGTGTGCTCTCGGGGGGTCACCGCCGGGCAACTCCTCACCTGGGTGAGCTGTCCCCACGGCGGCCCTGCCCGTGCTCGTGCTCACCACGAGCCAGCCTTCTCGTGCACTCTACCTCTGTGTCCCCGACATGGGCAGACGGTGGCAGAGAGGTCCCCACACAGGTGCAGGGCATTCACAGGGGCTGGGCCAAGGCAGGTGAGTCCAAGTCCTGTGAGCCTGCCCACCTCTGAGCACCGCCTCAGCCAGCAGAGCCAGCTTCCTTCACCTTCTGATCACGGACTTGGTGGCTAGTCCGTCACCTTCTAAGGGGGTGCTTCCTCCCAGTCATCAGCCACCTCCAGGTTGTGGGACCAGCCCATGGCACGTGACACGTCAGGCTCATGTGTGGTCATTAGAAACTGTTACTATGTTCAAGTAGGACATCTGGCCAATGGCACGGGTCCAGCGGGTCCAGAGGAGAAGATAGGGTTCAAGACGGCACAAGTTTAACTTGGCCACAGACACGCTGACTTTGAGGAACCCAGTAGTGCAAGTAGGGGTCTGAGCCCTCGAGCACCAGTGGGGGGCGCCAGACAAGAGTTCCGAGGCCCGAATTGGAACTGGGCTCCCGCTAAGCTTGATGCTGCCTCCCCAGAGAGAGGGCGACGGAGAGGCCAGCGCCCCTTTGCTGCCCTCGCCCTCTCTGAAGCCGGACTCGGGTCTGCTTGTTGGATCGGACCCTGTTCAGGACTCCAAACGCTTTGCCTCTTACTCTGTGTTAATGCCATGCATGCTTTTCTTTATAGGCCTTTAATTTATCTTAGTCTCAAAATCTTCACTCGTTTTGGAATGTGTGAATTCTTAAACTGCTCCGAGACAACACTGAGATCGTGGTTACAGATTATTGAAGCCAATTACCACTCTTCCAACCCCTACCACAACTCTACGCACGCTGCCGACGTGCTGCACGCCACCGCCTACTTCCTCTGCAGAGAGAGGATAAAGGTGAGCGGTGTCGGTGCTGCTGCCCCCACTGAGTTGCCGCACCTGCGGCCACGAGAGAGTCAGGCCCGAGGCCGAGCCGCAGCTCTGGGGCGTTCCTGCGGGCGCGCAGGATGTGAGCCCGGCCGGCCCGCGGGAGTGTGAGGAGCAGGAGTGGGGACCCAGGGAGAGCGCCAGCAAGACAGCAGAGGGCTATTCCTCTGGGGAGCTTACCCTGAACCTGGAGGTACGTCCAGTCGGCCAGTGTTGGCCGTCACCGCTTCCGAGCCCTCCCGCCGTCCCCCAGAGCCCAGGATGGGGTGAGGCCGGGTCCAGCACACGGATGCGCTGACCACGGGTGGTTTCCTCACCCCGAAGGCGTGCCGTCCCGGAGCTGGGTCTTGCAGCCACCCTTCCCTTGTTCCCTCAGGCGTGTTTGTCTTGTTTTTAAAGCAAGACCATTCCCAAGACCTAGACAGAGTCAGAGTCCAGAGACAGACTAGTTCCTGAAGTGCAAAAGTCATTGGCAGGAGAGGGACGTCTGTGTCGGTGTGGATCAGCATACAAGGATGACCACACTTTGGATGTAATTTATCGCTTCTGAACTACTCTGTAGATAACATGCAAATACAGGTATTCAGAAAGCTAAATTGAAACACAGTTAACATCATTTACTGAGATACAATTCGCATCATACAGTTCGGCCACTTTACTCCTCTCTGTTGAGGACACCCCGTATTTTGTTAAGTCCTTAACTTGTGTGAGACGGAGAATCCAGTGATGTTCCTGAGACGCATGCGAAAATGCACCTTTGCGGCAGAGAGGTAGGGAAACTGGATTTGCTCGCCAATATGCTTTTCTCAGAAACCCGAGATATTCTTGCGTTAAAGTAATAAGGCAGAAATAAAACTGTACGGAAGGCGTCCTTGCTCTTAGCTCAGTGCCCCAGTTTTTGAAAGATCTCTCGTTTTCAGCAAACTTTGGATCCGCTTGATGAGGCCGCCGCCCTCATCGCAGCCACCATTCACGACGTGGACCACCCCGGGAGAACGAACTCCTTCCTGTGCAACGCCGGGAGCGAGCTGGCCATCCTGTACAACGACCTCGCCGTGCTGGAGAGCCACCACGCGGCCCTGGCCTTCCAGCTGACCACTGGAGACGACAAATGCAACATCTTCAAAAACATGGAGCGGTGAGGCACGGCTGCGGGAGTGTGTTCACAGCTCCCCTGAGATAGTCACGTGCTGTGCTGTCCTCCCGTTCGAGGTGTACAGTGGCCTTCATGCGGAGCGCTGCAGCCTGGCCGCCACCAGTTTTAGGACTGTCACCCCCTGCCGCCAGTGTCAAACTCATGCGCAGGCACTCCGCACCCCCCGCCCCCCCCCCGCCCTAGGCCGCCACGGCGCCGCTTCCCGTCTCCGCAGACCCCCCAGTTCTGGCCGTGCCGCGTCGACTCCGCCGTCTTCGGGGACGGGCGTCCTTCACTTAGCGCAGCCGTTTCAAGGCTCAGCTCCGCTGTCTCGACGTTTCGAGACAAGGAAGTATGATGCTGACATCGCGAGCTTTCAGGGACTCAGAACCTGCCCTCTGCCCGGGCAGCCTACGCTGCCCCCCTGCGCGGCGAACTCCTCGTTTCCCCTATCCCCACGTCACTCCCTGTCATTCCCCCTGCCCCTCACACCAGTTACCTGGTCACAAGTTCCTTCGTAGCACGGGCCACATGTTAAGTAATCATTTCTCATTACTTATCTAACATCTCATCGATTCTAAGCGCAATCCCAGTGTCACATGCCTGTTGTTCATCACAGTGCCCTCAGCGTCTGGGGACAGGAGCTGAGTGTCAGGGGCTGAGTGTCAGGAGGAGCACGGGGTGGGCACAAACGGGGTTACAGCTGTGAGCACACGTGCGGCTTACTCTGGTTTTATCTTTTAGTCACCGTACTGTTTTCCATATGAAAACTTTGCCTGTAACTACTTACTAATTGGGATTTTTAAGGAAAGTTTTAACGTGGGATTTGGGATTTATGAAAAGGAGATTCCTGGTTTTACTAAACTCTGTGTGGCACGCTGTGGAACTTCAGAGGCGGGATTAAAGCAGGTTTATTGGCAGTTGCCCGTGTGTGGACGTGCGCACATCCGTCACCTCCGAGAGCTCTCGGGACCCCGACAACTGGCCGCTTCCAGGGCAAGGAGCGGGGTGCGGGGTGACTGGAGAGAAGGGGCAGATTTCATTTCTTATTCTCTGTGCCTTCTGAATTTTTAACTTACGGTCTGCATCCTCAAAAAAATAAAAATTTGTAAATAAATAGAGGCCGCTGTTGGAGGAAGAGGCACCGAGCGCCCCGTGACGCGCTCAGCCGTCAGGTCTGCTCTCTGCGTTTCTGGGCACTGACGTGCTGGGGCCGCACACGGGGTGCCTCCTTCATGAGCACAGAGCGCCGTCCCCCCGAGACCGCGGGCTGTGCTCACCCCAGCACGTTTCTGTTCTGTCCTGAGAACCGTGTGCCTTGCGCTACGGGATGACAATGACATGGACCCATCTATGAGGTCCCGCCCTTAAGCCTCCGATTTTCACTTCTGCCGCGGTTCCCCTCGCTAAACGATGGGGGCGCTCACCCGGCACGTCCACGTTTGTGGCACCTGTGCCGCCCAGTGACATTAGAACTTGGGCCACAGTGGACACGCATCCCAGGAAACGGCCAGTTTCGAGGAGCCCCGACTTGTCCGGTCCGGACCCGGGGTCTGCAGCTGCCTCTGCTCTGTCGTCAAACAGGAATGACTACCGGACCCTGCGGCAGGCTATTATTGACATGGTCTTGGCCACGGAGATGACAAAGCACTTTGAGCACGTCAGCAAGTTTGTCAACAGCGTCAACAAGCCCTTGGCAGCACTGGAGGAGAACGGGGTGAGGGGGACTGCCAAGAGAACCGGCGCTTGGGGCCGTGTCCCTGTGCGTCATCGGCTCATCCAGCCCGATCTCCACGGGTCAAATTATTTATAGGGCAGAAACTTAGCAGGGAAAAAAATAGGACGTCCAGAAAGTAGATGTGAAACTCCGGAGGGAGGGTCAAATTTTAGGTCCGTGTGTTTGGAGGGGAGACCACTCCTCTCCTCTCGGACACTCCGGGGGAGGTTGGGGTCCTCGGGCCTCTCTCCCGCCGCTCCCCCTGTGCGTGTCCTGCGGAGGCGGCAGCTCCCACTGGGCCCTGGTTTTCCCCTGTGAAGCGAGGGGCCGCGCTCAGTGCTCAGCGTCTGTTCCGGGAGCCCTTCGCTGCTGGGCCCCAGACAGTGCCTCACTGTGCCGCCAGGGGGCCACAGCAGTAGGACGGGGCAGGGCGCCGGGGGACCCGTTTTGATCGCCTTACACTCCACTCGATGTTTTAGAGAACCGAGGAGGATCGGGAAGCCATTGACATTATTCTCAGGACCCCGGAGAACCGGACTCTGATCAAGCGGATGCTGATCAAGTGCGCGGACGTGTCCAACCCCTGCCGGCCCTTGGAGCAGTGCATCGAGTGGGCTGCGCGCATCTCGGAGGAGTACTTCTGTCAGGTAGGGCCCGACCCCCACCGTCCTCAGTGCTCTTTCTCTCTGTGGGAGCAGCACCCGCGGGGCGGGGCAGCAGGCTCCCCGCCGCTGCTCACAGCACCTCAGTTCTGAGCGCACGGTGACGTCCCGCTCACGCAGCGCAGAGGGGCTGGCCCCGGGCGCTGCAGACTCGGCGGGCTTTAGGGGGCGCCGCCGGACACCCCTCGTTGCGGGCCTGCGATCCAGGGCAAGAACGCGGCACCAGGGGAGCCCTGCCGCTGCGGCCGCGCGGAGCCGCCTGCCCGTGCTCCGGAAATGTTCTCAGCGTGTGATGATGTAGAGCTGAGTCGTCCCTTCCTCCAGCAGGTCGGTGCAGGGAGAGCCCCTGTGCGAGATGAGGTCCGTGGAGAGGAAAACCAATTTCTAGAGTCTAAATATTGAGGCCTCAGCTCTCTGCCCTCTCCATGTTGAACTCTCTTTTTTCATGAGTGCTCCAGAACGCCCCAACCTGACCATTGCTCTGACGTGCAGTAGCCGAAGCCACGTCGCCACGACAGTCCCTCTATTTCTGTCTCGCTGCATCCTGATCTCCTCTCCCTGCTGGCCCTCAGGCCTCCGTCCACTCCCCCTGACAGTCACTGTCATGGCGACCCCTGCCTCACGCAGTGGATTTCTCCTGGGTCCTCCCATCGGCCCGGCCCACACCCTGTGCTGGGGCAGCACCGACAGGTCCTCGTTCGGTGCCTGAGCCATCGGGAGGAAGCAGGAGGAGGGCTGGGGCCGGGGTCACACAGTCTGCGGGCGGGTGCAGTCTCGTCCTGGACCCTCACCTCCCTCACTGCTCACCCACTTCTGGTCCTGGGAGCCGCCGTCCCGGGAAGTGCCCGACTCGGGAACCCGGTTTTCCCGTCCCCTTTCCACGGTTAGATGCACAGACGTTGCCCCGGGTCACAACTCAGGTGGGAGCACGCTGCGCAGGCTTGTGGTGCAGGCGCAGCGGGCTGCGCTGCCCAGGTTTGTGCGGGCGCGGGGACCTTCTCCCGGCAGCGTGTTCCTGAGGACGCGTCCCCGTCGCTAAGTGACGCGTGACTAGACGTAAAACACTTAAAAAGGCTCTGGGGTGAAGAGGGTTTTCATGTTTCTTTAACTTCAAGGATCTCAAGGGTGTTCAGGGAGATTCCTAGTAAGGTTCTGTGGCCCGAGATGAGAAGCAGCCCCTGGTTCCTCTTCTGGGAGGGTGTCGGTTCTCACCGTCGCGGCGCTGGTGTCGGGCCCTGGAACCGCCAGCTGGGCCGGGGGTGCCGTGGCTGGGCTGTGACGGGGACGGCGGAGCCGTGGCAGCGCGTGGGTGCACTACAGGTGCCATTCGAAAGCTTACCCGGAGTTTTTGGACCAGAAGATGCACCTGGGTTTTAGAGGAGGAAAATAGGGAAAAAAAATTTGAAGTAAAAAATGTGCTAAAATACTTTGTAACATAAATAACATAGTATCTCATCAGTGTAAATATAAAGCTACATTCAGATTATAAGATGCACCACCCCCCTTTCCCTCCCAAATCTGGCAGGGGGTGGGGAGTGCGTCTTCCAGTCCGAGAAATACTCCTTAGGAGGCGGCTTCCGGGTGGCGACAACACGGGCGGGGGGTCCTCAGGCCCTCCTGGCGCAGAGGGGTCCCCACTCGGGAGCAGCTTGGTGTCCGGTGGCAGGTCTGGCTGTGTGGGTCGGGCTCCGGCTCCGACCCTGGAGTTCTGTAACTCTGGCGCCTCCGCTCTGCAGACCGACGAGGAAAAGCAGCAGGACCTGCCCGTGGTGATGCCAGTTTTCGACAGGAATACCTGCAGCATCCCCAAGTCCCAGATCTCCTTCATTGACTACTTCATCACAGGCATGTTCGATGCTTGGGACGGTAAGAGCTCTGAGGGGACGTGTCCTACGTGACCGGACAGGAAGTAGGAAGTAGCGACTGCCACTGCGTTTGGCTCTAGGTCAGGGGCGTCAGGCTCACGTGCACCGGGGGCCGCATCAGTGGTTGCCTTCAAAGGGCTGAGTGTGACTCGAGGACTGTGTGAACGTGGCTGCTCCTTCCGGTGAAGCGAGAGCTCGGCGCTGCCGCGGGGCAGAGACCGGGTGCGGGCGGGTGCAGCCCCGGGCCGCGTGTTTGCCGCCCTCGCTCTGCGTGGCGGCTGGGGACTCAGACTTTCCGGGGCTGAGGGCACCAGGAAGCCGTTCGTCACCCAGGGGCTTGGGCTCTTGGTGCGCACCCTGGTTAACTGCCTCCGGGCGGGCGTCAGCACGCCAGTGTCTTAGGTGAGGAAATTGGACCGGGGGCCCCACCGCTGGGGGTGGGGAACCGCGGACTCAAAACCGCTAACGCTGCCTCCGCAGCCCACGGTGCTCCTCCACAAGCTCTTTGCCGTTCGCTGCCCGGCCTCACTCTGGAGCAGACCCGAGCGAGCTGGTCCCTGACAGATGCACGGCGCCCTTCCTTAACCTTCAGTGCCCCCGGGGAGCCCGTGGGGGGCGGTGTCTCAGAAAAGAGCCCCATTGATTCCCCCTGGGAACCCGCTCTGCCTGCCGTGGGACCGCGCTCGGGGCGGGGCTGCAGGGCGGACAGCCGCGCAGATGGGGTCTCCGGCGGGGGGCGAGGCAGGGGGCGAGGGGGCGAGGCACAAAGAGGAGAGATGGTCACGGGCTGCTCCCTCCCGGTGATGCCGTAAGGTTGGGGACTCACTGTACGCGGTCTCTGACACCCCAGCCCAGAGGTGCCGTTTGTGGGGGTCGAGCAGATGAGCCCCCTCAGCTTTGTTTATCAGAGCCGTCAGCTGAGCAGACCCTAGAGGAACAGCCGCGCGTCCCCTCGGCCCGTTCAGTGCCCCTCGGAGTCCCGCAGATGCCTCCTCACATCCCTTTTTCTCCCGAATGCTCACGCCTCAGCCCGAACGCTGAGCCGGGGCTGTGAGAAGACCTCACGCCCCCCTCTCCCTCCAGCCTTCGTAGACCTGCCAGAGCTGCTGCAGCACCTGGACAACAACTTCAAATACTGGAAAGGGCTCGACGAGAGGAAGCTGCGGAGCATCCGGCCACCTCCGGAACCAAAATAGTATGTGACCCTGTTCCTTGGTTTTGTCCGTGTTACACGCACGACGGAGAGTGGGCAGCGGCGTAGAGCCCGTGAGAGCCACGTTGCGTAGCCAGCTTTGATGTCGTCGGACTCACCGCGGGTTTTCCGAGTTCGCTGGGCAGAGCGTCCCTGCCCCCAACACTGTCACTTTCACAATCCGCACCCCTCATCAGCAAAGTGAAGACAAGCGTGAAGGTCGTAAAAGGTGAAAGTGGTCAATCTCAAGGTGCCGAGAGTCGTAGTGGCAGTGTTGAAGGTCAAGGGGCAGGTGGTCAAGTGACGACTGTGAAAATGGGGCAGGTAAAGGCGACGAAGTTCAAGACAGTGCAGACGAGAAGAGGGTGAATGTTTAGGTGGCGGCAGTCGGGTTGAAGGTGCAGAGATGGTGCAGGTGGGGGAGATGAGGGGGGAGGCTGTGAGGGTGGTAGAGACAGTGGAGACGCCGAATCTCAGCAGGCAGGTGGAGAAGGTGGGGGTGGCGGAAGTGTTGTATGTACAGGCCACGCTGAACGCGGTTAAGTTCAGAGCGAGGGCGGCGAAGGCGGTGGCCAGCGTGGAAGGGGGTTCAGAATGGAGGTGATGAGAGTAAAGGTGCAGTGTGTGATGCTGCCGGAGGTGGGCGCAGGTGGGGCGGGTCGTGATAGAGGGGGTGACTGTGGTCAGGGTACAGGTGGTAACAGTGACAGTGTAGGCATGGTGACGTGCTAAGGTCAAGGTAATGGTTACGTTGAGATGAGGGGCTGATGGTGAGCTGAAACTGAGGATGAAGTTGGTAAGGCTAAAGGTAGTGAAGGCGTCAGTAACAGGTGGGTGAAGGTGACCAGTGACCGTGGCGGCGGTGACGGTCAAGGGGAGGATGAGGTTGGTGAAGCTGAAGCCAGTGAAAGTCAGGGTGGTCGTGAGCGTGGAAGTGTGAGCGGTGGAGGTGAGCGAGCGAAGCTCGTGGGCATCGAGTGAGGGTGGCGAAGCAGTAAACCAGGTGATGGCGAGTCGGCGGTGAGAAACGACCATGAACTAGGCGGGCGGGAGAAGGCGGGGCCAGGAGGAGAAGGCGGGGCGGCGAGGGGGTGCGAAGGCTCGGACGAGAACGCGGGTGAAATGGCGAGGCTGAAAACAGGGCGGAGGCGACAGCGGTGTGGGTCAAACAACACGGCGGAAGGGAAGGCGGCGCCTTTGAGGAAGGCGCGTGCCCAGGACACGTCGGGAGGACGGAGGCGAACACCGCGCAGACGGATTCGATACAGTTGAGGAGGCGGTAAAGGTGAAAGGCGAAGCAGGTCGAAAGGGGAGGAGTTGGCAGTGAACGTTGTGGACCTGAAAGTGGCCGTGGGGGTGAAGGCTGCAGCGGTGGGGGAGGGCAGGGGTCAAGCGGACGGTGGTGAAGGGAGAGTCTGGGCGCCGAAACAGGTAGGACGGGGGAGGGGGAGGGCCGCCAGGGTGGCAAAGGTCAGGAGGTCGTGAAGCTGAGGGTGCCCTGAGGGTGCGCCGGCCGAGGTGGAAGGAGGTGCAGGCGGTGCAGACGCCCCGTGCATGGTGAGACCGGGGAGGAGCGGGGAGAGGGGGCGAGGAGGGCGTCGGGGGAGTGGTTGTTCCCTTTCGAGAGTGAGAGTCGCAGATGGCGATGACACTGAGGCTGGAGAAGGCCTCGAAGGCAGGGAAAGCCCAGGTGGTGGTGGCAGGGCCGGAGTGGAGGGGGCGGAGGCACAGGTCGAGGGGAGCGAGTGTCGTGTGGTGGCGAAAGCTGCACAGCCGGGGGAGCGGGAGGCGGCGAGGGGGACGTTGGTGAGGAAGGAGGGGACGCCGCATGGCGCAGGCGGAGAGGTTCCGAGACGGTGAGAATGCTGGCAGTGAGGACGGCGCGGGTGCGGTGACGGCCCTGACGGCCGGGGGGAGGGGGCGGGAGTGGAGGCGGAGGGATGATGGTGGGCAAATGCCGCAGGCCGAGGTCAAGGCGAGGGTGGGGGACGGAAAGGGTGGCGCTCTACGTGAGCCTGAAGGCGAGGCGGTAAAATTCGGATGAGGTGGAGGTGACAGTGGCAGGTCGAGTGTGAAGTCGCGGTGTTTAAGAAGGCGAAGGCGGAGGTCAGTGCGAAGGCCGCGCCCCGGGGCACGGTGAGGGGGTGGAAGCAGTGCGTTGTTGACGGTGCGGCGCTGAGACAGAAAGCGGGGAAGTGGAGGCACCGAAGGTCAGGTGACCGAAGTGGAGGCGGTGGTCAAGGGGAAGGGCGGTGACGGGACACGAGAGTGTGGGTGGCGAAAGTGACGTCGGTGAAGTCGGTGAAGGCGCGCGGGTACGTGGCGAACATGGTGAGGCCCAGGTGCTCCAGACGACGGTCGGGGTGCAGGTCGAGGTGAAGGTGAGGAGAGTCCAGGCGACGACGATGGCGGCGTGTAGGTGGTGGGAGGGGCACGGTCAAGGACAGTGTAGGTCCGGGTGAAGGTGGCTGGAGTCCAGCTGAAGGTGCTCGGGGTCGTGGTGAAGGTCAGAAAAGCTGCGAATGTGAATGTCAGGCGGTAACGATGGTGGTAGGGACGAAGAAGGCGGTGAGGGAGACGGTGGGGGAAGGAGTTGGGTGAACGTCGCGAAGGCGAAGACGCAGAACGTCAGGATGAGGCTGCGGTGAGCTGAAGGGTGTGGAGGTGCTGACGCTCAGAGGGAGGGAGGCGGACCCTCTCGCACTCACCCCTTTGCCTGATCGTCACTTACCTTGGAACCCGCCTGTGCGCAGGCCGCCCTCACAGCTGCGGGCCAGCACGCACGGCGCCTTAGGGTGGTCTTACCTGTGCCCACTCCGCCCGCACGTAGAACGTGCAGTCGCTCACTGTGGAGTACTACTGCGTGCTCCGGGATTTGAGGTTGACTGATAGGATCAATTATTAAAATGTCTTATTACAACTTCAGTATTTTCTATGAGTTTAAAAATACTTCAAAGCCAATTTTTTAAAAAATTTATCTTTAGAGAGAGGGGAAGGGAAGGGAGAAAGAGAAACATCAGTGTGTGGTTGCCTCTCAAACGCCCCCTACTGGGGACCTGGCCCACAACCCAGGCATGTGCCCTGACTGGGAATCGAACTGGGGACCCTTTGGTTCACAGGCCGGCACTCAACCCACTGAGCCACACCAGCCAGGGCCCAATTTTTTTTTTTTTTTTTTGAGATTTTATTTACTTTTTAGGGAGAGAGGGAAGGAAGGGAGGAGAGAAATATCGACCGGTTGCCTCTCTGAACTGGCACCTTTCAGTGTGCAGGGTGGTGCTTAACCCATTGAGCTGCACCAGCCAGAGCCTCGAAGCCAACTCTAAATGCCATGACCAACTGTGTAATACTTGGTGCACACTTATTTTCATCGTGGAAATTAAGAATATAGAATGACACTGTTACTGCACTATAGAAGTACTTGTTTTAATTTTTTAAAAAAGATGCTATTTCTTTTTAGAGAGAGAGGAGGGAGGGAAGGGGAGAGAAACACTGACTGGTTGCCTCTCGTGAGCGCCCCGTGCGGGAACCAGACCCGCAGCCCAGGCGTGTGCCCTGACTGCGGATCGCGCTGGCGGCCTGCCGCGCTGTGGGCTGGTGGCCGGCCAGCTGAGCCGTACCGGTCAGGGCTGAAACGTTTGTGTACGTCACGCTTTTTTCCTGCCTTGTGCTAATCCGGAAAACCTGTCTCCTGCAGGAGAAGGGCTCCTTCGCTGTAGAAGCTGGACCTCTGAAACCGCCCCCCACCTGATGGGCTTGGCCAGTGACGCTGCACATTAAAGAGATTAAGACTGAACACTTACTTCATAAAATCTTATTAATGACTTTTCCAAATTTTGCCTTATTTTATAGAGTGTTTATACCAAATATTCTCATAGAAACAAACAGCAAACATGGAATATTTACTAAATTGACTTTTTAAAACCAATCTGTTTCCATCTTCAGTGGTAATCTTGAATTCCAGAGATTTATAAGGGTTCTGTATCTTCACATTTCCCATAAATGTAGTATCATAAAAAAAGTGACACATGATGACATATCAAAGTACTTGTTACTTCATTTTAAACTTGCTTATTTTCCGAGATAAAAATGAAATTAAACTATTTGTTTTTAAGAATTCATGTGTCACCTTTTCTTTGGTCTTTTACAATACTTAAAATATTTCATCTTTTTCTCCCTGAATGAAGAATATTTCTCTATTGATAGAAAAGATAAATGACTGTTCCCAACATCACAGAAGGTCACGAACAGGTTGAAACACTGTCAGAACTACCTCTGATTCACTGTGTGGCCATGGGACACTCCGAAGGGCAGGCCCCCCGGTGTCTCTCTCGGGGAGAAAGGCCCCTCTCCCCCGAGCTGGTCCAAGTATGCCGGATGTATTTGGAGAGAGGAAAGAACCAACAGAAACCTTAAGGCAAGCCACAACTTGCGAGACAACGGGTAGATTTCAGAAAAAGCCGGATAGACGTTCTGGGTGTGGAGAACACCATCATAGAAACACATGCGCCTCTACAGGGTCAGCAGAAGACCAGACGCCCCCACACACGGAACTAGTGCGTTGGGAGGCCTGAGGTGGTCAGCCGGCAGCAGAGAGAGATTAAAGATGGAAAATAGGGGCGCGCTGACATGGGGGGTAGGATGACGTGTTTCCGAACGTGTGTGAGCTAGGCGGTCCCGAGGGGGCACACATGTGGATGTGCACCATCCAGAGAAAGCTCCAGGGGCCCTCAGGTTTCACAGGCAGAACTGGGATCTCAGGGGCACGCTGGTCCCGAGCAGGGCGAGCAAATAAACCCGCAGGCCACACGAACTGCAGAGCGCCGAGTTCGGAGCATAACCCGAAGGCTGCGAAAACACAGGCCGCCTACACGGAACTAGAGTCCGCCTCACGCAGAAGGGAAGTCTGCTGGCAGTCTAAGTAAGAGCATTTCCACAGCACTGCCGGGGACTGTCAGCTGAGAATTGCATCCTAGTGAAACTAGCATGCGGAGAAAGCAAAACGTAATTCCAGACGTGCACGCACGGCTCAGCATACACAGAGCCAGTGGGAAGAAGCGCCGGGAGAGGCACAGAGTGAGCCCAGAAAGAAGAGGTGGTTACGGACACCAGCAGTAAATGCAGAGAGTGGTGAGCCCGTGGGCAGGACGAAAAGTGTGTTGAGTGTGGGAAAGGAACAGTGAAGCATATTCGGGATTTGGGGAGGCGTCCAAACAAGCTAAATGTTCAGGGGGACAAAGGAGGTTTATATGTTTTACATTAGAATTCCAATGTACCCAGGTGCCCATCAGTAAATGAATGGATCAAAAAACTATGGTACATTTACACAATGGAATTCTATGCAGCCGAAAGAAAGAAGGAGCTCACACCCTTTGCAACAGCATGGATGGAGCTGGAAAGCATTATGCTAAGCGAAATAAGCCAGGCAGTGAAAGACAAATACCATATGATCTCGCCTTTAACAGGAACCTAAACAACAAAACAAAGAAACAAGTAAAATATAACAAAAGGCACTGGAATAGAGGACGGGATGTCAGTGACCAGAGGGGAGAGGGGAGGGAATTTCAGGGGAGAAGGGAAGGGTTTACAGGAACAAATATAGAGGACACATGGACAAAACTAGGGGGTTTGGAAAGGGGAGGGAGGAGGGGAGGAACGGGTGGGTGGGCTGGAATGGGAATAAAGGATGGAAACTACTGACTAAAAAAAATAATAAAAAATACAAGAATTTCAGTGTAGTCACAAGTTAAGGGAAATTGTCAAAGGAATAAAAAATACAGAGTTTAAAGTATTGGCAAGGATGTGAAGAGAACCCTCATGCACCACCGGTGGGATTATAAATTGGTGCAGCCACTAAGGGAAACAGCCTGGAGGTTCTTCAAAAAATTAAAAATAGGGTGATCATATGACCCAGCAATTCCACTTCTGGGTGTCCCAAGAAATCCAGAACACTAATCTGAAAAGATAGATGCACCTCTATGTTCATTGCAGCGTTGTTTACAACAGCCACACTGGGAGCAACGTAAGTGTGCATCGAAGGACGGGTGGATGAGGAAGACGTGGTGTGTGTGCGTATGTGTATGTGTATATATATATATATAATATATATATATGTAAAAACAGAATACTACTTGGCCATAGACAGTATAAAACCTGCCATTTGCAACAACACAGATGGACCTACAGGGCATGATACTCAGTGAAATCACAGAAAAGATGCGTATCACCAGGTTTCACTTACACGTGGGCTCTAAAGCACAACCAACCACAGAGATGGGGGGGGAACGACCTGAAAGGGGGGGGGCATCAAGAAGAACAAACCGGCGGTTACAGAACAGTCCCAGGGATGCAGGTTCGGCAGAGGGAACGCAGCCGGTAGTAACGTAGTCACTGTGAGCGGTGTCGGGTGGGTGCCACACTCACCGAGAGTCGCTCCATAAGCCACACAGATGTCTGACCACTACGTATACCTGAGACTGATCTAATAGTGAATGCCAACTGTAATTGATTAAAAAAATGGTTTTTCATTTGTCACATAGGGCAAAACTTTGGAGGACTGCACACCACCGTTATACAGGGTCCGGCACAAGTAACGCCCTCCTTTTATTACAAAATCATAAGCTGTGAACCAAGAGATCACGGTTCGATTCCCAGTCAGGGCACATGCCTGGGTTGCAGGCCAGTTCCCAGCAGGGAATGCACAGGAAGCAACCATACATTGATATTTCTCTCCCTCTCTCCTCCCCTTCCCCTTCCCTTCCCCTCTGAAGATAAATAAATAAAATCTAAAAAAAAAAATCATAAGCCTGTCACTCTGTAACTAACACTATCCCACTCAAGACATTTTAGGTGACATGTTCGAGTTAAAACTATAAATTGTTACACCCATATTATCACCCCACCAACCACAGTCAAGCAGGCCTTCCTTCTGCCAGCCCCGGTATAACATTTTTTCACCCCCGCCCCACGTGAGAAACAATCTCCAACGTCCAGAACAGGCGCACATGGAAACAGGGTACAGACCTGGTTGCTCGGGCTGCCAGTCAGGGAGTGACAGCCAATGGGTTCGGGCTGTTGTGTGGGGCAAACCCTAGACTGTGGTGGTAAATGCACAGCCCCAGGAACACACAAAAAACGAGTTGTACATTCTGAATGGGTGAAGAATATGGTTATGTGAGTTATACTTCAATAAAGCTGTTTAAAAGGGAAAAACCAAAATCGTGGCCTTCGACTCCGACTGTGGGACCCTGGGGCAGACAAGTTTCTAAAACGGCTCCCAGGGGTCCCTGCCTCCCGGGATTCACGCGGCGGGCTGGACCGGGCTGGACCGGGTGGCCTGCTTCTAACCAACAGAACGAGGGAACCGTGGGGGGCGGCCACATCCAAGATGCGGCTACAAAAAGGAAGGGCGCTAGCTTCCGAGGGCTGCCGTGATAAATTCCCACACTGGCGGACGAAAGCTACCGGTTTATTTTCTCAGAGGCCTGAAATCCAGGTGCCGGTGGGTGGTTCCTTCCATAGACTCCGAAGGACAAACCATCCCGTGCAGCTCTCCCCACTCGTGGCAACTACGGCCAGCACTCCTCGCCCCTCCCCTCATGGAGACGTGACTCCACCTCTGTCTCCATCTTCACGTGGCCAGTGTCTCTGCGACCTCTGCTCATCTTAGGGGACGCTAGTCATTTAGGGCCCCGTCTGAATCTGATGGTTTCATCTCACAGTTCTTAACTAGTTTCATCTGAAAGGAACCTAACTAGTTCCTTAACTAGTTTATCTCACAGTCCTTACCTAGTTCCATCTGGAAGGAACTTAACCAGTTCCTTAACCAGTTCCATGTCACAGTCCTTCACTAGTTCCCACATAAGGTCACGTACTGAGGCCCCGGGGACCTGAGCTGTGGGGAGCACTATTCCACCCATGAAAGGCCGTGATATCTATCCTGCTAATGCCCCTTCTGGTCCCTATTTGCTTGCTCTGGTGAAGCGAGTGGCCCGATGGGGACGCCCGTGGGGCGTCACAGCGAGGGCAGCCTGCAGCCCGCAGCCACCGAGGGGGCTGGACACAGACCAGACCACAGCTCCGGCAGACACCCTGATTCCAGCCTCATGAGAGACCCGGACAGTCCTACCCACAGACACTGTGACAAGGTATATGTCATTTTAACCACTGAATGTAGGGTCGCTTGTTACACAGTAATAAATAATGTGTGTACCATACATCACAGTTAAAAAGAATGAAGACCGGACTTCCGGCCAAGATGGAGGCACAGGTAGATGCACTGTGCCTCCACGCACAACCAAGATAGGGACAACTATAGAAACAAAATAACAACCAGAACTGACAGAGAATTGAAGTGTATGGAAGTCCGACACCCAAGGATCTAAAAATAGACACATCCATCCAGACCCGTAGGAGGGGTGGAGTCGGCCAGGCGAGGGAGGTGGAATGGAGCACAGAGCAACTGGGGCGGCGCGCAAGTCCGCAGCAGGCAAACCCTGGGCGCACAAGCAGCAGTGGCTGGTGGGCCCTGGCCAGGGGGTGGCGACCAGCAGACCCAGCGAGGCGGCCATTGTGAAGCAAGGCACTGCATGCAGCTCAGGGTCCCAGCACCGGGAAATAGAGCTTTGGGTCACAGACTGAAAAGGAAGGTCCCACGGGGTGCACAGGCCCACCCACACTGGAATTGGTGCTGGAGGGGGCCAGTTAGCTTGTGGAAAGCGGTGGAAGGGTCTGAGGTCCTACAGAGAGCAGAGCAAGTGCCATTGTTCCTTCTTGGACCCCACCCCCACATACAACATCACAATCCAGTGGCTGGGGGCCCCGCCCTGGTGAACCCCTAAGGCCCCGCCCCTCACTACAGGAGCTCCATGAGACCAAAAAAAACAGCAAAAAGGGTGTTGGGGGGCGTGGAACTGGAAGACGAGGAAGCACGCATGCGCCGCGCTGGGTGGCGGATGCTTGAACGAGTTGGGGTGGTAGGCAGTGAGTTTGACTTCCATAACATGCCTGTGCGATCTTCCTTTTCCTTTGGGAGGTGACCGTCCCTTTGCACACCTGCCAGAGCCCGAGGGTGGCTGGGCCGTGAGCATCTGGAATGCCGAGGGCTTTCGTGCTGTTGGGCTTTCGTGCCTTGCGCGGGGCCTGGCACCCACGTCCCAAGAGAGCGCGTTCTCTGACGTCACGTGACCCTGGTTTGTGTTTTCCTCCAGGCCCCACCGACGACGGCGAAGAGGAGATGGAAGAGGACGCAGCCACAGACGGGTCCCGAGCAGCGAGGCCTGAGTATCCACACGCATGCGACATCGGCGTGGGACAAGTCCCGCGTTTCGGGTGTGGAACAGA